>VWZZ01007085.1:105568-186343 GCA_013399095.1 Psophia crepitans | reverse complement strand
TTTTTTTTTTTTTTAAGTTAAGCCACAAACTCAAAATAACTGAATTTTTCTGGATTCTGGCAATGTCTTGGTGTTCAACAACACTGCAACAATTCAAGAGGGGCCGTGGCTAATTCCACCAGAGTTGTTTCATTAAGCTTAACATTGGGCTCTTACTTGCCATCTGTATCCTGATGTTCATCTGTGATACAAATACACTTTCAACTGACTGGGATGCATTCATCTGCCTGCTTTGAGAGCGGTGACCATTGCAGTGGTGGCTTGGGATTGTTCCTGTTGAGTAAGCAATAATGGATGTTGAAAAGGAGGGAAAGGATGAGTAAGGGGGAGACTTTCACATGCAAAACCAAAGCAATTTATTAAGAAGATTGGGTAGAACTGTTTTGTTCCATCTACAAAACCTATACTTATTCCAACTTGAATTCTCAGTCTGTAGGAGCACTGGGTAAGTGTGAGAAATGTGGCCCTGAGTTTGAGACCTAGTGGTAAGCTGTTTTGGGGCTGCCATTTAAATGCTTGCAGGAAAACGTAATATTGTGAGTTCCTCGTATCTAATCCTGCAGTGAGGTGGGAAACCAGGAAAAGAGGATCTTAACAGCATGAAAAGATCATGAATTTTTTTCTTCTGTAGGCATATTTGTTTGATCATGCTGGAGCTTTGAGACCAAATAGCCTGCAAATTGCTTTTGCATTTCAGATGTTTCCATTGCTGCAAAACAAATAGCTTTATTTTACAGCTTTTAAACGATCCTCCCAAGCATTTCTTCTTCTTATCCTGTTTCTCTTCCTGCCTCGGTATTTTCAGTGTTGCTGCCATTCATCTGCATTTCGTTCTTTGATATTTATGAATTCGGCTTCAGCAGCAGAGTTCACCGACAACATCCCCTCTTTCTCTGTGCAAGACAAGCCACGTAAGAGTGGTTTACTCAAAGGGAAGGAAGGAGATCAAAAATAAAATCTCCTTTGTAAATCAGGCCCTCAGGCTGAATTCAGCTGTGTCGTGGGGAGCGTTACCTAGTCATGTCCCAGAAGGATTTGTGTGTCTGGAATTGACCTACCTTCCTTTCGAGATGTAAAAAGATGTCTAAACTTAATTTAAGCACTTCCTGGGAGAAGCAGAGTCCTGTGGGAATCTCATGGATGAAGAAAAACATGACGGACTATGGCAGAGTTAGGGTTTCTAATGGCTGAAGGATTTTGACACTTGGGCTGGGTGCCCAGTTCCTCCCTGGTCTCTCATATTCTTTTAAGCAAGTTCTTCCATCCGTGTGCCCTTGTGTTTCCACTCCCACTCATATTTCAATAATGTATTATGAGAAACACTTGGAAAAAATGTTTAGGTGTGAGTGATACTGACTTATATCTGTCTTGAATGCAGCTTTTATTTGTGTTGATAATGAAAATAACAGTAGTTAGAATGGGCCTAAGACACCCGGTGTTCATGTTTGTTTGACTTACGTTTAGAGATTCACTTCAATTTTTTTCAGTCCCTAATGAAAACAAGCAGAAAAATATCCTGGATTTGTATTGGACAGGCATCTATGTGGGAGCTGGAATTATAAGAATAAAAAGAAAGAAGGGTCAGAAATCAGAATACAGCAACCGTTCCTAGTTTTGTTGTCATCTGGTGTTATGTTGTTTAAATTAACATTCACGGTGAACAGGCAGAGCGCCTTGAAGATGGGGAGTGTGAAAACATTCATATCTGTAGGTAATAAGGTCACTTTCACTGAAACATCCCTCCCCTAGCTCTGGACTGAAGGCATCTGAGGCATGAAGGAAATCTGCCAGCATTTTCTGGCAATTCTTCGCTTTGATTCTCTTTTTGCTTTCTGGATTTATTTCAAATATTCTAGATAACTAATTTCTGAGTTTGTGTGTGTGTGTGGGGAAAATAAGAAATCTCGGAACACTTTATTTATGCATAAGATTTTTCTTTTTCCTCCACTGCTGGAATTACTGCATGAAATCCAGATGAGTGATTCTGTTATATGAGACATCAAAATAAATAGTCTGAACAATCTCTTGCAGCTTTAAACATCTATGAATCAAAGTCTATTTGCTCTCTTCATTGTTATGTTCCTACATCTCGATTAATGAGATCTCTGAACAACAGCCTGGGAACAAGAGATTTTAATATAGTAGATAAATTGAAAAAGTTGAAAGAAAAAAAAATAAAAAATGAGAGGGAGAAAAAAAGGGACTGTCTCTATCTCCTAGATTGTTAATGCCTTTTCTCTCTAACATCTTCAGACATTCATGTTGAGATGAGTTATGTTTTATTCTAAAGTGCAGGCTTCCTGACATTTTGCTTTTCTTTCTGGTTAACACTTTGCCTTCTCTTGACTCGTTATCCATGTTCTGAGTGTTGACCTCTTAAGTCATACTATTATGAAAAGAATGGAGGGAACTGTTTGTCCATAAGATATTAACTCCAGAAGTTAACTCAAGAATTTGAGGGCATAGCCTAGGCTTCGTTTCTAGCCATGTGGGAGTAAACTAGGTGGAACAGCATCACTATCAACTAGTAATAGGCTTCCAGTTTAACTTGATATTTTGCTTTCATGTGCAAACATCCTGTAGAAACTCTGACCTGTTCCTCAATCTCCACAATGTTGGCATGAAGGACTCTGCCTGAGTGCTGTATCATTCTCTGTTTCTCCTCTGTAAGGGAACATCTCTCCCTGTTCTAAAAGACCATTCTATCTATTACTGCACTACAGTTTACAAATTCAAGCTGAGAGAGTTGGGATTTAACTCTATTAATGTAACATCTTTCCTTTCTCTCCACAAGCTAAATGTGGCAAATTAGTTGATTTTATGTATTTGAGTGCAATGGGAATGGAGGTTTCTCTTCTTAGGGAAAGAAGCCTTTTATGATCAAACTATAGGGCTGAGGTTCCCCTGCCCCTTTAATAACTTTCAAATTTATTAGCCAGTTTCAATGAAATATGGCAGAGGTCTAAAAGACAGTAACTTACAAGTTCTTTAAAAATTATGTGCTAGGAAGACAAGCGATACCTACAGAGAGAAGGGCACAGAAAAGTAAACTCTGACTGGTTCTTGCCTAGTTTGCTCAGTGGGAATGGCCGGTGCACCAGTCAAATTGCAAGATCTCAAGACAAGCCACAGCAAACTGGGTTTATGTCTTAGCTAAAGGTGTGGGGGAGAGCTGAAGATACTGAAGGGGTGGACTTGAGAGACGCTACTGGACTCAGGTATTGTCAGGAGTTGTTCAGTGACAGAGGTGTGAGGAGGAGATTGCAGTGTGCAGAAGAACTTGAGGATAGCAGATGAGTGGATGTAAACCACGAAAGCTTAGAAAAAAAAACATTGTCCGTGTGACCAACGCGATGAGTTATATTTCTCATTTATCATTGTTTCTTTTTTATCATTTTCACTTCAAACCATGAGGTTTAGCTCTTATGGGTCAAAGTGAATCACATTGCTTTTATTTCCAGATTGTTTTTCAGTAGACAATTATAGGCAGTATGAAAAAATAGTAATAAAAATTAAAGAAAACTGCAGGCACAGTAGGATTTGGGGGATTGGGTATATAGTTCATGTGGAAGTGTTTTTATGACAATTGTTCACATTTTTAAATGTTTTTAGATGTTCAGTGGCTTACGATGGGCCAGAATTTTAATTAAGATTTCTATCTATAATACTATTCTATCTATTGTAAACTCCCTTAGTTTGCAGCTTCTGTGCATAGTGTTATTAAATTTCAGAAACAATATTGTAAGTTGACGTGACCGCCATTTCTAGGACTGAAATAATGAGAGACTGCTTATGAAATGCTGTGACATTTTCAAATCTGCTAGAGATGTGCATAAAATGAAAACAATAGATGTCAAAGCTGCGCCTTTTTTTTAACTAATGCATTTTAAAGAGCTATAATTTCAGATTGTTACTGTATATCTGGAAGAAAGGAGAAGTGTAGCGTCAGATTCCAGCACACTTGAAACAAGGACAGGATAATTGTCATTATAGCTTAGCCAATGATCAGTCCATCCAAAAAATGTCGTGATGACACGCAGACCATTCTCTGAAGTGGTCTGTGTTCAGCTGCTTCCCTTAGCACCCATTTGTTTTATTTGCTTCTCCCTGTGGTCTTGTATTTTCCCGTCTGTGTGCCCATTTCTTTATCTGGTTTCATATCTTCCTTAGGTTTCATCTCACCTCTGTCTGTCTTTCCCTTTTTTGGCTGCTCCTATCCAATAGAAATTATATTTGGCTGAAGCTTTGAATTCCTTGTACAACAAACAAAGTTTAAAAAAAATACTGAGAACTCACCCAAGAAAAGCAAAGAAATAGGCTGTAAACTGTTGTTTTGTTGCCTTGAATATGTTTGTTATGGCATGCTGAATTCTATGATTTTTTCTTTTTTAAGATTTCTGAAGCACAGTATGGAACTTAGCAAAAATAAGAGTGAGTGCATAAACTGTAAGAATTGTTTGCCCACTCACCTGCTTTGAGCAGGGATGTGATTCTGTATACAGTTGCAAGCAAGCATACAGCTGAGCTCTTGGAATTTGTGGAGGTTTCTTTTTGTATCTTTGTTCTGCCTAAAAAAAAAAATAAAAAAAAAATCAGCTTGCTCAAAATCTATTGAAAAAAAGCGTCAGAAAAATTAAAGCTTCCTTATGAGATGAAACTGGTTTTCAAGTAAACCTAACTAGAACTAGGTACTGTCTTAGCTCAAAAGGAAAATCTCTTTTCACCCACATACTGTTGTCTTGCTGTTAGCACATAATACTGGTAGCAACAAAGGCAATCACATATTTTCACCCAAGAAATGAACAAAGAGCTTTTTAATCAGCTATTGTATACTAACAAATAGATAGCCTCAACAGCCTCTTACCATCCATTGGCACCTATGTTTAAGAGGAATATGCGATTTCTGAGCATTTCCCTGGGAATAGTTATGTCTAGATTCTTCCTGAAAGACATGCAATAAATCCTTCTAATTGGCAGTCTGCAAGCGTTTGATTTCTGCATACTCAGCCCAACCCTGCCCACGGAAGGTGAATGCAAAACTGTGTGCTAATGAATCAAACACACGTTCAGCTCTTGTAGAAATTTACATCGTGGTAATGTTGGAATAAGTGATTAATTCCAAATGAGATTCAATGAGACTGAATCAGCCTTTCTGAGACTTATTTATCTATTTTTTTCTCCTTGGAAAATATCCTAGAGCAAACTGTTTATTCTTTTTTCATTACGTTTGTTTGGATTTAGTGCAGGAATCAGCAGGCTGGATAAGACCCAAGGTCCACACTGGCCAATATCTTGTCTTCAGCATTGACCAGTGACATATGCTTCAGAATAAGGTGAGAGGGGCCTGTGGGAGGCAGTCGTAGGAGTCTTTCTTCCCATTTTATGATAGGAATTAGCTCAAACTACAGATCACTGAGGTTAATACTGTTACCCATAGTTATGTATTCTGGGGTGTTCTTCACAGAAGCGTGTTCTCCACAAGTATAGCAGTTATGGAAATCCCTACATAAACGTAGATGTTTAGATATTTTCTTCTAAGCTCGTTGTGTAGGCTTTCTTTATGGTTGATAGGGAAAGATAGGTGCTTGTAGGTTGCAATTTATCTTGTTTTAAGGCAGACATCTAAAATATCTGTATGATGTCTAGGAGCGACGTTCACTGAATGTATCTTGGATATGTCTACTTTCTACTGATCGCAAAAAGAACCTGGAAAACTAGCTCAGAGGCAGCATGTTGTCAGCTTGAAATACGTAGGTAGGAAATATCAGAGGTGGGGCATGCTGTTGTTTGTTTCTACGCTAAACGATATTTTATTCCCTCTAGGTCTTATAAAATACTGTTAGGTCAAGACCTCAAGAGTCACTAAAAACAACATGGGAAGAACATGGGAGATCTCCAGGGTTCAGGGCAGTGACATGATAGCAATCAGTCCTGATTTGTGGAAAAAGGTCCAGCTACTGGTGAGCGCAGAAGTGCAGCTGTGCTCCTATTAGTTGGTTTGGTATCTGTTGTGTGTGACATGGCAACTAAGATAAAAGCAAGAGATATGAGAGACAGAACATAAGCCATGAAAGATCATGTAAGTGTGCTGAGGAAAACTTATACCTCGCTGTCAGGGAGAAGGAAGACAATGGAGGAAGTAGCTGTTAAATAGTGCCTGGAGTTGAACACCATGGGAACAAAACTCAAACACCGTTTCTGGTTTCTGATGAGAGTATGTCTGCCTCTTTTATGCAATATATACCTTTTAGCCTTTTGTCAAAGACTTTCATTCCCTTCTTTGGAGGGAAACTCTTCAATGGCAAGATACCAGACTGTATCTGACGTCCAGGACTGGAAGAGTCATGCTTCCACTTGCCCAGAATCAGAGAGAAGGTTATTCTTCCCTTGTTCCTTATTTCTTCAATCTCAACACTTGGATATGTCTCTTAAGAAGGTATTTATGTGGTTGTTTCAATGCTTTTTTGGTTTTACTTATCAACTTTATTTAAAATCCATGTTCTGGAAACTTGGAAAGAGAATCTACTCTGTCCAGGGCCATACTTAAACATTTAAAATAATCCTAGGAGTTGTTTTTTTTGTGAGGTGCGTTTTGTTTTATTGTTTGGTTTTGTAGTTTGTTCTGTTTTGTTTTTTTTTTTTTTTTTGTTTTAATTCCTTTGCACTGGATGATGCAGTTATTGCCAGAGAAAAAGGTACCTCAGGCTTTGTATGAAGAAAAACTTGCTGGATATTTTATGTAATGTTTCATTTCGGCCTGTATACACAGAATTCAACTAACTTTAGGAAGAAGCATTTTGGTATCATTTTTTAACTGGAGATGTCTAAATAAGAAAATCATTTATCTTTTCAATCTCTCTCTCTCTCTCTCTCTCTCATGTATTTTCCATTTTGGTTTAGTTTTCCATTCATCATGTGGCACTGGTGCATATTGTATTAGGGTATTAGATCAAACTGTCAAAAAGCTGACAGTTTGGGGTTTTTTTCTAAGCATATGCATTTTTGGAATAGTAATTAATTCAACCAACTGGAAGTAAGTAATTAGTAGCTTTTTTTCTTGTGCTTGGTGCAGGTTTTGATATCAACTATTTTTAGAAGGTTGCAGTTTTAACATCTAAAACCCCCTTATTTTCGGATACCTTAGTTAGACAGGAAGAATGTGTGATCTTAGGACATGTACACATGATGTTGCTGCATGATTTTTGGAGTTGGAAATGCCTAAGTGCCTAATGACCTTAGGGAAGAGCCTTGTGGAGTACCAATGTTTGTCTGCATAGGTGTTTTTAAAGCTCAAGCCTCCATGTTTCAAAATTACAGCCAACCACTGTGACTGCATGTAGGACTACTATGTTCCAGTCCTTAGGTAATATGAATGTTACTTTTGATAAGGTACTGGGAAAAAAGCAGTTGGTATGGTCTTTCATCCGTAGCAGAAGCTTACTTAATATTTCTAGCTCTTCTAGTAGGATGGATGAAAGTTACAACTATCTGTAGTTTGTCTTGTTTGTCCTTTATTCAAATAATATAACATGACAAATGCTGTAAAAATGTTTTCTGAAGTGATATACCTTTTTCATTGTATTGGTGGTTTTTTAGGAACTTCTATCACCTGGAGGTAAGATCTATTTTTGGTGCTCTAGTACAGGTGGTGCTGCAACTCTCTTTCTGTACAGATGAGGGAGATCTTACTATGAGATGCATTTGCAGAATGGAGACCTTATTTGCCTTCTATGTCCTTTCTGCAGGTGTTCATTTAAGATATCAAGTTGTCTTTCCAGAACAATTGTTTGTAGAAAGTAGCTATCAAAGCTGGATGCTATGTACATTTGCAGAACATCCTAAATGTCTGATTATTGTTAGAAGTTGCCACTTACTGCTTTGGCTGTTCAATAAAACAGTTTTGAAAAATCTTTTTAGACTTCAGTTTTTCTCACAGCTGTATTTTCTGCAGATTCTGATCATGGGTTATTAATGTAGGAAGTATCACCTACCTATCAGATAGGGTATTCCTTTAAAACAGACTCTTCTTTTACACGGCCATTAACAGATTATCCAGTCTGTGGGATGGAATATCAAGGTAACTGTCAGTAAATGTTAAAAACAGTAATGTTAAATCTATCAGTTAATTTTGGGTACAAAATTAATGATAGGAAAACAGAAGTGTTTGAGAAAGGAAAAAGAAGCAATATTAATCAGGGAAAGGTATTTGTTCAGACTTAGCTATGGTATTTGCTCCTGATAATTGTGTTGTCTTTCAACATTAAAATCCAAGATTATTTCAAGTTGAAGCATGCACCCACTAAGAAAAAAAAATCAATCATCTTTGTTCAGTTGCGTTGTCTTAACTTTAGGTCTCTCTTTATTGCATATGCAGGCTAAGATGACCCTTAAAAACCTCCTGAGAAATGACAGCTCAGTGAAACATTGAGACTGAACATTGGTATTTCGAGTGAAAAGGCCAATCTTCTTTGTGGTGTTATTGCACTACTATTGTGATAAGCAAGAATGCTTTTGCTGATACTCTCAAATGAGAAATGTAGAGAAAAAATGGAAAAGGTAATCTTTCTTTAGACTGTGATATAAAAGACTGGTCCAGTCCTTCACTGTGAGGTTGAGGCATTGGGTAGGTGGGTGAAGTTTAATCGATCAGTGATCACAAAGCTGGGAAAATAGTTCTGTTTCATGCCTGAACTTTGCAAATGTCTTGTGATCTTTTATAGATCTAACTGAAGAATGTGGAAGGCCACAGAACAACTTGTGCCCTAGATCTCCAATGAGGACAGGCCTGAGTTATGTTCCCAGACTATGAGGAAACCAGGTAAGCATAATGTAAAATCTTTGGGTGTTCATCAAAATTTTGTTTAAAGAAACATACAGATTAATGCGGAGCTAAGATGGCCCACAAAACATGAGCAGCTCTCTATCAACTCGTTACTGTTATTGTGCAATGGAATCAAAGGGGAGAGTCAGATTGCGACTGATAAGCAGTGAGATAATAGAATTGAAAACAGAGTGTTTGTACTCTGAAAGGACTGGAAAGCTGTGCACAGGTAGGTAATGCTGACAGGGCAATGCACAAATATAACAAATACAGATACGCTGCATGAACTGAACCCACAGTGATTGTAAAGATGGACTTGAAAGTGTGAAAAGCCGTGCATAAAGTCATTGACCTATTTGAAATGAGAACTAGTGGAATGACAGAGAATGATGGCGGGTAGGAGAGTGATTAATGCTGCGTAAGAACCTGATTTAAATATGTTTAGGAAAGGAGCTGTGGTTTGGATTCAGGCTGCTGGACCACTGAATGCCCACTGTGGGCTGTTTGGCCACACCTGTGCAATGTTAAGCTACTTATCT
This sequence comes from Psophia crepitans, assembly GCA_013399095.1. Classification (NCBI taxonomy): domain Eukaryota; kingdom Metazoa; phylum Chordata; class Aves; order Gruiformes; family Psophiidae; genus Psophia; species Psophia crepitans. The sequence continues at coordinate 176,983 of VWZZ01007085.1, read as the reverse complement.
GCTGGTCTGGAGAGAAGCTGTGCATAAATCCAGCATTCCATGCTGTTGAGTGAATGCTTTTCCTGTGAGAGAAGTACAAGGGAAATATTAGAAACAGCTTCTAGAGCCAGCAGGTAACCTCCCAGCCTAGCGTGTTGAGACTGAGTCAAGTTACTGGGAATGACTGGAGGACCAGGAGTGCTAGGATCACATAGAAAGTAGGATGGCCAACACAGAGTATTGTTAAATTGTTCAAGTAATACAGTAAATAAACAGAGGATACAGAACCTTCTGTCTCCTCTGAAACCTTTTTGGGGAATAGGTCTTCCATTCTGATCTACAGCTTTATTAAAGAACCTTTAACTTATCGCTGTCTGGGCTGAGATCTGCTCCTTTTACATGCTGGTTACAAAAAGGCAATACAGCAACAAGTGCTTGTATTACTTATTTCTGCTCACCATCCTCCAAAACAGCATATTTTTATGAGAAAGCGAAGCCAAAAGGACTTGAATTTTCTTGATAGCTTTGGTTAATGCAGTTGCATTGGAAGATAATGCTGTGCAGTTCCTTGTGGTCATATCAGTGATGCATCTAACCCTGTTCTACAACTCAGCAGCAATGTCTTTCGTTTGGTTTCAATGCATCTAGTAGCAATGAAAAATTGGTCTTCAATTTTTTCCTTTGCCTTTTTATACTCTTGCCAGAAGAATCAGCCAGAGACTTCCATGGTCAATGTGAATGAGGGAATCTTACCTGTCTTTTACATTGTCTGTTTCCACCTGTGACTTTGCTGTATTTATACAGGAGAAAAATTAATTTGAGGATGATGAAGACAAGTCATTATCTATTACTGGGGTGGGGAATGTGTAGACCAGGTAAGACCAGTGATTTCATTTTGCATAACCTGAGGATGCTTAACTTTGTTTAGTGAAACCAGGGTGACAAAGAAAAGCAAGCCTTTAATGTTTTGGGGTTTTATTTTTTATTTTTTAAGTTCTTGCATTATTCCTAACCATGGGATATGTGATTCCACATCACATGATGTGGTCCCCAAACACAAGATCTTTTTGTTCCCTTCACAATATTTATTGGAAGAAAGGGAATTTGTGTTTGGTGTTAATTTATAACCACTGGAATGATTTCCTTAATCTCCGTGATTGCTGAAAAAAAATCCCCATCTTGTTCTTCCAGTCTGAATATCAGATGGAAGTTGCTTCAAAAAGGTGTTTGTTAACCTGGATTTTCCCTAGCCAGAGAACTCTACAGAGTGATCCTCACAGTGAAGAAGTGGACTGTTCTTTTATGTCACAGTCTAAAGACAGTTCAGCTTTTTTTTTCCTGCTTTTTCTCTATTAGAGATCTGAGATAAACTGTTAAAAGAGGAAAAGGTCAAATGTGTTGTTTCTTTTTACAAGGAGGGTAAACTAAAGAGAGTGAGATACTTGGGCTTCAAAGGATTAGATCTTCTAGCTGCCTAGCTGGCAGGAACTGGATGAGCTGTAGTCATTTATGTAAACCAAGGAGTTGACATAAGGTTTCATCCAGCGTTATGTTCCTCCTCTTACATTGGCACAAATTGCTGCATATCAGTGGGACTGAGATACCGGGCTATCCATGCTTTTGTAAGTCAATGGGTTATTGACATTTTTTCCTGGTATATAAGGTGATAAGTTATAGATAAGAATAAAGCATTTATGCATGCATATGTATGTGCGTCTCTGCGCGCGTGTGTATATATGCACAGCAAAGTGTGTGGTAATACATATGTAGTGTTATTCTTCCCATATTCCTTGTTTGACCTTGTCTGGAAGGCTACAAATATAACATTAACCTTGCTGCTTCTGTGATTTTTATGAACTTTCTCTGGCTGTTCTAATTCTCTCATTGTTAATACTTCCTGTAATTCAGGCATGGTACTGCACAATTGCATGGTAATTTGGAGCAGGGGAGAAGTCAGGCTCTTTAGTGACCTTTTCACTAGAAATTTCTCATGAAAGCAACTATTAGCAAGTTTGGATGTGCCTTCTTATAACCTTTACAGTTCAGTGTGTGTCCTTCTAATGAGCTCTTCAATAAGCCAGTCCCTCAGCTCTGCCAAAAGTAATCATACTTAGCATGTGGTTGTGTAGCCCTAAAATCCAGTCAATGTTTTCCAAACCAGAAGTCATCAATGCTATGAGCCTGGTAAACGGTTTATACTAATATAAGCCTCTGATTCAAGTTCTTTGAAAGTATTCAGTACAAGATGCCTTCATCTTGGCATATGAGTAATACAAGCACATAAAGATGCTTTTATAATATACCTATATTCTGTCCAAACTGGTTTTCCCAACTTTTTAGTGAGGAACATTCAGTAGAACTTATTATTTTTTTCTCCTAAATACATGTCACAATTCTTTTGTTGCTTGTACTAAACCCTCCCCCCCCCAAAAAAAAAAAACACAAAAAAAAACAAAAAAAAAACAAAACCAAACCCCAAAACCCCACAACTTTTTATATTTTTTTTTTTCTCTGAGGGTTGTCTTTTTTCAGACATTGCAATGCCTACCCAGAAAGCTCTATTTCCTCCCCACCCAAATGTGCCTGGCTGATTATATCCAAGGGTAGCTGCTGAACAAAATACCTAGTGTCTTATCCTTTGCCCCTCAGAAATATTAGTGTGACAAAAGGTTGGGGTTTTTTGGTTTGGATTTCTTTAGTATTTTTCTCTTAAATTGAAAAACATTGCAACAGATGGTGTTTTGTTTTGCTTTTCCCCTTGCTTGTTACTATTTTCTTTCTAAACATAATGATTTTCAGTGTATTCCAAAATAGTGCATCTCTGGCTATGAAATACCCTACACTCTAGGGCTTGTTTTGATGTAGGATCTTGGATAAATTCAAGAAATTGCTTTTGAATTTGCTAGCTAGTTAGGTGTTAAGATACTGGGCTATGGATAGGGAAATTTAGGTTTTATTCCTGAGTTCAACACTGTCTCTTTTCCTGATGTTGAACTAGATGTAAAAACATGTGCTTTCTTTGTATCAAGAGGGCTAATAGCACTTCTTTAACCTGCAAGGATTTTACAAGGATACAATTTCTAAAGCATCAGAGGAGCTTGGATAGCAGATTACTGAGGTCTGTTGAAGTTGCTAAGAGCAATGATAGCTATCAGCTACTTGCAGGTTTTTTGCAGCATTGTATTAAAAATTAAAAATAAAAATGGATTCTTTTACCATGCAGTCTTAGTGATTTGGTGTTGCTCCATATCTTTCTCTGTAGATATTACCTGTAATAATATTTTCCAACATGAAAAGGGAAGCAAAGTGCTATTTTTAAGGAATGTAGCTTCCAGTCATGTTAGTTTAGTGGTTTGTAGGTCTTTCTCTTGGGGTGTTTCTGTTACACATTTCTGGCAGGGTGTCAGATGTCCTGCATGCTCATTTGGAACTGCTGCAGTCTTTGACACATCCTCTAGTCCCATCTGAAGCATTTCAAGGTCGTCTCCTTTCTTTTTTCCCTTTTTCCTCTGTTTTAAGTGTTTGGGTTTTATTAATTTTGTTGGTTTTGTAAATGTAGGTACTTCACTAATCAGCTAATGCCACACTCTTTGGGGACTCTTGCATGTGTGAAGGTTTACTTTTGATGACAAAGTTCTAACAGTTTGAGGTAATATGTATCCATGGGTCCCTTACCGGCAATAACAGCCAATTAATTACCAGGGAAAATCATTACTGAAGCAACAGTCCAGCTATTGAACTAAAGATGTTCCTCTCATTTATTCCATTTAAGAGAGGGCATAGATTTCTTCCCCCATTATTTCCTGCTGACCAGAGCTCTCAGCTGTGACTCTAGATGAATGGTGTGGTGAAAGGACGGGCTGGGAGTTTTATTCTTGGATAATTCAGTGACCTCTTTGGAGAAACAGGGATTTATGTTTTGCTGGGTAAGGGAACTTGAGGGTACTCAGCCAATAGAAGACGTTACTCCCTGATACTGAGTGTCTGTCGCTGTAAATGGAGAACAACCTGAAATGAAATGCAAAGGAAAAGAACTAAAGGCAGGATTTTATTTCATATTTTTCCCTCTCATGTGAAGAACTGATATCAAAGTCACTTCCTTGATCCAGAACTTTGCTATTCTGAGCTCACTTTTTCTGCAAAAGTCTTCTTTTACATTGCGTAGGTGGAGGTTTTGTTGCAGATGTGGGCTGGGAATGTTAATGAGTCTGAAAAATAGAAGGTCATTTCTCAATTAGTTGCTGTCTCTCTTCTGTGCAAATCCAAAATATCTCTCAACTACTTTCCATTAAAGGAAAATACAGATGCTAATACTGAAATAGCAAAATGGCTTGTCCCTCATGGTCTTCAGGCCGTTTTGCAAGTTCAAGTGGTTTGGATAGTTCACATAAACTTCGGATTATCATTTATTCTGAGTGGAAAAAGTCATTGGAGTTAAGGTAGATATTTTATTCAGAGTAGCTCATGCAAAACAAACAGCTCTATCATCTTCTCCCCCTTTGCCTGGAATCCAGCCAGATTTCCTGCAGTGTTGTCTAATAATATCTACTCTTTCAATTAACATTAGATACAGTGCTTAGGCAAACTAGAACTAAATTGCAATTCACCCAGTCTCTTCTTTCTAGAATGAAAAGACTGCAATTGAACAACTCTCCTCAGGCAGAAATGATTTGTATCTGTAAAATTACACAGACTAGCTGCAAAAATAAACACGCATGCCTTTCTTTATTCTATCTGTGGGTTTCTCAGGGTGTTATACAGGCTGAAAACTAGGTACGGGGCCTGGTAAATAAAGGTGACACAGCTGGAACACAAACTGTCTGGAATGCTTTTTATCATAGTACTCTGTCTTTCCTTTAGTAGCCTTGCCACTTGAAGATTAGCTGTATTCCAGATGTACCAAAACTTGAGGGTAACTTTTGGTTTCACTTATTACTGATAAAGTAGATCTATTTTATTTATGTGTGTTCAGATTAGGTACTAATCAGAGTACAAATCTACTGTGCATCTGATTTCGCAGGTACAAAATTTGCCTGCTTAATGTGAAACACGGTGAAGTCCTGTTGTGTAAAATAAAATGGTTCTCACTGCCCTCACAAAGAAAAAGAAATGCTAAGGTAACATGAATTTGTTATTAACTTGTTAGCCAAAAGCAGCAGGGAAATCTGTAGTGATAAGCATATTCACCTAGAAGTTGTATGTAAAGGGCAAAGTTGCAGAGATGACAGGCTAGATGTTTTGAGATGAGTTTTGTTGCTGGAAAGCACAAAGAGTGTTAGGACTTGGTACACTCTTTTTTTGTAAAGAACAGCTGGTGACACGCTCTAAGGTCAACATGTAATATCTTCTCCATGCTCTTCTAAAAAGTCAGATTAGTCCTTTCAGCAGTAACCTTTCTCACATTGAGCATGTTTGCTTTCCTGTCTTTAAAATTCATCTTCTCTATTTGTGATTCTGACAGCTTGTAGGATTACATTTTCCATATATTGATTTGGATGTCCTCCCTTTGTCATGTTTTGATTAAAAGAAATACAGTTTTACTTATGCTAAGGTAATGTACAGTAGATATATAACCTTTTAGCAAATTCTTTTTGGTTTTGGTGTTTTGTGGTTTTGGTTTTTGGGGTTTTTTGTGGTTTTCTTTTTTTAAGAACCTTCAAACAACATTTTACTTTTCTAGCTCAGTTTGGTAATAATGAAACAGTTGTCTCTTAAGAAAAGGGTGACAGTTTGGTGGATTGAAGAAAAAACTTGTTTCTTCATCTTTAGGCAGACAGAAAATCCACTGAGGGCACCAGGGAAATGTCCCTAAAATGTGAAATAGAAAATTTCTTTAGGCAAACTCAAGTAAACATATATTAAATATTTCCCATATGCATTTCAGAAATGATTCAATAACAATGGGTTCATTGTACTCACTGTCTACTTTGTAGTAGATAGTACTTTTCTTTCTGAGCGTTTTCAAATCACAGCACAAACCCCATATCAGTACACACACATGTTACTACCTGGAATATGAATCTGGAAGAGACCTCTGGGGTCACTGAATCCTGTATGTTTACTGTTTTAGGCAACTATATTATTTATATAATCTGTTTGTTTTTTAAGGGATTATCAAAAAGATTAAAAAAAATTTGACTATCCTAGAAGAATACATTTTTAAAAATATAATAGTATATTCTATCATGTATTTAAAAATAAAATTACCAAAGCAAAGCATGGTTTAATTATGATGACTCTGAAGATATTAATTTATCTGATTTTGAACACTGAGTATTTTTTTTTTAGCTTTCCCAGAAGGAAGAAAAAATGTGAATGTGTGGTGGGAATGACAAGAAACTAGACTGTGTTCTAAGTTAATTTTATAAAATAGGTTCCACTTCAAACATGTCCCTGTTATTGCTTTTACTAGGATTGAATGACATTATCTAATCTTGTTGTTTTACAAACAGGTATTAAATACATAAAAGTCATTTCTCTAATTGTGTCTAACAATGTGATAAGATACCTAACTGGAACCAGTCATTCTGGTTATCAGTGTTGTCCTCTGTCCTTCGGGCAGCGCTTTACTCAGTCTTACACTGAGTTCTGCGGGAAGATTTTTTCAGTCTTGTGAATGGTTTTTGCTATGGTGTGTTAAACAGACAAGGCTTCCTGTCAGCCTGCCCACTCTCCAATGATTTTTTTGAAGCTATTGGTCAACTATCATCAGATCTTTGATAGGTGGAAGTCAGAAGTTTGTAAAGTTTTGTGGTAAAGTACGACTGGGCAGGAATCCCATGGGATTCCTTTCACTTAAGTGACTGTCTGTCACCTTGGAATGAGTGAGTGTTCCCCTTGATGCTTTTTCAAGCAGGCTGTAGCAGCACCTTTTCTGCTTATAGGCTTTCTCCTAATTTTCTCAACTTTTCACTAGACCGAGGCTGTGCTGCTTTATTCCCTTGCCAGCAGCGACTTCGAGATTTCAAAATTTCTTTACCTTCGGTGTATGTGAAGAGAGCTGTATTGCCTCTGCTTTCTTGGCTATTCAAGGTGAACTCTTTTAGTCTCTACAATGGCTTCTAAGTTCCTTTGGGTATCCTAGCAGCCAGGCTCTTCATCTGTTAACGTCTTGAACACATTTCTCTTGAATATAGGTGGTCAAAATTATAACTAATATTCTGGATGAATTATTAGTTATATTGATGAATACAGTGTTATACAATGTCATTAGTAATCCTGTATCACTACTGGATGGATCTCATCTTTTAGATCCTAGGAGTGCATTTGCCTTTTCTTGATCACACCAGATTACTCATCATCATTCTCTGATTGACAGTACACGTAGGGACTTTCCTTTCTATTTTTTCCAATTGATGAGATACCAGCATAGATCAGATAGTCTGGTTATTAATCCCTATGAATATGACCTTGTGCTTTATGGTAGTATAATCTGTACAGAACTTATTAATACCTCTCAGCTTTGAATTATAAGAAAACTTATTTAGCATATTCAGGCCTGAGTTTACTGGGGATGAGGGAGGAAACATCTATAGCCCCCATCTCCAGTGGTACCATCTTCTGCATGTGAGAGCACACCTAATATATTGGCCACATGGCTGCAAATCCCCCCCCACAGGTTGAGACGATGTTTGCATTCCTGCTTGCTGTGAAAATCTATATCTCTCCCATTCATGAGATGTCAAATATTTTTTTTTCTTTACCTGGTTCCATTCCCATGTTACAAATGTTCTTTTTTTCCACTTATCTAGATATATATTTTGTGGTATCAGATAAGACATCTCATCAGAATCTAGGCAGAAAAAAAGAATTAGCAAATTTAATGTAGAAGAAAGAAGAATAGATTTATCTTATCCAGAAAAATCAAGGACTTTTAACAGAGAAAAGTGTGGGTTATTTTGATGTAATCTACCTTAAAGACCACAGTGCTTTTTATCATGCCTTCTATTTATCTCTGTTACGGTGCTCTTTCCTGCAAGGTCTGCTCTGAAGCAACGGGTGCCACTAAGACTAGTCTGACGAGCTGATAGTTCCTCTAAGTTTTATGTTACTATAGTTAATGTTCTCTAGTTACTGTATTGTCACCAATTCAATTGACTTCAGGAAAAGCATGCCACACTTGCAGGGTGAAACACCGGTTTCTTCAGAGTACATGGGTAGGGATTCTTGTCGTTTCAATCTGAACACATAAATCAGGACTCAGCCTCTTTACCTGGGGAGTGTAAGCAAAGAGCTGAACCACCTCCAGCTCCATAGATGGCTATTAATGCGAGACAGCTACCTGCAGAATAGCTGCTCAGATCTGAGAGCACTGAATCTCTCTATGGAGGTGCTTGTCACTTACTACACAGAGAGTAGGAAAACTACGCTACCAAATAAAGCTGGGTGGAATCAATCAAGGTCATGGGCCTTGGAGCAAGATTGCTCCCTTGAGCCTCTTCAGACATGAGACACCCTCCAAGGCACAATCATTTTGTCATTATATGGAGTATAGGAAAAGGATGTGGGAAGACTGTTGTATCCGTGGAGAAAAGCCAAGGAAAATTAGACAAGTGTGCACGCTCTCATATAGCCACCAATGAAACAGTCACTTTTTCCTGACAAAATATAGGCTGCTAATGGACACCAAAGTGCTTTCAATTGCACTGGATTCTAGCATTTGTTTAGCTTTCCCTGAGTGTTCATTAATCTAATTGTGAGTCAAATGCCAGCTTCAGACTAAAGGTGACCTAAATGTCGCACCACCCTGTAAGCATTAAAATAAAGTGTTCAGGAGTTAGTGAGCATAGTGGCCACATTTCTTACACGTAGCAACTGGTAAATCTCACCTTGTGCCTCTTCAACACTCAGTCAGCTATGTGTTGCCTAGGTAAGTCACTTTTCTTGCAATTGTCAGCTGCTTTTTATGAGTTTATAACAAACCACAGAGGCTGTGGATCTCATGAGTTAGGGTTTTTGATTAGCTATATACAACATGAGAAGTTTGCTTCAACAAAACCTGTTCAGCTTCCCTTTCAGTGTTTTCTCCAAAATTACAAGATACACTTAACTTTCCCCTGAGATACTTGAGAATAGCAAGCTCACTCTCTTTATTTCTTTTTCCAGGTATAGTATTTCTATTTTCTTTCCTCCTTTCATCTTGCTTTTTATCCTTCGTGAAATACCAAAGGACAGCGCTGTGACTGACAGAGTAGCAAGAAAAGAGGAGGAAAGGCCATTTTGAAAGGTGATCTGAAACATCCAGTTAGCAAGCCACAGATTTACTAAGCTTTATTTTGAAATAAGAAGAAGTCATAACCATTTTTTAACATGTCCACGGTATATCTGAGAACAAGGAATTTGTACTACACCTGCAGTTACAGGAGACAGACTTTCGACACAGTCAATCATTGGGGGATAAGTTTATATTCGATTCTACTGTGACAACACCAAGCTAATGCAGCCCTTTACCATAAAACATAGTATTCTGTAGGAGGAGGAAACTGATCTCATTCCTGAGGACAGACCTGTGAAGTTACATCCAGATTAGCATTTCCAGTTCTAGTCCGTATACTGTGTGAAGCCCAGTACAAGAAGGGGCTGAGAGGGGCTTCAGCAGTTCAACTGCGTGGTTTGGAGACGAAGCCAGGCTTCTGGCTTTGGTGGGGGGGAGCACTTTTTCAGTCTGACTGTCTGAGCTGCTGGCTGCTCCTCAGCTGGTGCTGGGGACTCCCTGTACCAGTGCTAGGTGGGAGCAGAGCTGTTGGGCAGCAGTTAACAAGGATTTCAGCAGTTACCAGAAAGATCTTTCTCCTTAATGATTATGGTCATCTTGGAGCCTGTTGTTTTATTGATGAAGCTGGCATTGGTTTTCCCCTTATGGATTACTTTGTACTGATAAACGCTGAGTTTCAACTGCTGTTTTATGGTGCAATCATAAGACCCTTCAGCATTTCCACACAGTCTACCCTCTTCTTTACCACTGAATAACCAGCAGAAAACTTTGGCATACCTCTGTTACCTCCAAATCACTACAGTGCCCTTGGGCATCCCTGTAACTTCTATATTCTCTGAAATAAAAGAATTTAGTTCTCAGTGGACTGCAATGCTTTAATAATATTTAAGTTATTAGATTCATCACTAAGTGCTTGGATAACATTCACTGCCTAGTAACAATCAGGAATATGTATTCAGTTGTCAGAGTCCTTCTGACATCAAACTTTGTGAAGCTCTAAAATACACTGAGCCCTAATTCTGTACTAAGACCCCAAATCACAGTAGTAGACATCTGAACAAATGAAACCTTATTTTCTATTTATCATTTTGTGAGTTCTGTCTCTCAGCGCCAGAGTCATTTCAGCTTCCCATGTGTTCTGTAATTCCTGTCATTAAAGTACTTTTTATGTTCTTCTACCTCTCTTGCACATGTGGGTTAAAAGAGGACTTATTGTGGCTGGTTACGAACTACATATGTACAGATTGACAAGCCACCATACGTGCCCAGGTGGACCAGGTAGCTTTTGCCTTTTAAATATGTAACAAATTAGTTTGGTCTTTTCCCAAATTAGAATGGTAACCTTGTTCAAACATTCAACAGAAGTGTAGAAAATTATCTTTGGTATTTCTACTTCTGAGTTAAATTTGGTTGAAATTTGCTATGAAGATGAATAATTATTAAAGCCAGATAAATGGACAGCTAGCAAAAGAACATAAACCACGCTGGCTTAGGAGACAAGGTTTATGCAAGGAGGGAGCATCCTACTGCTATCACTACCCCCAGGAACTGTAAAGTTAGGAAATGTATGGAGAAAGTCGAAGGTTTGAGTACTTGAAAGCGATGGCAAAGACCAAAAGGAGTGATCTTCCCCCTCTGAGTCCATGGGTAAGGGTGCAATTGCTCATTGTAGGGAGGAGGTGATTATTTGGTCCGAAAGTGTCAATGCTTTTGAGCTTGAGGACATCAGCAGGTCTTGAACTTTTCCTGCTATATCTCAGTTACAGCATCCCCACAGCATTCATAGTCACTCTTCTCTTGGCCCTCATGCATGCACGATAGCGATAAATGATGAATATTGTCGATTACTAGAACCCTCACCCCTCTGTACTTCAATGCAATTCAAATGTGTCAGCTTGGCCTTCTGGCAGCCTGTACCTATAGCTTCAGTAATTCTCCAGAACTCCATGCATAACCTTGGAGAGAATGCAGTTGAGCTCTTGGGGCTTATTAAAGGCATTTTCCCATTGAAATTCTGTAGGCAGTGTAGCTGACTGTCCCTGCTTCAGAAGAAATTTGACAGGCAGCCATATTTGACAGCTGTACGGCTTAATGTGGATAAGTTTCCTAGTAACTGACTAAAGCCTTGAACTTTTAAGACTACTGAGTGATGTCAAGTAAGAAAACAATTTTGACTTCTCATGCTGAGTAACTGTTGACATAGTACTACTATTTTCTTCCACCTTTAGCCTGCCTAGCCAGCAAAGAATTGTGGGGACTTCTAGATATTCCATTTTAACTTTACTATTAATATAATCCACCTACTTTATTTTCTATGAAATCTATTTCATACCATTTTGCAGCTATTAAGGCAATGACATCATCACAATACTCTGAGGCTGAAATTAAAATTAAAAAATTGATCTTTCTTGAAGGGAGAAGAATGTTGATGGCAGTGACCCAGTGAAGAGTTAATCTTAGAAAAACTTATTTTTCTCAAGCTATTAACAATTTTTCTCCAAATCTCTGGGATTTCTCCGATAACCTACATATTCACATAATAAAATAAATATTAAAACACCCGATAGAGATTTAAGAGTGGATTCTGTGCTATTGAGAGATAATAAAAAGTGACACCTCTCAATAAATAAATATATATGCACATATCAAGAAATACAGTCTTATCAGTCTACAGTCATTTCGAGTAACATGCTCTACCTTTGAAATTTAGGGGAATCTGGAAAGATCTCATGCTTTCATAAAATTTAGATACTACTCTCTTCCTTCCTGCAAGTGCTTATCTTAATAATTACCATATCATTACTGAAATGGCTGCCCTTTCAAGGTCTCTCTCTTTTTTTTTTTTCTTTTTTTTTTTTTTCTTTTATTAACAAGATTTTCTAGTAGCTGGCCATTTAAATTTGGCCAGGATGAGCTGTCATGCAGCGTGGTGACTGGTTATTTTATCTATGGGATGCTTTCCAGTTAAAGTGTACATGAGATAGAAAGGGATTCCTCAGCAATGACAAATGAAGTAATGGTGACAGAAGGATTTTCAATTTATCAGAAAAAGGCATAATGAAATCCAATAGGTGGAAGAGAAGGCAGAGACAGTCTTATTAGAAATAGGGTGTGCAGGTTTCACAATGAGGGATAGCTGTCTATTGGAAAAGCATATCTTTTCCATAAACATAAAATTGCTGTGAGATCTATGTTATCTGGAATCTTTGTATATAAAAATGGCTGTCTTTCTAAAATATATGTTTTAACTTCAGGGGAAAATATGAGCTGCTTGTAGATTTTTATTATTTTTTTTTCCTGTGACGTTCCCTGGTCTTTCTGTTCAGTAGATTAAAAAAAAAAGTGATCACGGTACTAATTTCTCATTCCTAAGCTGATGAATATATATTCTACTGGTCCTCAAAACTTTCAGTTTTGAACTAAATGAAGAGGGACGGGGGGAAACCATACTTGCAACGTGACAAACTTGGGCTTTTTTTATTCTTTTATCCTATCTCTCTTTGACACTTTTGACTGCTGAGAACTCCTACAGATATATTTCAGCCAGAAGAAAAAAAATATTTTAGAGAAAAGGCAAAAACCCCATGATGCTTAAAATAAATTTTCTTTTAGAGATAGGCAAGAAAAAAAAACCACAAACAAAAAAACAAGAAACAACTAATACGTAATTGTTTGAAATACTCTTTTTATGCTGAACCAGCACAATCTAATCTTCACACGTTGGTGGGTGGCTGACTGTGGCCTCTTACGTATCTAGTTCAGAGACTTCAAAGAGGAGTGATAAATGTTCAGTTGCATCTACAGTAGATCAGAAGAAAGGCGATCAGTAAATATTCAGACACCTTTGATGAGGGATGGAAATGGTCTTTCCTATCACTGGTTCAAAATTTTTGTTGCAGTAGTAGTTTTGGAAAAAAAATTTGCGGTAGTATTTTTGGGAGGACGGGATGTAAGGAGACGGGATCGGTTTTATGGGTGGTATTTTGCTGAATTTTTTTTTCATCATCTCAGAAAGCATTGTTCCGGTTGAGAGTGGCTTTTTGAAGAATTGCTTTATATGTATAGAATGAATTAACTGAATTTGTGTGTCTTCCTTTTGTCTGTAGAGTTCTAGTCATGTCTTTCACTTTTATAACATTTTTCCCCATTGTTTCTGATCCACAGTTCCTGGAGGGAGGGAGAGTTGTGGCTCTAGTGAAGACTTATCAGGGCAATATTTTTTACAGTAAATTTGAAGATTGCTTCCTGTAAGAGGTATGTTCACATGAATGACAACATGATTTTAACTGCAGAAGTTTCTGAGATGTAGACTTATTCATCAGATGGAGCAGAGACACTAGCACTAAACCTTCTACACATGCTTCACTACTTAATAGCTTCATATCCCGGGCAGGCAAGGATGACGATTTTTTATTTTCATTTCTTTTTGTCCCAGTTATACATAGTATTGCCATTAGTATGTATATGGACTTCCATAAAAACAGTTCTATGTGCAAATTACACTTTTATCGATATATATGCAAAAGACTGATAGAGGTTATTTATTTTTTTTCCCCCCATGAAGTGCTAATGCAAAATTTGCAAAGTGTTTCTGTAAAAAGTAGTAGTTTGAAACTGGGAGTGGTGTTTTGTGCTCTTTTCTTCCCTAAAGGGAGGAGTTAAAGGACGTGTCTAACTGCAGTTTGAGATAACACTCTCCAAGTGCTAGGTACAGGGCAGCCAGGCTAACGCAAAGCTATTAGCAGGTGGCTGGACCAGCTGGAGTAGAATTGCCACCTGCTACAACGTTCACCATTAATTAACTAACTCATCATTAATTGCATGGCCTTCTAACCAAGATCATGTGAAATATCTGTACGTTATCTACTAAAATCGTTACCTCAGAATGATAAATCTGCACTCTTAGGGAGACTGGTTGTGGCCTAATGCTGCAAACATCAAAGGCACATTCAGAAAAAAGCAAACATCCCTGAAAAGCTGAGTTCATAGAACCAGATCTCAAGCTGTTGTGTTTGGGCACAGCATCAAGTCAATTGTCTTTTGGAGTCAGTGGGGCAACATCAGTTTTTGTTTGCTGAGAATCCCAGTCTGGAGGGCTGTGTTGAATGCAGCTCCATCATGCCATAGATGATCTACTTCTTTTGAGGCAGAAGGTGGTTATCAAGAAGGACCTTCATGCTCTGTAGTTCTCTACTGTAAATACTAATCAAAAGCAGCTTTGTAGTTAGCAGCCCAGGAGTTTCTGCTCTTTTGGCTTCAGTCAAAAAGTCAGGTTTTTACGTTTGTGTTTTTCCTCCTGTGACCCAGAGGCCAGATACTTAAGGTTCTCCCCCTTTTGTAAAGAGTGTCAGTCAGTCATTTTGCAGAGCAACGTGACTCAAAGAAATAAGGGTTGAAGTATGAACGGCAGGCATGGCTTTGAACCTGCAAAAAACATCTGAATTTTTTAAGTTGGTTTGGGAGATCTTACTGATTTCTAATACAGCTCCTTAAATACCACCTAAAAAAAAAAGACTGTTACTTCTTAAATATTTGTTGGTGGAAGGACTGGGGAGATCTTCAGAAATCCAGCTGCTGAAGCAGCACTGGTAATGTTTGAAGACAAAATGTGTAATGCTTTAAGTTGCCAAAAAGGAGCACTTTTTGCAGTTCAGCTTTGAGAAAGTCCAGTCAGTGCTCAGCTACCAGATGAATAGATGAGGCTGCTTCTGTCCAGCACCTCTGAAAGATAAAACCAGGGGAAGGGAATTTTGTCCTTTGTACTTATGTATTAAATCTTTACTCCCAGATACTATTAGAGGTGGGTATCTCTCCTAAAGTAAAACATCATTGTAGCCCAGTATCTTTGGATGTTTTAAGACCTTTATTTATTTATTTATTTATTTTCCACATGGGGTTTACGTGATGTAAAGCCAACATTTTCAGACCCAGTTCTACTCCCTATGTAAATCAAGTTCAAATGCAATTGGGAAGATATTCGTAGGGATGCTTTATACATGTTTTCTATTTGGCACTTTCTCTGACCTTGTTTAGATCAGCATCAGAAGAAAATGTTGTTTCACTGGAATAAGTAATATAGCAAGTCTGACAACCTCTGAGAAATAGCAAAAAATTGCCATAAATCTAAGGGCAGTACTCCATTCTGATTACTAACTGCTGCTCTTGCCGTGATGCCAAATAGCAATTCTTAGGCCAATGTGCTCAAACTTATAATTTTCCAGTAATTAGTGTCCTCCTGAAAATGTTTTTTTTTTTTCTTCATTTGACTCGTGACATTAAATAAAAATTCAGAAGAGAAATGTTACATCTTATTTGTGGATTAAATAATATATGTTAGACAATTACTATGATTTTAGAATACTGCTTATTTTGAAAAGCAAAAATTACAGGTGCTCTGAGTCTGAATGATTCATTCTTTTGTTTTGGAATGGAAACTATTATAAATGTGCAAATAATTTGAGAACGCAATGAACTTAGTTCTCAATTTTTTGTCATAGAACAAGAATGGGGAAAAAAACCAGCACAGACATTAAATAAAATTATACAAAAAAAGTAAGTACCAAACAACTATAAAAAGCACAAAATGAGTATGAAACCCTCCCCAATCTAGGACAGAGAGAGAAACCCTATATGAAAAAAGAAACTATTTTTATGTTTATTTAAATACTTTTTAAATCTACAGAGCAAAGGACAATGTTGCTTACTGCAGGACTAATTTAAGGAGAAGAGGAAAAAAAAAATATTTTGACCACCAGTATATTAATGTACATTTCTACACCTTTTGGTCTGTTCTCAGTTAAGCTGACAAACTTTTTCCTGCAAGCTACTGAGGTGATTCAGAGTCCTGAGCAGAGGGGCAAAGGATCAAGATAATTATTTGGGCTTGGAAAGGGAATAGCTGGTTGGACAAAAAGCAATGTTTCATAAAACAGTGTCCCTTTTTCATTGAAAATGTGGGGTTTTTCTGTCTCAAGAATGTGTGGCTTTCTTTGAAGCAATACAGATAACCACTTTAACAGACAAGGAAGCCTGATGGCTGGTGTATATGTGTGTTTATTTTAATTTGTTTTAAAGTCAGTGCACTTTCACGAAAGAAAAAAACAGAGTGTGTGGAATGGCACTAGGTTGTTTTTTCTGGTCAGGCTTGAATGACGCGACTTGGTCATACATGGGAGGGTAGTGGAGATACTTTCCAGAGTGAAGATTTTTATTCTTACGCTATAATGGCCTGGTGTTTCCAGAGAGAAATCATAGCACTTTGCATAATTTTTAAAAGTGATAGAAGTAAAAATTTTAATCTTAATTTGGATTTTTTTTCTGAAAGTCGGAATAATTGCAGAACAGATGATCCCTTTTTTAACCAACTGTTACAAATCTGATCTCACAAAGAAATATCTGTTAATTTCAAGGAAAAAAAAAAAGAGGGGGGCTTTCATTGTTTGACTTTGTGGTCTTTGACTTCACACAGACTCTGGTTAGATCTAAGTGTGGATTATGGTTAGGTCAAAAATTGCCTTGCATTCTCACCGTGACCAAATTTTGCTACTTTGTTGTAAGGTTTCCATATATTATGCCTTTTTCCACAGCTGTAATTCATGATCCAGCCATGGATCCCTGCCATATTATGGCACCTCCCACCTTTCACAGGGAAAGAATTTATTTCACTGAAAAATAAGTATTTTCAGTTTTTCTGGTGGTGAAACCTTTACGCTGACACCTTCTTAAAATTGAGGAGTAAATATTCTGGGACATGATTTGAAGATCTTTATGGACAAGGTTACCCCCATCCAAAAGAAACCTCCGTTTTCTCTCCCCCAGGATCTGTGTAGCACCTGGGAGGTAATACTCTGAGTGTGTTGTGTGTTATCGTAAAGATACAGCAGTGCGCTGCACCGCATCTGTTCAAAGGGCTTCCTTGTATCATCATTCAGACTTGATGATTCCTTCTCTTCTTTAACACACTTTCAGCTTTTTACTTCTCAGGAATATGATTAAGCATATAAATCATAAAAAAAAGTTAATAGAAAAACAAAGGTTGTACAGACAACAAGGGACTAATTTATTCAATTAATTAAAGTGGTATTTTATCCAGTTACTCAAAATAAGTAGACATACAAGTTATTCTGTCACTCAATAAATTACCATAAAATCTACTCTAATTCTAACATCTAGTTCCTCTAAAATGATGAATAATCCGATATCAGTGACTTAATCCTCTATTAACTTCCACATAACAAACTTCACTTTGGCATGCACACAAACAGTAATAGAGTTAATAGGAGATGTTTTTCTATATCAATTAAATTTGACCTTGAGGATGAGATAGTCAACTGATATGAGGTGGTGTATACCCTTTTAGGACATTGTATAGTATTAAGTCCTATGATGACGTAAATAGAGTCCAAGGAGAAAGACTATTTTTACTTGTTTTAAAGGCAGGCTGATATATGATTATTTCCATGAACACTTCATAAAATTAATTGAAGAATTTTAATTCAGGACCTTTGTTCTGACAGAAAAGGATATTGCAAGGTACCTTGGTTAGATACTTTTTCTCACATTATTCTCTATTTAATATGAAGTTTTCATAATAAGTCTTTCCAGAAAATCTCCGTTATCATGATATTTTTCAGAAAAAAAATTAATTTATTTAATTTCCACAGAAATTACTTATTTTGATCTATAAATTAGAAAAAAGATGTTTCATTCTCTGTTATACAGAAGCTTTCTTTAATAGTTTCATATACACAATAATAGAGGGCTGTGACTACTGTAGCCATTAAAGATTTATTGCATTATTGTGTCTTGAAATTGTATGTACGTAATATACATTATGAAATAACGGAAAAAATCATTCTACATAGGAGGTATTTTAAAATTAATTCCTTTTTGAAATGTCACATTTTAGCAGACAGGTTTTATCAAGCCACATCTTTCCCCAGGTTCCTGAGATGATGTTTGTTCTTTTGTCCATTTGGTATGAAAATAAAACTTTGAAACACTGGGATTTTCAGCAGAAGTCAAGGGGTTGTTGTTGCTTTGCTTTTTAATTATCTGGATAACTTCACAAACTTAGTTTGGTGGTCAGTGTGAAAAAAATCACTTAAAGGTCAAATGCAGCATTTTATGCTGTCTAAATATTATGCATAGGTAGTAGGATGGCTGCTGTTTCTTGTGAGAATGGTCCTTACTCATTTTATGCCCCAAAAGCAAGTCTTGGTTAGCACAGAGTTTGACCTTATCTAGCCTAAACAGGCAATGACTAAGTGGATCATCTCAAGTCTTCTCCGTGTCTTCCTCCTCCTGGACAGTGACAAGCACCAGCCTGATCTCTGCTGACTGAGTCTGAGATTTGAGCATCTGGCTCAGGTGATCTTTAATATTTTACTGAAACATAAATAAATGAACACATAAGTCAACAACACTGTTTAGTGTTAAATATTGGCCCAACTATTTAGTTATTCAAAATATTTTAACCCTTCTCATCCTATTAGTGTCAGCTGACTCCTTTCTTGATTCAAAACCTATAACCATTCAATCAGGCAGGCTAGGACTACAACAATGATTGGATTGAAACCTGAATTCTGCAGATTAGACATTGTTTTTGTGCTGCATGCCTTCATAGCAGTATGAAGAAACCTGGTCTAGTGGAAGGTGTTCCTGCCCATGGCAGAGGGGTTGGAACTAGATGATCTTTAAGGTCACTTCCAACCCAAACCATTCTATGATTCCATGAAGATAGTTAGCAATAGTGGTAGTTAATATATATCCTTCTCAAAGTCCTGAAATGCATTTTAATAATCATTAATTTCTCAATATTTTCACACAATATTTTTTGTGATATCATCATCTTTTTTCTTGCTTGTCAAACTGAGTTGTCCTCATATGATTTATGAATATGGTATCATATTTAAGATACATAAGCATTTAGAAATACTTTTATATAGTACTTTCTCTTGTGTTTGTTTAGTAGAGAAAACTGATTCTGAGAAAATAACAAGTTAACTGTCCTGCCAGTGCTAGAACTTTGGGTTCTCTTATGCCTTCCCTGAGCCCATTCCCAGGATGGAGCTCTCTCCGCATCGGTGATGATATTACCTTTCACTGTGGCACCAGCTATAGAAAACATACGGAGGGAGGTGACCTTCCCAGCAAGACTGTAAAGCTTTCCCTTTGCTGTGTGCTTGGATGACAGCTGTATACCTAACTCTTCCCATAAATTGTGAGCGCAGTGGATTTAGGTACTCCCTCTAATTCACTTAATAAATCAATGAAACAAGCTTTCTGAGATGTGAACTTCCTGCTCTAAATACAGGTTGAACATTGGCAGAGCAGTTAAGCAAAGATGCGCCGTATGAAAGGGGAGATGGGAACAAAATGTATGTAACGGGGGAAGGCGGCAAGCGTGGTCTGAGTCTGCTATAAGAGTGATGGATAAGGCAGAGAGACAGATAAGCAGGAGAGCTGTGAATGTTCTTGCTGGCCAAGATAAGTAGCTAGGGAGTTGTGTGGTGAGGGCAGCCAGAGGAGATTTGGTGATAGGAGTACTGAGTGATATATAACTTCACCAACAACAACACTGAAATGGAGTAGAAATTTCCTAGGATTCCAGAGTTAAAGTGAAAATATTTTTGAACAACTTTTTTGTTGTTGTTGTTCAGAAGGAGCATTTTTCAAGTGTATGTATGTGTACATATATCTCCCATATATTTTCTTCTGGAAATGTGAAGTTCATCTCAACAGCAATATCATAGGTTGTTTTCTTTTTTTTTTTCCATTTTTGTATTTCCCATTCATTTTCCTTACCCATGTTTTCTCACAGGAAAAATCAGGGAGGAGAAAGATACTGAGACTATGAGGAGTGAAAGGAATCCTTCTTTTTTCCCCAGCACAATTATCTAAAAGCCAAATATGCTAATAGTGCTGCAGCTTGATATTTGTTCTGGGAGAGAAAAGCCTACAAACTAATAGGAACAGCAGGGAATTAATTCCAGTCCAATTCAAATAAAAATGGAGAAAGTAGTAAGTCACAACAGCAGAGATTTAGCAATTGGAAGAAACTACCAGAGGAAATGACGGATTTTGCAGATTTGGAGTCTACAGAAAAGGTTTGTTAACAGGGTTTTTGATTATCTGTTCTATAAACCATTGTTTTAAAGTAATTGAACATTGCATTGTTCTGAAAGTAGAAAGTTTTAGAAAGGAATCTGGTAGGTGCAATCAAAAATACCCTGACAGCAGGAGGCGAGGGGTCAGGCAGCAAACAGGAATGCTGCTGTTCTTGCAGCCCCTTCATTACCAGCCCAGACACCAGCCCCAGCCTCCACCCATAAATTTCTTGGACAAAAAAGTAAGTGGGTGGGGGTGGAGGAGGGTAGGTGCAGGACAGGGGCAGAGGAGTGTGGGAGCGGAGTGGCAGGCTGGGTCGTCTGCAGGATGGGAGGGGTTCAGAGGGAAGAGTGTGTGCATGAGTACATGCAGAAACTGAGCAGGGAAATGGGTCCTGTTAATGGTGCAGGAGGACTGGAGTATAGTGTGGCACGTGCCAAAATTTCATTTTTAGTTGTCTTGGCTTTTTCATTTCTTAGCAAAGCTGGCAACCCTCCTTTAAACAAAGACTGGATGTCTCTTGGTAAAAAATGAGTTTCAGCTAAATATCAGGGTCCTTTTTTTCCTTTTTAGCTCAGCATAGCGGTTAAAGGTAACATTGTCTCATATGTTAGATGGGAAGGAAAACTTGATGAACTAATGATCCCTCTTAGCCTCAAATCTATGAATTCATTACCAGCTTGACTTATCAAGATGAAATATTTGTTTGTCTTTCTCTTCTCTCGCACAGTAAGAGCAACAAGGGGAATGCTCATTGTGTTCAGGCTGCTGAGAAAAAAGTGATATAGAACTGCAGTCATAATTATCTTTTAATTTCCTTCATCCTAGCTTTTCTGGAGTAGTGTCTTACTATTATTACAATTAATACTGTTCTGTGTAAAAGATGTATAGCTGCAACTAGAATTCAGGACACTGTAACAGCACACACTTGTCAAGTGATTAATGTGTGTGTGGTATTTAGGTTGGCACATTTTTATAACCTAAGTGGCACTTACACTGGTGGATAGCAAGCTCTCAAAGAGTCATAGAAGATGATTATAGATAGGGTCGCCATTGGTTACAATGGTGGAAGTAACTGATTAATGAATTGCAACAGTAGAGAAAGACCAGAGATTAAAGTTGGCTAGGCAGTCAGCCTGTGCTGATGGAAGACAGATGGTTTCAGAAGAGATGATTTTCTTAACCTGAAGAAATAAGGGAGTGAATATGTGCAATAGCAAAATCAGGCAGAATTAGGTTTCCAGTGTTATTGAATGGTCTGTATCACCACTATGGATATAATGAAAGATCAATGAAGATAATACAAACAAATGTTTCTTATTTAAGAAATTGCACTTTCTGAAAGTTCACCTGGTAGAATCAAACGCTCACGTGGCGGAAATCAGTATAGTTCAGTGGCATAATATTAGCTCATAGCATTTCAGAATCTATGTCTGAAGCTTCAGAATTTCTTTTGCATTGGCATCTTGGTTTGTTACCCTCCCGCTGAAATTAGCGTCCACTCAGTAAGAGGAGTCGCTCTCTGAGGGAACTGTAAAGCATGAATAGCGTAATTCCACAGTATCAGTTACCTACTTTGATTTTTGTCATCAAAGACTGCAATATTCACTATATTTGCGTAGTATCTACTGTAAGCGAGCAAACTTCCCTCTGCTTATAGAATTGTTTAGGTTGGAAAAGACCTTTAAGATGATCAAGTCCAACCGTTAAATTACTCGTTCAAGAAGGCTCAAGTTTTGTCTTCATGACAGTAACTGTTTATGTGCTTTCCTGGTTAAGATAAAAAATAGTTTCAATAACTTCCCTGCCCTGAGGAGTTTCTGGTCTATTATGAATTACAACATTCTTAAAATAATCATTTTATTAATTCTATTATATCTAGCTGGAAATATATGCTTATAGAAGGAAAATGTGCAAATCCTGTTCTGCTTCCAGGTTGCTTTACAGTATTCTTTGTAATTGCTACAAGTTTAGGGAAAGTGACTGTTAAGCTACATCCATCTTTGAACAGGTAGTGTCTATGCACTTCAGTGGAAATGCTGCAATGAAATGATTGCTTTTTTAGGAATGTAATGTGCCAGGAACAATCTTGCTAATTATTATACAATCTTTAATCTCTCAATATTAAAGAAAAATACTGAGAAAGTGATGAAATTTGAGCAACCCAGGAGTCCTTTGGCTTCCCTATATCTGATTTTAGCCAAGGTAAATTATCGGCCATGTGCTAAAATTGCCTTCTGGTAATGGCAGAAGATGAAAGTCAAGACTCTGATTGCCCCTTGTGCCTTCAACGCTTTGCAGTGGTACCAAAGTTCTCTTTGTCATTGGGAGACGTAAAAAAATTCTTAATTTTTTTCTATGAATCTTGAAATCCCTAGAAAGCCATTCAGTTAGGAAAAAAAGATCAGCATGATTAAAAAAATTTACAGGAATTCAAAATGCACATGACTTGCTCTGTTTTTATTTTCTCTTTTCTAAAATATTACTATTTGCTTTGTAGGATCATTATTACTTTGCTAAACCTAAAGAATTTCATATATCAGAAAGTAGTATTAACTCTGGTAACCTCTTGCTGCGTGTGTACATGTTTAATATCTGCTTGTAACCTCTGGTATTTGAATAAAGGTTATTTAGCTTTCTATATGACCTAAGAATTTATTGTTTTTCTGAATGCCTTTCACTCAGAAATAGCTAACTAATAAAACCTATGTTGACATATTTATAATGGACATCTTTAAAGGAGGAAAAAACAAAATATAGGCCTAATTCTAAAAGCACTGATAACTCTAAGACTAAATCCAAGAGTTTACATCTGCAGGACAGTATCAAACCATCTGTTTTGTGTATGCTTCAGAGACCGGATTGCACATCAGTACATGATTTTATTTTTTTTTTTCCCTATTTACTAGAGCCCATGTACCATCTTGACAGAAAAACTGTGGCTAAGTGGGTTAAAAAATGGGAAAATATCTACAGGTATGAAGTTTCACTTGTCTCCAAGGAATAGATCCAAAGTTACAGTAGGTGCACACCTAGAACTGATTTTCTTTTAGGATCAAGAAAAGGAGGTATTGCAGGAGAGAATGGTGAAAGTAGTATAATTTTTCAGCATTCATTTTTGTGGATTCAATTGATCCAGAGAAGTTGTTGACAAAATACATTGACCCATGTTAAAAGAAGCAGTTGCATTCTGCTGTTGAAAATGCATTTAGAGGCCTGTGCTTTGGAGCAAAACCAGGGATGCGCTTTGAGCACTCTGTGAAATTGGTTAACGTATGCTCCATAATTCCCTAGTTTTTTAGGAAATAAATCCCACAAAAACACCGTGTTCCAGTTCAAGCAGTGCAAGGGCTGCAGCCTACAGTGGGCATGGACTGGAGCACTCTGAATGAAGTGCGTAGTCTCTTCAGAACTGAGGAAACAGGCAGGAGGATTTTGGTGCAGAGCAATAAAGTGGTGAGATCAGGATTTAGGATTTATGGCATGGGTTTACAGAAGGGATACCCGTTCCATTAACATCTTTCTCTGTTTTTCACTTTGGAGCTTCATCCAGAGTTTATATTTTCATTTGTCCAAAGTGTCAGGATACCTAGCAATGCATCATCTGCCTCCAGTACTTCTGTTGCAAGTTGGCACTTCTCCAAGCACATGTAGATTTGTCATGTGACAATTCATGAAAGTCTGGGCTGTTCCCTTCATGTGAAATCTTCCACTGATTTACAATAAGGGTAATCAATTGATATTTCCCAAAGGCACTGGCATCATTGTGTTTGTGTATGTGTGCATACCATGTTTCCATCCAGGAAACTCAGAGAAGGTACCACTTTCAAAGAAGTCAGCGTTTCACAGTTCATCTGGTTCTAACCTTTGTAAGAGCATTCAGACTCTAACAAACTACCTGCTCAAAAAAAAAAAAAAAAAAAAAAATCAAGAACACCCAAACACAATCCGCTGATGACTGTTCTAGCATGCCATAAATCACAAAAGCAATGAAGCTACTATTTTCTGATGGACAGGACCTTACATGATCTGTCAGCAGAAAGGATTTTCTGTAGGTATCTACATGGAATTGTGTTTTAGATAGGAATGATTTCATTGATTCAATTCAGAGCTACTCCTAGTGGGTGATTTTACAGGGCTTCTCTAATCTAAATATGAAATACATGTTTAAATGTGACATCAACTGAGATAATTTCACTTAAAAAATCCTAAGGCACCAGTTGCTTGAAGTACAGATTATAATGTATGTTAGAACCTGGAGATTTTTACTTTTAGAAGTTATTTGCGTGCCCTGAGGTCTGGGGTGGGCTGTACGTACTACCCCAGTTCAGGTCATTTTAATATAGTAGCCACTTTATCAGCAGGTTTTGTGCTAAAGCTTTTGTGAATCTTTCATATTTGTTCAGATTCTTTCATTTCTTGTCTCTCAGACTAGGAATTGAAACATTTTGTTTTGTTTTTTTGGGGGGGGCTTATTTTTGTTTCATTGGATGTTTTGGTTTTTGGGTGTTTTTTAAGTAAAACAACCACCTCACACATCAAGCGGTTACTTTTTATCTAAGTAAGAACAATACCGAGAAAAACAGGTCCAGAACATTTAGAAATATCCTTTGAAACCTGTCTGCATGTTTGTTTCCTTTTAACTCTTCCTTCTCATTTTAACAGTTTACAAGATAATATTGTATAATATGTATTAAAGAAAATAATTGTATTCAGATTAGAACAGCAGGCAGAGGTGAAAGGCACTATCTGTCCTACCAAGTTACCAAATCGCAAGAATGTGGCTAGCCCAATCTGTCTTTTTGTCTTGTCTAATAATGTCAGTTGATGCCTGCAAGATCATTGCACTCAAGGATGCTAGTGTCTCTGAAAGTTTCAACACGCAGAATTTACAATCATGCAGGCAGAGATAAGACCAGCCAACACTGCAATCTTTAGATGTATGCTTCTGGCTGTTACAAACTCAGGGTTGTTGGTCCTTTGCCAGCCAACGTATTAGCACTAACTTTATGCATTAGGTGTTGGTAGCAAAACAATTCAAACTTGAAATGTATAGACCTTCCAAGTGGAAGTTTGCTTGTTATTTATGTAACTAACCTTTGCAATTTTGCTTTGTTGTTTAAGAGAGTGTAGTCTCCATAAATAACAGAAGTAAAGTTCTAGGCTTGTAATCAGTCAGTTGTTATTTAAAAGAATTGAAAAGTGCTTGTTTCAAGTTCAGATCCAAAATAAGTATCAGTGTCTGACAAGGCTTCAAAATTTCCTTCAAAGAAAGATTATTATTTTTTTTGTTTTTATTTAAAACAGAGCGAGTTCTGGAAAACTCTAGACACAACTGAACTTAAAAGACCACCCTGAATTTGTCAATGAGTTGCAATATTCTCTAGGGCCTGTTTTTCTTCTGACTGTGAGTCTATTAGAGCATATCTACAGCAATTTTAAAATAATGTCATTGACATGGATTAAGTGTTAATTTGACCTTTTGTTAAGAAGTATTTCTGACATATGAGGGAAAATTGAATAAGCTTTTTCAGTTTGATACAGGCAGACCCATACAGCTGCAATGCTAGCTGAGGCTAGCACAAAGCATTTGCAGATAGCTTATCACAGAAGACACTAGCATTGGAATAATTTCTGCTGATTAAATCAGACTTGATCAACTTCACTTTTTCTCATTTTTCTTTTATTTTTTTCATGAACGAAACAGAAGAAACTATAAACAGATTTTTCCCATGGTGGTTTTCTTTTCCTCCTTCCTAAACTAAATGCTTAAGTATGGACACAGAAGAGGATTTTCTGTATGTAGCAACAACTACTACGTCATTCTTATCGGTGGTATTCTTTCCAATCAAAAGAAACTCCTTTTCTGAAGTAACCAGAGACAGAACCAGTCATAATCACTGAGTGACTCTGACCCTTACAATTTCTCTTTTCCTTCCTTCAGGCTCTCTCCAATGACTCTCCCTGCCTCTGGCTCACGCTGCTCTACCAGAGCTTTGGTTAATGTGCCTGAGAACTAGCTGCAGTCATAGTTGCCCCAAAGCTGGCTGGGTTTGAGCATATTTGTCAGGCACCAGTTTGACCCTCAGCAGAATGACTGAAATAAACTCTGCTTTTGGCACAACTTTGCCATAGCTCTGCCCAGAAATTCTTTGTTGCTCTTGATCTTGGGTGAACCTAAGAAATATGTTTTTGTGGGAAGATGGGGACATGTGGTATGCACCTAATGGGGGGGCGGGAGGGAAGGCTATCCTATTTTATCCATGATATTCCTGACATAACTTCTTTTTAAAAGCAGACTGCTGAAAATTCAAACTTTTTGTCTTCACATTAATTACACTCTAGGGCAAAATGTAGATGCTGAGTTAATGACTATGGAATAATTTCGGTAGGTGGTACCTGTGGAGGTTGTGTTCTTCACCCTGCTTCAGCTCAAAGCAGGTCCAACTAGGTCAGGTTGATCAGGGTTTTGTTCAGTTGAGTTTTGAATATCTCAAAGAATAGGAAGTCTTCAAACTGTGTTTGATGACAGACATTGGGTCTGATTATCCCTGGCCTTTTGCCTCCTGCAATTCTTATTACCTGTGCAAAAGTGGCTGTGAAGTGCTTCAGGGCTGGAAGGCACTTTGTACGTGCACTTTGCAGAGACATAAAACACCGCACTTAATCAAATCTTCAAATCTTCCCTCAGCCTTACAGTTTAGACACATCTACAGCATTTGACCACTGTAAGCTCCTAGGGGGAAGCACAGACTGAGGAGTTCCTGTATTCATCTTGAAAAATTCCTCATGTCTTATTTTTTTTTCTAAAATTCTACTCTGAGGAGTTGGTGGGTGGCCTCTTGACCTGAAAATATGTTCCACTTCCATTTTAAGACCTATAATCTTTCTTCTAAGAAGCACGGCTGTAAGGCATCTGCTTTCTCTGATAAAGGATATGATATTTATTTCATTACACTGCTACTCTGTCCTGAAGGTTTCTAATCATCCTGGTGATGTCAATGCAAATTCCCTCTGAAAGTCTCAGATTTTAGAGATTTGTGGTAAGAAGAGACAAGATGAAATAAAGATAACGCTAAAAGAGGGTATATTGTGCCATGGTTCAGGCTTATCAGAAAGCATTTTTACAATTTTTAGAGCAATACTGTAAGACAGTTAATCCATTGGGAAGATGTTAATTTTCTCTTTGATATTAGTAAGAATTAAAGGTGCTAAGCACCATCCAGGATGAAGTCTGCATAAAATTACTTCTCAGTTTGCTCTTATAATGAGTCGCCCTTGTTAACTTTAAAAGAAAGCTCTTGGTTTTGTGGTTGGTTATTTTTTTTTTTACTATATGATTATAAAGCCATGATGGTTGGTTTTAGGGATGTCTGCATAATACAACATTTCCCCTTAGATTTAAATTAAGATTTATAAAAATAAAATTAATCCTCTAAAAAAGACATATTAAGAAAATCTAGCCTCATCTTTTGAATGACAAATACTTTGCTCATGTTTCCTTTATCGAACTAAAATTAACATTTCACAAGTTGTATCTGAAGATATGATTCAGCAGCAGCACAGTTTCTCCTCGTTAGATACTTGCATTAATCTTTTCTTTGGCTCTTGCTGTTGGTCTGTATATATAGAGAAAGGGGATCCTACAGCCTGCTACCTGCAGAGCCACTTCCCTCCTGCTGCCTCTGTCTGCTGCTCCATGCCCCTTCCCAAACCTGGTTTATGTTTAGAGATGAAGTAGGTACTTGTAGCTTTGCTATAAGTTAATATTTCATGGCTTCACCTACCATACTGATCCTCAAAGGAATGTTAGTGAGGTAGAATACACATTATGGAGCAATTGGAGCTGGAGAGGGACTCCAAGCTTTCAGAGGAAGAGGAGGGGGGGCAACAGCTATTGGATAGCTTTCATTTGTTTCAGTTGATTATGTGCATCCAAGCTAGAGGGAGAGTTGGCCACAGTATGAACACATCCTGCTGAGAGAACTCTGGAGGTTTTACAACCCAGGTTTCCTCTTTTATCTGCAACTGGAGTTCACCCCTTCCACTGCTGTAAGAGATTGGCTCAGTTTAGCCCTGGAGGGGACAGCACTACAGACAGCTCCCGCTGCCAGCACAACCTTATGTTCCCAGGTTGTCTGTCCTCCATGTACTCAGACATGCTTGACCTTACTTAGTAAACATAATATGGCAAAAGTCATGAGGATAATGTTGCAGGCTGAAAAATGAATATGTGCAGTACCTCATGCTGTCATTTTTTATTATCTGAAATGTCAGGTCAGTCTTCATTAGGTATAAGACCAAATACCTCCTTTCTTCCCTCCTTTAGTGGCTATTTCTCTTAGTCCCTTTGTTATATATTTCTCTCTCTTTCCTCACCTCGCGGTTCTCACCAGCTTTCAGCCCAGTTAGCAGGGTAATGTCCCCCCATTTTATGTGGTTTAGCAGAGGAAACTCATGATCCACATTTCCCAGCTTTATTGTGCTTAAACATGTGTCTGTATTGCAGGAAAGACTTTAGACTTTCTGTGATACTATTTCCAGTAAATGAATCAACCCCAAATTTTCTTTTCATTTTTTCCAATTCGCCCTTCCTCTGATGACTCTTCCTAAATAGGTACAAGGGATGCATCTTCCACTTCAACAGTTTCTCTACATTGATTTTGCAAGTTATTGGATCCTATATTTCAGTAATTATTTCTTCTGGTTTATTCTCCTATACTTTATTAGTATCTCCTGTCTTCTAAGCGCTTTGGGATGCATAAAGCAATTTACAAATGCAATTAGATAGAGATAAAACATGCACAATGAAATAAAGACATCATAAAATGTTAAAGAAAATCTTAGTGGTCTAGTGACTGGAGCCATGGGACAACAATAGGAGCTTGTTTCTTCTTCAAAAACTAGCCTGGGCAGATTACTACAAAACCATTTTGTTGAAGGTGTTAAAATGCTGAACTGAGATTCAGGACAGTGGGGTTCACTTTCCAACTTTACCAAGAATTAGGGATATATCATTACACAAATCAAGATTTCCTCTCTGCCTTAGAGCTGACCAATGGGAAGAACACCCTTTTTTTTCTGAATGCCTCTGTATTTAGACCAAGATTTATTTGCATATGAATATTTTTCTTAATTACCAGCAGAAAGGGGCACCTTTCCTAGGAGGACAGGCTGAGAGAGTTGGGCTTGTTCAGCCTGGGGAAGAGAAGGCTCCAGGGAGACCTCACTGCAGCCTTCCAGTACCTAAAGGGGCCTACATGAAAGCTAGAGAATGACTGTTTATCAGGGAGAGTAGTGACAGGACAAGGGGCAATGGCTTTAAATTAAAAGAGGGGAGATTTACATTAGATATTAGGAAGAAATTCTTTACTGTGAGGGTGGCGAGGCACTGGAACAGGCTGCCCAGAGAAGCTGTGGAAGCCCCATGCCTGGAAGTGTTCAAGACCAGGTTGGATGGGGCTTTGGGCAACCTGGTCTAGTGCAGGGTGTCTCTGCCCATGGCAGGGGGTTGGAACTAAGTGATCCTTGTGGTCCCTTCCAATCCAAAACATTTTATGATTCTATTTGAGTAGCTGGGGTCACCAAATGAAGTTCTGTATCTGAGGGACTATGGGCAGCTAAAGAAAACATGTCAGGAGATATTCTTTGTTAATAAGATTTCCTACAAAGCCCTCTCTTGCTGTCTCCTAGGTAATGCCATAGATTTTTGTGGCTTGAAGATATGCTGTTTTGTAATAAATTGGGGAGTGAGAACTTTTTCTACTGGCTGCATTGACATAGGGGTGTTTTATTTTGTCAGTTCCTCATGAGGGATTTCTGCTTCTGCTACATATGCAGAAAACCTCCCGGCTGAGAGAACAATTTATCCAGCTGTCCTTCCTGATACCTGCCTCCTGTAAGCCTCTCCATCCCTCTTCTGCCACTTAACTGGAAACCTGTCCAATTAAAACCAGGAAATTACTGTATTCTTATCACATGCTTATGAAATTTTGATTTCCAAAATAAAGGAGTTCTGTTGTCCCAGGACTCGGTGTAAAAGAATCTTGCCCTAATAAGTGGATTTATTGAAATTCCTTACCTGAACAACATGAACAATCTAATCTGAAAATCTAATTCTCTTTAATTAGTTGTTAGTTCATATTTATCTGGAATGGCCTGAAAATCCAAAACAATAATTCTCAATATAACAGGATATTTCCAGTTACTGTTTGGGCAGAGGAAATTATGATTTTCTAGTGGGGAATACAGACTTGATTCCTTTCACAGAGTTGAAAAGGTAGAATCGTGCCCTTCAGTTAATGTGTGCAATTCTTGTTTCTCATGCTGCATTATGCAAGAAAGCAGAGCAGTGGGGGAAGAAAAATATAGTCTGATCAACAAAAGATCTGTCTTCATGTTTAAGCCTTTTTGAGGAGCAAGGAGGCTAGTTATTTTCCTATTCCTATTTTCCTGTATTTCTCATTCTTTCTACAGTCCAGTCCAACTAGACAGATACCATCTTAAAATGGATTATATCCACAATGATAAATGAATTTGTATTGATTTACTGAAATCACACTATAATGACATAATTAGTATACTTATGGATTGTCTCTACTGTGAAGTAGAAAAAAAAAATGTAGAAAAAATCCTGCTTGCTTGCTGAATACTTAAAGAAAAAACCAAAACCTATGAGACTTTTCCACATAACGCTATGACAGAGGCTTTAAAATGTGCACTTTCACATTCTCCATGGTTACTGATTCAGGTTTTCATTGTGCATCCTCGTTCCATGTGTAGAGTTCTTTGACCTTCATCCAAGAAAGCACTTAAATGTCTACTGAGCATTTGCGGTTGTTGCTGTTTTCACACACCCAGTTTGCACATTGTGTTCAGGTTATTAGGCCACCTCCTTATTGCACTATGGTGCTAATGCATCTATTGGCATGTTCTGTTTTGCTGGGTCAAAACATTCATCCAGTTTTAAGGTAAGATTTAGCAATTACTATGGGATCTAGCATGTCCCGAAGAACTGAGAACCAGGTACAGACATTGACACTGAAATTCTGGAATTAGTGCAACTGCTTGCTTTCTTCCCTTATGCTACACCAGCTCTAATTCACTTGCAAGATGCGGGTTAGTGATGTGAATCCTGTCTCATTAACTAATAATAGGTGACAGTAAAGAAAAGAGGAATGCTTAAAAATGTGGAGTTTTTTTTAAATGGTAAGATAGAGAAGGGAACAAAAGACTGTTTGATCATTTGGGGAAAAGCAGCAAATTGAAATAATGAGGCAAGCTTTTATTTTAAAGTTTTAAAAATGAGTTTTCAGAATATGCCTTTTACCTTTTTCATTTATCAAAATAGTGCTTACCTGGAAGGTAATAAAGTTAGCCCTGAAGTTTTTGGAATGAAAACCTGAAGTTTCAGCAAGCCTTTAGGATATGCTTTAGTAAAATGTATTCTTGAACCTTAAGTTCTTATTCTGAGCAAAAGGTGGTGATATTTTAACCCTTGTGATTATCACCTTATGGCACAATTTTCTAGCTAAAAAATAAGTGAAAGCATAGAAGGAATATGCAATCACTCTTCATATGTAAATTCTGACAATTTTTATTTTTTAAATAAACATGTTTAACAGGCTTGAGAATATCTCTTCTATTTATGGCACTATCTGTCATTAGCTGATTTAGGTGATTAATCTGAGCTCTGAAAATGCACAAAAAAATTTTCGCAGTGCAGAATTCAGGTATGCTGAGAAATTAAAATATTTAGTAGCTGGAATTAAGACACTTGTGTCTACCGATCACCCAATTATTATTGAACCGTGTCACAAAATATAATCTCAACATACTCCTCCTGAATTAGTCCTTGAAATCCTGTTTTATTCAGAGGTCTGAGTGGAGGAGAGATTGTAGAAGGTATGGAAAGCTAAAAGCAATCCAGATACAGATAAACCCGTAAGGAAAAGCATATTCGGGGACAAGAATCTCTGGAGAATTCATTCTTTTCCTTTAGCATGAAAAGACCTCAGACTTGTATGCTTTTTCTGATGTCCACAGTGTTGCCAACTGTTTCATAAAGATAATGAATGTTGTGTGCTACGTACCCCAAGGCATCCTTATGGTGTGGTTTTCAGCACCATTAAACAGCTGGAGCCTGTACTTAGTGTTTGTAAATCACGGGGCTTTTCACCTAAGGATGCCAGTAATTAGCTGTTCTCCCTAAAGGACGGTATCAGAAGGTCAGTGCTTTTCAGGTGGAATAAAACTGAAGTGAAGGCGCCGGGCAAAGCTGATGGAAGGCTCTGCTCAGCTTGCTGCAGGAGCGTTTGGAGGTGCTACCCAATTAAACTGGAGAGTGTACCCTGGTTTGGGGGGGAACCCACTCTGAGCTGAACTATTTTTCACCCACCCCTCTATGTAGTCTTTGTATTTTAATATCACAAAACAAAAGACAACATTGAGCTTTGAGCCTCTTGTGAGCACATTACACATCATGATTGAACTTGTTTGCAGTATGACTGTAGTCTTCATGGTGGTGAGAAATTTGGCCTGCTGTCACCCTATTTCAGAGGTACTTGATTTACTTAATCTCTGACCTGCCTCTGGGCAAGAGCATGCATCCAGTGTGAGGACTGTATGGGGATGTGTTCAGAGTGAGGACTCCTGGGGCTCTTACAGAGTGCAATGTGGCTTTTCTTAGAAATGTTATCACGAGCATAATGATTTGGAAGGGGGAATTGTTTGGGTGTTTTTCGGATTGTCATTCACCTGTGTAAAAAGGTTACCATCTGCCACGAGCGTGACAGAGCTAAAGACATCAAAATTATTCCTGTTCCCCTGCTCATTATCTCCATAAAGAAATGAGGCTGGCCCTAAATAAAATGACTGTCACCTGGATTTCGGAAACAAACCTACATGTTTAAAGCAAATAATTGCCATTCTGTCGTTCAGGGTTGTGGAGACTGGAGGCCAGAGATGGAGGCTGGAAGTGGAGGCTGGAGCCTCAGCGTGGTCGGGGGGCACACGGGGCGGGGTGGGACGGGAGAGGGAGAGGCAGGTGGTACATGGGGTGGAAGGGGCACATGGAGAGGAGCATTGACAGGAGATGGTAATGTGCTGCAAGGAACTGTAATAGAGGAGCAAGGAAGAAATCAGTGACACATTACTGGAGTTTTAATGTTGGATTCTGTTCCTTTACCAGGGTGGGAAGCCATGGGATAGGTTTTAGGTAGTTGCTCTCTAAAGCTTCAAACACCAAACAGTAAATATGACTCTCTTTATGCCCCTGCTCAGAGGTGTAAGTTTTAAGCCACTACCAAATTTGTAAGCAGGAAGCTTGAAGGGGGAGATTCTGACTCCAGATTTCAATATGCCCATGGTTGGCAACAAAGCGTTTCCAAAGACCTCATGGGGAGCTCTTGTTCCTGAGGCACCATTCAGCCCAGTGGTGGTTTCTGGAATTTTGTACTGGTCTCACAAAGTTTCTGAGTTGTTGATGTCTCTCTACTATGAACCTCAAAACCTTCTGAGATTTGCCCATAATGAGAATAACTTCTTTGCTGTTGAGCACGATTGTTAGGCAGCACACTGAGAAGTGTTTTAATAAAGACATCACTTTAAAGTAAGCTAGTACATCTGTTCTGCCCTCTAATTACAAATAGAAAAGAAAAGGGAGAGAGAATTTGTAATTGCATCATAGAGACAGCAAGGAGAAAGAAGAGAGATAAAGGTATGCAAGTCTCCAAATATGGCCTGCATCACTTATGTTGTTTTCATGATTCATATAGAAATGGAAGACGAAGCTATCCCCTTTCGAGAGGAATACTTTCCTATGATAGTGATTTGTTTTCAGGATATCAGAAACTTAATCTGAAATGGCAGGTCTGTAACAATATATATCAGTGTCTTCTCTTTTGGTGTCAGTTAGTCCTGAACAAAGCCATATATGTGATTTATGTGTGTTTTAGACAAAATAAAAGATATGTTAAAAAAGACAGTCTGGTAGGCAGTGGATTGAGACTCAGAAGAATTGAGTTCAGTTCCAGTTTCCATTCATTTCAACTAAAATAAACAACAGGGTGTATAATTCCAAGCGTAACTCTGGATTTGATGTCCTGTAAGGCTTACATAGTACTTGATTGTGCTTGTAAAACAGGAATCACATCCCCATATTGCATAGGAGTGGTGCCAAGATTCAGTCCATTTAATGTTTATCAGGCAAGAGCCTTCATGTCCCACAGGAAGCATATACAATGCACTGACAGCTGACGTCTTTGATTTGATTCCCTGCAGCCTTTTCCACCATGTTTATTGCACCAATGTGTGCTGTCTTCTCTGTAGTACTCACACCTTTGCAACAAATAGGGAGAAGGCTGGTACTGAAAGATGCACCACAATTCCTCTGTGGCAGTGAAACCACCAATCCTTGTGCCCAAAGGTGCTGCCCAGTGTGGTTCGCGCTGCTGCAGTGGAACCTGCAAAATCTCCTGTGGTGGTAACGTTAATTATAATCCTCAGCCATGGGAGGAATGGCCAAGTAAGGAAACAGCAGCTGCTTGGAGATACTTTCTTCACCCCCATTATCTCAGAGACATGCAAGCTCTGAGCCTTACTCTCTCAAGGCAGCTATGCTGCTGCTTCTGCTTGGCAATTATGCACTGCCTTAGGCTGGGGAAACATTGACCTCCTGAAGCAAATTCCTGCCGGTCCTGCAATATGTTTATGCATTTACTTAAATAATTAGAAGATTTATCTGAAAGTGTCTGAGCACACTGCACAAACTGAGCAAGAGCAAATTCCCATTTGATGCATGAAAACAAACTCAAAACGTGGGGAAAAAGGAAACTTGGACGATAGTTAATGAATCCTTCTGGTCAGTGAGGATCAGTTGGTATCTGATCAGTGGACGATCAACTAACTGTATATTTGTGGACCTTGTCTTAAATATCCATCGGTGATTAAGTGGTACGGAGAATGGTGTTCAAAGGGGGAAGAAGCAGGCATATAGCTCTTCCTTTTTCTCCTATTTCTCCACTTGGAGCCTGAAGATCTGGGAACATACGTCTTGTTTCCTAGCTGTGAACAGGTCCATTACATCCTTTACCAAAATACTGACAAAAAGGAGCAGCAGAATTCCCTCTTCCCTCTTCCATTCCCCACCAAATAGTGAAAGTGAATGAGACAAGCTGTTCCAAGACAGTGCCATCCACCAGCGCGCAACTATCGTCAATGTATTTGACACACCGAGGACTCCACTACTATCACTACATTTTTTAATAAAGAAAGGAATAAACCCCAGACCTGCCCTAACCAGCAATAATTTTCTGCGATCATATGATGCAAGGGGATTTCAGCCATGGTGAATGCTCTTGCATGCTTGTTTAAATTAATGCCTCGGGTTCAGAAGGGATTGCAAGCCTGGATTTAACCATGTCTCTAAAACAAGTTGAATTCTTAGGCACTACAGGAATGCGAATGGCTGCTGAACATATCTTAGGACTGAAGAGAAATTATTTCAAGGACAAAAGCTAAATAATCTTTATTTTTGTTGAATATGCATAAATGTTAATCAACATGTTTGTTTGTGTGTTGGTTATTCAAACTGATGTTATTAGCTTGAAAATAGTTGCGGAGAAGAGTGGCACCTTATTACTTAACAGAGCAGATCCATGTGTGTATTCAAAATCATAATATATTTTCACTAGGGAGAGAGGAATAACATTTCATTTATTATTTATTTTTCTATTAGCTCTGTGTACTAGCTCATTTTGTATAAACTAAGTTGTCTTCTACTTTTTTTTGTGCAACAGCAAAATAATCCCTCAAATATCGTCTACTTTATGTCTTTGCTTTCTGTGCTGTTTTAAGGCTCTGAGGAAATCACGCAGCCAGGCTCCATACACAGACAGTTTATATGAAACATTTTTTGCAAATATAAATTTCTCTGCCTTATGCAGTCACTTTTGATTCTTATGAATGGGGCTTTGAATCATTCCTGTCACGAATTTGTACTCGCCTTCCTCATTACACAGCAGTCATAAAAGTAAAAAAAGGTACAATATGGAGAGAGGACAAAGGAAAACGGGAAAGGGAAGATAGGAAAACTTTAGATGTATGAAAGAGTATGCTCTAGGGATGGGCATATTTGTAAGAATAGCAAAAAGAGTTTCCTCTCAAATATTCTTGCAAATACTTTATGGAAAGTAATAACAGTTGAACGAATACCATTACTATGAAAATAAAGTAAAATTGGAAGCATTTTAAGGAAAAACCTGAACTTTTTGAAAAGAAAAACCTTTTTCTATCCCAACTCTACAGCTCCTTGGCAAATAGAAAGTTGTTAATATTTGTGTTTCAGCTTTTCTTAGTATTTTTCTGACCCTCAGAATTTGACACAAATAATTGCTTTCTAAATGTGGAAAGGCTGATGGGTTTAGTTCTGCTACTTTACTCGCAGTGAGAAAAAAATCAGACTTTTGAAGCAAGGAAAGAACCATAACTGATGGATATTACCCAGTATGACCAGCTGCATAGCACAGCCTCAACTTTTCTTCAAGATCTGGGAGGGAATGAAATGTGATGATCCTGCTTTCGGGTGCTCTGGCACCTGAATAATAATCTCTAAAAGTCTTGGTCCCAATACTATTCCTTCTTCTCCTCTGCTTGATCAGTTCAGGAAGAAAGGAATTATTTTTGTTCTCAGACCCTGTTTCTTTCTTAATCAACTACTCTGCACTCTCAAGAAAGACCCATAATTATTAATCACAGATGGAAGGAGGCATGTAGGCTTTGAACAACAGGCAAAGCTCAATATTTAGAGAACTTACTCTGGAGGAAATCACCCAAGTCCCTCTCCCAGATTCATAGCTCCTCCTATGCATCTGTGACCATCACTGCAAATCTTTCATGGGTCAATCCCTGTTTAGACACTCAGCATTTTTTCATAAAGCCCAAGAGACTTTTCTCGGAGCTGACATCTCAACATGATAATGAGAGCCTTTTCTATTTCATCTGAGAAAGTCCAACAAGGAACTGGGACATCAAACAAACAGGAGAAGCTTTCATGTTTGGAAAGTTGACTATTCTTCTAATACATATCTTCACTGTGGTTTTTTTAGGTTTGTTTTTTTGTGGAGTTTTTTCCCCTAGGGGAAAAAAAGGAAGCATTTGTCTTTATGATGGTTAATTATATAAATGAAGCACTTTTCATTCTAAGACACAGGCTTAATGAAATGAAATCTTGTGACCTCTTAAAGTCCGATCCAAGGGGAAATAAAAATAAACACAGCATAGGCCAATTGGTTGAATGTATTAAGTAAGGGGAGAAAAGACAGAGAAAAAAAAGACGATACATGGAAGTTTGAATAGAGAGTTAAAAAAGAAAAAAGGAAGTTGATGATGACTGAACATTCATATTGCCAGTGTGCTCCCAAAGCAGAATGTAGCTATTGTTTGTAGTGGGAACAGTTTTTGAAGAATTGACAGGCTGAATTGACTTAAGGGGCTCAGAACAAAACAATTATTTAGCAAGAGAAAAGTATAAAGATGGGTAAAGGCTCTCTTAAGTCTTGAACAAAAAAACCCAACACAGTCTCTTTCCTGACATGTGGTAAATGCTTTTTCTCAAATTAATTTTCAGTGTTGCAAGAAAGAGGGATACGGAGTTCGGTATCAGGCATCCTGTGTACAAACACTTCCATTACATCCTACATTCACATCTGAAGGCTGCGTGGTGGCACTTGCTCTGAGCCAGTGTTTATTTGGATCCTTTCTCCTAGGTGAGAAAAGAATGAAGAGGGAAGAGTGATTTTTCTTTTAGAGAAAAGTATGACCATAGAAAAGTCATTCTCAGGAGAAAAAACCCCAAACTTGTAGATTCATTCTGTGTCCCATTGGATGTGCCTTAAAACCTCGTAAAGAAACCCTCATTCAAGTCCATGACTGCTTTATGTAACTTCAGTTGTGAAATTATACATGTACTCCAAACCTCTGCTGTCACTTTAAAAAAGATAGCTTGCACTTGCGGAGATGTGCTAGAAAACATGAATCCTAAAGGTGCATAAACCAGACGGGGGATATATAAAGAATGTTAAATATACTTTATATTTTTTTGAGGTCTAACTGATATTTTTCAAGTCCTCATAATATATTTCATGAGGGCCTGATCCTGTTGGTCAACATTAAACTTGCTGTGATGGAATCAGAGAAGAGGATGTCTCCATCTACATGACTGAGATCCAGGGGGAGGATTTAGGCTGAGAAATTTCTGAATCCCTTCAGTGCTTTGGGACTACTCTGCCGTGGTCTGTAAAAGCTGCCGGTGTCCATGGCTGTGCCGAGGGAGAAGATTTACCTGAGGGAGTAACTCTTGTGACCAAGGGAGGCCACAAACTGCAACTGCGAGAGGATTAAATTCTTCTGGGATCAGGAGTGTTCAGGATTTTGACTTTTAATTGGAGGACTTTGTGTACAGATTGCTCCTCTTTTGGATCCACTACAAGATTTCCAGTACAAAATCAAGCAAAGTTTCCCTTTTGAGAGTCTTTGAATACTGGCTCCTGCCATTTTTGAATTTCCACTGTTCTTTCCCTCCCTTTTAGGAGTGGCCTAAATAAGTCCCGCATTTCTTCCACTTCTTCCTATTTTTTTTTCTTTTTTTTTAGGAGAAAGTTAAAAAATAATGAAACAAAGTGAGTTGTTTAGTGTGCTTAATTACATAGCTGACATAGTGACTGAACCAAGAATGCTTTTCAATGTGCAATTTCTATTTGATTTTATTTCTTTTTATATATATATAGATTTGGCTGGTAACACTACATTTATGAATTATTTATTAAAAAAAAGAAAGCCTTATATACAAAGCCTATCTCTGAGCCTCTCAAAATCACTGGAACAAACCCAGGAATCAACATCCTCTCCCTTTCCACAGGGGTGGATCCAGTGTCTCCGTGTCCTCTGAGAGCAGGTCAGGATAAGTGTCTCCAGCTGGCTTAATGCTGCAGAGGATTTTTCACCCTCTGTTATGATTGGCAGCACATTTCAGCCTGGTTTATGTGAACAAAGCCAGCGAGTGAGAAGCAATAGGGCATGGATCCTCTGAGGCTTCAAAACCAAGCTTTTCCCACTTAAATGTCAGTCGACTACTGTTTGTCAGCAGCATGGAGAGCCCTGACAGAAGGAAATTGAGTCTTTTCTGCTAGTTTAATACCCGCGTGGCAGCGGGCCATGTGTGGTGCCACGCTGGGAAATGAAGCGTGCCCAGGAAGAGTTCAGCAAGGTGCGGCTGCTGCCTTGCAAGCATCCTACGCGCAGACACTGCAGCTGGCTCAGGGTGCCCCAACTCCCTCTTTAAAGACCCATCTCAGAGGCAGGAGGAGTTTCCCAATCTGCTTGATTTTTGCCTAGAAGAGGGTGTCCCAGGCAGCCTTTCCAGAACCAACCAGTTCTGCCTGTTTTGATGTTTTCTAGAGTCTGTAATTGCGCATATGAAAACAGGGGCGCGTGGGCTTCCCTAGGGCGGCCTCTGGCCCCATTTATGAGTTTGTCCTCTGGACCAGCACTACGCTTGGCAATGCAGGAAATGCCAGCAGGGCTCTGTCTGGGCTCTGGGGGGTGAGTCATGGGGTATTCCCATGTGTGAGGGCAGTAGGGTTAGGGTTTTAAGAACGGGATTCTCAAGTCCTTGCTTGCATCACTGACTTTTGAGGGGATTCCTTGGAAATCAAGTGTTGTGTGTGTAAGGTGTTTGAGAGGAAAAGGATCCTGGTTCTACTTGTCTACAGCTGTGCTGATATCAGGAACAGCTCTTCTATCACAAAAATATACATTATAGCCAGGAGGGTTACTCTGATGAAAATTAATATTTCATCTAGTTGTTCATAAGCCAAATGCTGCAGATGACTCACCGTTGGGTGAAGTTCATACCACAGCTATCACTGCCTGAGTAAATAATGCTATTAATTGTTTGCATTTGGTTCTGTTTGTTAATCTCTCTTGGATATGTTATTTGCAGTTGTCATCAAGATAAATTTGCACCCTTCCAAACTGCAAACAAGGACTGCCATCCCTACCAGTTTATTCATGCCAGCAGTTTCAATTAGCTGAACTCTGAGATACATCTGTCTGAGGAAGTTCCATACCTAACAAGTCATTTTTTCTCTGTGTCAAAATAGCAATATCACAACGAAGATCTGATCTCAATGACTGGAATAGAACTATGAATAATAGTATCTAATCAAGATATTAATTAAAACTTGTAATATCATCTTAATGGGAACATGTTGCAAAGTTAAATTGGATTTTTTTTCCCTTTTAAATTAGCACAGTCAATTAACAGGTGTTCTCCATAAGTAATTATTTTCAGTGGAATGAAAAGCTGAGTTAAACATTACAGCTGTATAGGGGTAGATTACGATCAGGGTAAAATTTGAGAGGATGAAGGCAGAGAGGAGTGAAAATGTGGACCAGGATGCTCTGGCTAAGTTCCAGTTTGCTAATCACATCCTACTCAGCCAAAGCTGCCTGGTAGTTTCAATTAGTTGCTGTGTTTTCCTCATATTTCCTTGGAGGGCTAGGTGCTTTGCAGTATAAAATTGAAAAGCTGCTTCCCCCCATGTGCGCCTGCCTTTAACTCTCAAGTGACACAAATTTCAAATAACAGATCTGTTTCAACTTCATTTCTGTGTGCAGGAAAGGCTTTTCACTTTATCTCTCTATATAGGTATATATGCATGACCATACATATGTATGTTTTCTTTAAAGGCTGCCTACAAACTGAGTCTTTCTGTCGGTAAAATAGTGCGTTTGCTTTTCTTGTGGAACCTCTCTGGATGAAAATCTGTCACATTGTTTTTGCTGACAAATCTGGTTGTGTATTTCCTGGCTTTGTAGCTGCACAACTGAAGGCCTTATAATTCAGCCCATCACCCAGACTGATTTTGAATGTTTTGACAATGATGGTCTAATATTGAGCTTCCACAGCAAGACAACTTTAGATTCAGCCCCTTTTGATGTGCTGGTGATGGCAGGGATTAAAACAGGGATGTCTGGTTCTGAAGGCACGGGATAAGGGATGAAGATGTGTTTGTGCAGACAAACCCAGATTTTTTGTTGTTTTGGTATTTGTCAGGTAGACTATTGAGCATCTGTGGTTACCCACGTGTAGATGTTATCAGTGTGACTTGATGATGGGATTTATGTCCAATAATAGTGAAAGGATTGATCTACTCTCCAAGTAAAACTGAGGGGGCACTTCAGAATTTACACTTTTGTAAAATTAATATTCAACATTTAAGTGCATGACATCTGTTTCAGAATCCAAAGCTTGTCAAAAACAGTGGAGGTCTTCCCATGAACTTCAGTGAGCTTTGGTTATAAATGAAAAAAATTAATTTTACAGGAATAAGAGCAACCTTTACAAGTTAACAGGAAATCATAGGAACAGTTTGCATTTTTACAGAATTCTTCCCCTAAGGACTTCATTTTACTTTGTAAATGGGCTCCTTGAACAAGCTTTAACTCCATTTAAATATGCACACATATAGAAAGATATTGTTTTATCTAAAAAGGTTTCCTTGTCCCCCAACAAGCATGACTTCTTAATCATGCATTTTTTTTCTCCTCTTTCTGATTTCTCAGTATTTTTCACCACCTCTAGCCAGACATTAGATTTCTTGAGACAGCCAGATCCCTGTCTTGACAGGTTATTAATTATCACAGCTGGAGGTGGGGTGTTGTGGCTGTTCCTTGCCGTTTGTCATTTGACAGTAAAACTGGATGAAAACTAAGGCTTTGGAAGAAAATAGGAATAAACCCCAACATTTGTATACAGTGCACATTGGCTGAACAGCTGCTGGGTTGTTTTTCAGACCATCTCTGATGTCTCTTATCCTTCTTTCTTGAACTTCTTTTTTCTAAACTTAGGGATCTTAAAACAGAGTATAATGCAATAGCAGAGCAGTGCAGAAGCTAGCAAATTGATGCTGAAAATATCTTGCCTTATTTAAAGATATTTCCCAGAAATCTGCACAGGAAGGTTGAAGTAAGGTGGTGATGAGAGAATACATTCAAAACAATCAGAAGACCCCTTCCAACGACAAGGCTGTTTACCAGAAATCACTGGGGATCATGAATTCCCTACATTTAGCTGTTGCCTGAAATCACTCATTTCAAGGGGTGATTCGATTGTTTTGGGGTGATGACTCTGTTTGATTTCATGAATGCTTGCGATGATGAGAGTGACAGGCCAGGTAAGGTGGGTGTTTGCGAAAGGATGCTGTTTGGGCTGCCAGGAAGCTTTCTGTGAGCATCTACACCACTTGCACACTAAAGTGAAGCAAGGCTCTCCCAGAGGAATGAACGGGCCATGAGGAAATTCGGGCCATGAGGAACTTAGGCCAGGGCAGGACAGTTCTAGCACCAGGGCCAGGAGTTGCAAAAGCAGACAAGAGGCAGACCTAGAAGCACAGAGCCTAAAGAAATGGTCCTTTCCTTAGCTTCTGCAGCACCTCTGGGGCTGATATTGATCAGGGGTAGAGAAGGAGTTGGAGGATTTTGTGCAGCCCATGCCAGGACAAAGCACCTTCTCAGAAAGATTAGCTCATGTTTGTGTGAAGCTTATATTTTTCCCGCTATGCTCCTCAGGTTTAGCTGCTGCTGTAAGGCTCTGAAGGGCAGGCAATATCCAGGAGAGGGCAGTGCTGTACTCACACATCAGGGGGATCAGGTTGGAAAGCCAGGACTGTTGTGGAAATATCGTGAATGATGAGGAATTGTTCTTCTCATGTGATCAGTACACTTAATTACTGACAGATTCTTCTACCACATTTACATTAGTTTTATTTTTGCATCTGGTCAGCCTTTATCATGGAAGTCACTAGATGTCCTCAAGGTAAATTGTGACAGTAATGCTGCCTTGCGGTTTTATGTTTTGACCTAGTTAGAATAGAATCTGGGAGGAAGAAAAGGGAGGGATGGTCCTCCTAGGTTGGAATTTAATAATAGTTCTAAAAAGGAAATACTTTATCACCTGAGAACACTTTGCAATGTTTCCTGAAAGTGAACAAGCTCTGTCTCCTTTCCACTTTCTCAAGAAGTTTTGCTGTGCCCAGATCCCTCAGCCTGGGTATCCATCACCTGTAACTCCCTCGCACACTGTGTCAGGCTTCCTCATTCATTTCATCCCAAAGGACCCCAGCAGCCTTGTCTACATTCAAATGTAGCTAAATCAGAGATCAGATCTTTTCATTGCTTTGCAGCATGGTACCAAGGTTTTAAATCATGAAAGGAGGAAGGGAGTAAACTGGTAACAAAGCTTCTAAGATATGGAAGAGGCAGACTGAATTTGAGGTAACCAGAGCCAGACGGTGAACTGTAGTGATGAATACCCAACATGACAAATGTATAGCTCATCCTGGCCTCCATCCGGGAAGAAAGGGAGAACGACAGATGCACTTGGGCTCCCAGGTAAATACATACGAGGATATGTGAACTGTGGTGTCCCTGGAGACACATGAAGTGCCTGGCACTCCATGCTGGCAAAGAGGGTGGTTTATGCCCAAAAAG
Source organism: Psophia crepitans (assembly GCA_013399095.1). Classification (NCBI taxonomy): domain Eukaryota; kingdom Metazoa; phylum Chordata; class Aves; order Gruiformes; family Psophiidae; genus Psophia; species Psophia crepitans. The sequence goes on along the minus strand of VWZZ01007085.1, from coordinate 133,131 downwards.
TTGAAAGACAGGGACGTCAACCGGTGTCCATATAAAGGCTTCTGGCAGTACCTGCCATTTATCTCTTCTGTACCTGTTTTCAGAAACAGCTATTTCTTTCCTGTCTCAGTTTCTCTTGCCAAGTGTGCAATCCTACAGTTGCTCTTCAGCTGAAATAGAGACATGCATATTTGACTCCTGCCTCCCACCTCACTGCAGCTCAGTCTGCATCCCAGAGGTGTCCACCACACAACAGCCTCTCTCCTCCTTCCAAACAGGTCACAGCTGTGAGCATCACCATCATTTCCTTGGAGAGGCACATCTCTTGCATGATTCACTCATCCTTCTCCATGAAGCTTAAAGTCCAGGGTTCCAGTAACTTGAAAGGGCCGCAGAAGGCAAATTTCCCATGTGCAACATTTTAATGGCTCTCCTTGTGCTACCCAATCCCAAAATCCATCCCCACTTGCATAGCTGTGTCTCACATTAGAGACAGATTCCCTTGAGGAACAAACACAGGGAAGAAAAGGAGCAATGAGTGACAAACAAAAATAGTGAAGGCCAAGTTCAAGGCAAACAGGGTGTGATTATTCACACAAGGTGTAGTTAAGTTGTGAAAATGCTTGATGAAGGATATTGTGGAAATAATTTATTTGTCTTGTGTTGGGGGAAAACTGAACCAATTCTTGAAAAATAATCACTTTCATTACTGCAAATACTGTATTGTAGAAGCAAAATACATTCTGGGAAGTGATGCTCTGAGCATTCTTCATTTACCAGCCTTTGAAATTCTATTACTACATGGACAAAAAGAATGAAGAAGTTGCCAGCTAGATGAGTTTTCATCTTTATATCACCCAAACTTCTTAGTGCTAGTCAGTCATGTTGCATATTAACATCAACATTCAAAGAAAACTTGTTTGCAAATTTATCCTGAGGACAACCTAGAGAAGATGTTCACTGAATGACCTTTTTTCAATTCACCTCCTCCCTGCAGACGTTTTAGAGTCACAAGCCTGAAGCCATGCTTCTTGAATAATAATCTCAGACTTTGCAAACTAAGCAGGGTCAGGACTGGGACATATTTGACTGCAGAAACCTCCAGGACAAATCTAGAAACCCTCAGGAGGTGACATGAGAATTTCAGGGCTGAACCAATGATGGGTGTTACTGATCTGCTTTTTTACAGAACTTCTTCCTTAGGCAATGCACTTACCTACATGTGAGGATATTCAATGATGTAGTTGTAATTGGGACTCGCTCCCCCTAATGGGAAAGCTTTCAGACTTCTCTTTGGTTATTAGTCAGAAAGATCCCATCAAACCCAGTGAGGGGAACAGATTATTTAAATGTTAATGTGGGGAGAGGTGAACATAAAGGAACTATTCACAGCCAATACATTCTATTTGCTTGACATCCGCTGCAGGGTCTGAAGTGAAATTATACCCAAACATATCTAGAGTGCAAATAGCTGGGATAGAAAATGGCAAAATATTTCTTATGCCAGTGACAGACCCTTTCAAAGGAAAGGACTTACTAGGGGCCTTACATCATTCTGGTTCATGCTTTCTGAGAGAGACAGTCATTTGGGGATTGCTGAACTGTTGCTATTTTGAAAACTTCAGGAGAGGGAAAGCTGAAATCTGAGCCGTCATTGTCTGATTACACCAGTTCCTCCTGAAATGTTAAGTGTATATAATAATGCCTTTTCCTTATGGAGTCTAAACTGATAATACTCTCGCTGTTAAAATGGCATACTGTGCAAGGGAAGAAGCAGATGCTTTCTGCTGGGTGGTGTGCTTTTTGCCAGTGAAATTTCTGTAAAGGTGACAGGCTCTTTAATATGTTGTATCCAGGAGCCTCTGTCCCTAGTTTGATTATTTGCCCTTGGGACCCAAGCATAGACAGGTGATCCTGCGGTGGGGAATAAAAAATCCCTCCCCTCACCCTGCTGCCTTTATTGAACTGGTTCTGCAGGAAGGAAACGAGTCGCTGCCAACCTCCTATTTGCCACGAGCGAAGGTCAATCAGTACCCTACCAGTTTCCATTCTCCCTCCATAATTGCTTCTCACATTGAAAGAAACATTTTTTTATTACTCTGCCAGTGTGTGCTCACTATATAGCTCATGTCATGGATTTATTTTCTCTTCTATCTTGCTGGCATGTCCACTTCTTCGTTCACCATCTGTTTCTTTCTACAAGAAAAGGTTTCCTAAATGCATGTGTGTGTGTATAAAAGGGATACAGACTGGTTTGACAGTCATTCTTTCCTGCTAGCCCCACAAGTTCAACTGTTTAAATCTCAAAAGTATGCTGCAGTTGGGTTAATATGAACGAAATAAAGTAAATTAGCTTGGTTTGTGTTGCAGGTTTTGCAGATAGTTTATTGAGTAGGAACACATTTCAGTCGCTTGCATTTACTACTTCATATTGTCTTGTATGAATAAAATATGCTTGTGAAAATTCCCTCAGAACGGAATAATCTGGGGAAAGTGATTGAAATTTTGTTACTCTTCATGTTACAAACTTGAATAGCTGTCTTCAGCAAGAAATCAACATTTTGTCATAAAACCTAGATTTTCTTTAAGGAAACAGCAAAATTTTCTGGGAGAACGCTAATGAAAATATTGCTTGTATGTAAGAATAAAATCCAGAATTGTATATGAGAAATAACATGTATTCACATGATTAAAACCTGGGGACTGTAGTCTCAGTGCACACTGCACAATGCATGACCTAGTACGCACCAAATTTTTGTGCAGTCCCAGAGAACTTGCGGAGGTAGCAACACATGCTCTCACAATAGGTACAGAGTGAAATTAGGCTTAAAACTGTATGCACGCCTTTGCATAAAGCTGGATCACCTCGCACATCAAAAAATATGGCCCTTGAAGCTCTGGTTTGCACTGAAGCAAACTGGTGCAGCACTGACCTTCCTGTGCCCAGTGCCCGCCATGCCTCCCTGTTTCCATTGGCAGAGGCAGCTGGAATGAACACGTGCCCAACATATTTTGAATGCTTCATCTTGACACACTAAAGTCATACCAGCTTCAAGGGTGACTTAAGCTAATGTACTGTCTCCTGAGTTTGGTGTCCAACCCTAAGCACATATTCGTTTACAATGTCCAGTAGCTGGGGTGATAATCAGTGACAAAAAGCAGACGGGAATAATACCTTACGCTCCTGAGTTAGATTTGAAAAGCCTTTAGTCTCTCTGAGCCTGTCTTCCACCTGTAAAAGGAGTTAGATAAATGTCTAAAGGCTTCCACAGCGTGTCATATCAAGGATCACAAATGTAACAAAACCAGACTGAATAGATGAAATGGAAATCCAAGCTAGACCAGTTCTTAGCATTGAAAATAAGTAGGAATATTTGGTTCTGCTATATTTTTCCTGACTGTCCTTCTACAGCTAATGTACCAGATATACAAGTTAGTTAACGCATCAGTAATTTATTCTACCATTCCCAGCACTGAAATCCCTTGCTGACATGTTGATGAAACTCTACTCAGTTGGAGAGTCTAATTAAGTGCACAGCAGTTTATAAAGCTGGTTAAATTCAGACACAATCCACTGTGATGCACAGAAGTCTGACCTGCATAGAAAGCCAGGCCTTCTGTAAGTGGGATGTTCCAAAAAAAGAGAAAATGAAAACCAAAACAAACAGAAAAGGACCAGTTAAGTATATATTGTGTATGTGTGTGCAGGTAGGTGTGTATATGTACATATGCATATGACAGGAATAAAACTGGAATGTTATGATTGTCAAATTGAGTGATAGAAAATCCCTTGGCTTTTGCTTAACTAACAAAGAATAGAATAGAATAGAATCATTAAGGTTGGAAGTGACCTCAAGGATCATCTAGTCCAACCATCCCCCCACCACCTATTACCCACTAAACCACATCCCTAAGTACCACATCTAACCTTTCCTTAAACACCCTCAGGGATGGTGACTCCACCCCCTCCCTGGGCAACCCGTTCCAATGCCCGACCACCCTTTCCGAGAAGAATTTTCTCCTCATCTCCAACCTGAACCTTCCCTGGCGCAACTTGCAGCCATTTCCCCTTGTCCTGTCACTAGTTATCTGCGAGAAGAGGCTGACCCCCAGCTCGCCACAACTCCCTTTCAGGTAGTTGTAGAGGGCAATAAGGTCTGCCCTGAGCCTCCTCTTCTCCAGACTAAACAAGCCCAGTTCCTTCAGCCGCTCCTCATAAGACCTGTGCTCCAGCCCCTTCACCAGTTTCGTTGCCCTTCTCTGGACACGCTCCAGGGCTTCGATGTCTTTCTTGTGGTGAGAGGCCCAAAACTGGACACAGTACTCGAGGTGCGGCCTCACCAGGGCTGAGTACAGGGGGACGATCACCTCCCTGTTCCCGCTGGCTACCCTATTCCTGATACAGGCCAGGATGCCGTTGGCCTTCTTGGCCACCTGGGCACACTGCCGGCTCATGTAAACAGCTCGGTGGTTTTCCAGAAATTCCTCTCCTGTTTGGCAAATTTCTAAACCACAAAAGAATAATTTTGCGCCTTAGCCAAATCCCTTCTCTACTGAGTTCACTGAGACCCTTTTTCTGAACCAGTGCATAACTTTACCATGTGTGTTTATGGTAACAGCTCCACAACGCCTTTTTGCTGAAAAAATTAGTGAAACTGCTCATGGCTTTGATTAACTGATGAGTAATCAAATATCATCTAATATCCAGTTGTTTCAGACAGACTGCTAATTAGGACTGAATTATAGAGCTGAGAGATAAGTTTTCTTTTCCTAGCTATCACTGAGTTGATATTTTCCTGTTGACCTTTTTTATTTTCCTGCTGCTTTTGTCTGTATCGTTTGTTTTATTTATTTGGTGGGCCGATACAGTAGCTACAGTTTTATATTGGATTTAAAATTTGAGCTATTCTTGAAAAAGATGTTGCAGCTTCTCCTTTCTTGCCAGGCTATTCATTCACTCATCCTCATTTCGCCATGCCTAAAGCTGGTGTAGGTCTCTGATGAGTCAGACCAGGGAGCTGCTCTGGCTGAAAACTAACTTAAAAATCTGCACTCTCTGGAGTGCCCTGATCCCTCTCACGGCAAGGAGCAAGGAAAAGGCAGGAATTCACAACCAGGTTCAGTGAAATTCTTTTCTTCAGCAACTCTGCTGATTTAGATTAGGCTTCATAGTGATTTTAAGTCACCCTACTGCTTACTGGAAAAATATGCTTTGCATAGCACAGGTTTATGTCAGTCCTGAATACACTGTCATAACATAAACAGGAAAGATTAAATATTCCTGGCTGCACAGAGCAGAGTTTTGAAGAGTCCTTTGGTATCCAAAACTCATATTGATACAGAAATGACTCACTTTGGTAGTCTCTATATAAAGATGCTCAGTGTTAGATGTAGCTTTAATGGGAACCAGTGCTCAGAAATACTCTATGAACAGAATAAGTTGCCCAAGCTGGAGATCGCTCTAGTCCTTGCCTGAAAATCTTGGCTCTGTATAATTAAATCTCACCTGTTAGTTTTGCAAATCCTCCAGAGATGAGCAAAATTATTTGCTATTAAATCTTACTAAATTAATTAGGTTATTTTTGATGGACTAAATTTGGTTCATTGCAGAAGCAGCACTCCAGTTTCTGTAAGGTCACATCATCGTTCTGAGGGTATAATTATATCTTTGATAACGTACATTCCTTTCACGCAGATTTTTCTAGCTTAAATCCAGAGCTAGGGGAAAAGCAGGTTTTTGTTCAGAAATAAAGTTTTTTTAGGTTTTGTTTTAGCATAAACCATTTCTAATTCTCGTATTATGCTTTGTGTAAGCCAGCTGGAACAAATGATTGACAACATAATCGTTTGGTCATAGTTATTGTGGAACAATAAGAATTTTGCCTTCTTTTTAGTTTTCCATCTGCAAAGTAGGGATAGAGTTTCTGTCTGAGTTACGAAGATTTGCTGGTTAATGCTTGGACCGCATTTTGTCTGTGCTAAGTACCATAAAATTATTTAATGTCCCAGTTACAGATGTTTGACAGTGTCACATCCTTGGAGTATTGCTCATTTGTTTTAATTTTTAAGACTGAAAATCTGAACGATACAATTGTTCTGAGTGTAATGCATCAAACGTCAAAGCACGAATGTGGGGGGTTTTTATAATACTGAGAAAAATAATCCAATGCATGCAATTTTTTTATTTATTTGCTCCTAACACACGATAAGTTTCTATCATTTTATACAAAACTGAAAAAATCCTGCTATACTTCTTTGTAATCTCAAGAAGACTCTTGGATGTTTTCTTCTTCCTATGGCCTAGATTGTGCCATCATGTTATTGCAAAGTTCATCTTTAGAGGACAGAGCTATTTATACGATTAAATTTCAGGTGTGCTCAAAAACATGACTGCAGTGTTGAGTCTAATAAAAGCTCATCACTTATTAATTGGAAACTAGTTTTAGTATCTGCAACCGAGCACAAAAAATAGCAAAACTGAGTCATTGAAAGTTCTTGTAGAAGAAAGTCTGGTTTTTGTAATGATTTGATGGCTTCAGGCCTCAACACTCTACACTCTCTCCTTGTAGTAACCACTCGTAAAGAGCACTGTCATTTTCAGTGGGTTGCATTTATTTGGCTGCACTTGCTGGGGTCTCTAAGTAGAGCAGGCACCAGCCCAACATCAAACAGCCCAGTCACCAGTGGATGGAGAGAAAAGTGAGGAAGAGCATGACTCAGTGGTCTAGCAATTGTGAATGTGCTTCACACTGAGTTTGGTTGGATTTATAAGAGAGAGATAAATAAACAAACAAAAAGCCCGTGTGACTCAGTTGCCTTCAATATCCCCTCCTACATGTTTTGCTCTGACTATCGCGCTGCAGAGTCATGCTCTTCCCTCAGCACATTGCCACTTTTATTTCATATGTCCTGTTGAATTTGTCCCTGGGTGTTAGATGTCTTTCTCTCCTTCCCTCAGAACACAGTGGTGTGGACACCCTCCAGGTGAGGGGGCCTGACTTCTTGCTGTGGCAGATGGTTCTGTGGTAAAGTTGATGTTTACACTGTACCCCCATCTCTGACCCTGCAAGGTCTTAAATGTCACTCTGTGAAGCAGGGTCTGATGGGGTTCACCTGGAGATCCCTGAACAGTAGCCTTGCACATGTTCCCTTTGTTTTCCTTGCACACAAAGTGGACAACACACAAACAACCTCTACAGTCACGGCTTGTTCAAAACTTGCCCTGGGAATTTTTGGATCAAAATTACAAATGTCTGATGACATCAGATGTTACTAAACTAGATTGCTAGCTAGTGTTATATTCTAGCGTATGACGTAAATGAAGAAATCTTTCAAGTCCAGTTTTAGATAATCAAGGTTTTTCATTAGACCAGGTCTATCTCTGAAGAGATTTGCCTGCTTCAGCACTTCATTTCTGGTTGTGCCTGCATTATCATGTCTTTCTGTAGTCAGTCTTTGAACTCCCTGTCTCCAAAGCTAGATCACAGGTGACTATCAGAAATACAACCTGCAGACATTGATCAAATAAGTCACTAAAATGCATGCTTAAAACAAGAGTCCTAAGATGTGAGACATACTTGTCATGAATTTACCTAAAGAGTCTCAGTTTCATGGAGGGCCAGACTTCACAACCCACTATTTAGGGAAATCTTCACTCGGCTGAGACCTACCCCACGCTTCATTTTCACATCCTACATCCCTAAAAACCAACACCCCAAACTTTTAACTCCCCTACTATAACTCACGTCTTTCCAAATCAGGGCTATCATTGGATTTTTCTTTCTCACTTTCTTACTCTTCTGTGATACATCTTCGCCTCTCCAAAACATATCCCTACTTACCCTTGCCTCTATATTTTTTATCCTCTTGGAAGATATGATTACTTCTGGATGTATTCAGTCTTACGTTTGTGACTTCCCTATTCTCAGCTGCCCACCTTGGAGGGCTGCCCAGTTTGCTAGTCTATAGGTCACTGGCTTGACAGAGTTCCTTTGCAAGATTCTACTCACCACGCAGTAGGAGAAGTGCAAGAGACAGAAGCTTTTGTCTCCTGTGGGAGGAAGTTACCAGATATCTGCTGCTATGCAATGTCTTGTTCTTGCTTGAGGAAGCAACTCCCAGCTCCTGAACTTTTCACTTAATTTCCATACATATTGCTATCCAAAATGAAATCCTTTCACATTTCAGGGTGCTAAAATATGCAGTTAGAAAATCAGCACATTTGATAAGCAAGCAGATCATGAACCACTCATGAGCCACTCATTGGCCTTGACTATGAGAGTCAATAAAGAGAAGCTACAGAAAAATTGCCTATAGTATCTAAGTATGAAAATTTTGAGAAAGGTATTAACATTTTCTTTATCTCTTAAAGCCACAAAGGGATGTCTTTGTCTCTCCTGAAACTCTATCAGAGGTACAGCAGGGACAAATCTGCTCCATAAAAACAAAATTACACAAAAGAAAATTAAACTAATAAAAAGAGAGAAAGAGAGATTACAATAACAATAAAAAACAATAGGCAAAAGAGAAAACAACTCCCCCTCCTTATTGTTATGCATCCAGAATCAGTGTCTTACTCATTTGTTAAACTTTTATGGTGCTGGGAGTCTCAAATACTAATTTTCTTCAGCATGAAAGTGTCCTTTTTAACAGGATGAATATGATGCTCCCAGTGCAGGCAAGAGCAGGCGTTTGGGGGACGTTAATGTTATATTCTCTCTGCTGAAGGTTTGTGGACAAGACACCTTTGCCTTATTGTTTCTCCTACCCTTTTTCTGCCCTAACCTGCTGATGCTGCAAGAAGAGCTGGTCAAAAACCACCTGCTGAAAAGAGCTGTAACTGAATTTTGATGTTGTTGTGTTACACTTTTCACTGGCAGTGAGGCTAAAAAAATCACTTTCCCAGAAAGTAAAATCTTTTGCCTCAGAAATGAAACGGTGTCTATATGTAAATGAGGCATGTATACCTCATGTGAAGGGCAATCGGGTGATGTGCTGTCATGGCTGTCCATGAGCCACTAGACTTCACTTCCAAGCCACATGACTTCACATCATGGTGGGAATGCCCCTTGCATCTTGGTATAGTGAGGGTCTGGTGAATTTTGGGAGGGGTTATCCCAGGGACAAGGCAAGAAAGTGGCAGTACAGCAGCACTATTTATTTGCAATAATGAAAGTTTCTGTTAGAAAAAGAATGTCCTTCATCCTTTTGTGAAAAATGGAGAATTAAAGTTTTACAAGTGACAGACTGAAAAACCTGTGTACAGTGATGAAAGGCTTTGCTTCAAGGTCTTCATACAGGTAAGCATACAGCTGAGGCCAATATGACTGGAATTTCAGCACCCATAATAGAAATAATTAGCTATACTGGTTTGTTTGCAGAGATTTTCATTACTTGCTGAGCGTTATTTAGTGCCACTGTGAATACTAACAACACACACAGCTCTCCAGGACTTTTGAAAAAGGAGGCCATTTAAACAGGCGAACATCACAGGGTAACCTTAACTATTGGTAAGAAGATGGACCAGAAATTATGTTCATGGCCATACTTGCAAGACTCTGATGGTGATAATAATAATAATAATAAAAGAAGATACCATGCCATTGACAAATAGAAACAATTTTATATCTAATAGGATTTAAGTAATAAAGGCTGAAGGGCTGCAACAGCTGCAAAGAGATTAGATAAGTTATGTTTTCTTAGTGTAATAAAACTTGTCAAATAAAACTGAATAAAATCTTCTTATCTGTGTCTCTGGCTTATTTTTCCTGCAGCCTCTTTCCTTTCAGCTGATTGCGGGAATCACCATTTCTCTAGAATGGTTACACACACGACAGTTCAATTAGAGTCAAGTTAGTGAAAGTTATTGCTGGATTTGCTTTTGCTTGCTCCTTTTTTTTTTTCTTTTTTTTCTTTTTTTTTTTTTTCTAGCTAAGGACATCTGCAGCATTTGGAAAGTATGAAGCAGATCAAAAAATCCACTCCACAAATCTGTTGCCAATCTCTGCTGACATTTACCTGACAGCTGGGATGAACTGTGTACATCACTGTAGTACCATTAAATTTAGCATTGTTTTACACCAGATCTGGATCTGATTTAAAAATAAACCACATCAAAATAACAAGACAGCCTTCCCTGACAGCACTTGATGCTGCCTTGCCATTCCAACTGTTTCTCTTTAAAGTGTCCCTTTTTCTACCTGTCTACTCTCACCTCAGATGCATCTCTGAGTACAGAAGTCTGAAGTACTTCTCCATTCTTTATGCTCCTCCTGCCTCAGTTTCTCCCTATTTAATGCTTGCTGAGAGCTTTAGAATATGCAGATGGTATTTGCATTCAGAAGTGTGAGTTGTTGTTATTACTGTTAATAGGATTTGACAGGTTAACTTTTTGCTAACTTTTCCATGAAATCCAAGGCCAAACCTTTATCTAGATTACAAACATGCTTGGATCTGCCGTGTGGTCCATGCTTCCAGCAGGTCAGTATTTCTGAATCTTTGTTTGTGTCTGATTTAAATCACACAAGCTTCTAAACCAGAGATATTGTTTTAAATACTGAGTGGGAAGAGTGTATGATGATGATGATGAGTGTCTGAGCAGCACTGCTGTTGCCTTCAGCATATATTTGAACAAAGTGTGTTACCATCCAAGGCAAACTAGTGAACCCAGTGAGAAAAGCCAAGGAGTCTATCCAGTCTGATGTAATACATAAAGACACAAACATCATCCATAAATCAATAGGCATTGATTTATGTAAATGAGAGCTTTGCCCTTATATAAGAAAACTTTCACTTATTTCTATGTATGTATTTAAAATGTGTCATGCAAGATTTCTGGGAACACATATCCAATATTAATTAAAATTTAAGTGTGTTATGTCAGTGCCCACAAAACCATTATTTAAGATTATTTTTCAAATTCAAACATCTCTCCTACATTTTTTCCACCTCCAGATAGAAAGCTTAGGGCACCAATGCATGATGACAATCTGATACCCAATTACAGAAAAACTGCTGAAACCAGTTGCTGGTGCTGAAACTACTGTCAAAATCTACAGTGTATCTGTATCTGAAACAATTTCTGGTCACTGTTTTAAATGCATTCCTAGGGGTAGAGGGAAAAAAATATTCTTATATAAATTTAATATTTTAATTTAACCTCAGTCCTAATTGCATGGAACTGTGCAGACAATGGGAAAATAAGGGTAAGTATAAGCCTTATGTCACCCTGCTGAGAAGTGCTGCAGTCAGCTCTGAGTGAGCCAGCCCAAGTCCTCAGGGAGGTAACTGCATGAACCAGAATGTTCCCAGCTGGAATCACAGAGGCTGTATGTGCAGGTTTATTGGAAGGATGGGGAGGTTTGGGATGCTTCTCTTCTTTTAATACAACTTTTAAAATATTTTTTCATCTGCTCGAGTTATATTGTCAAGAGGCCCTTCGACTGGCTCATTGGTGGTGCTGGCCATGAGGACGCACCCCTGCTTGACTAACACAGGTACTGCCTTGCCACGATCAGCTTGCCTCAGGTACAGCTCGGCAAGTCTGGTGGTTGGAAGGATGCACTCCTCTGGATTTGGGGAGTCTAAAGCAACAAGAGCAGCCCAGCTGTCAGCACGTGGTATACACACATCATGTTTGTCTGATCACAGCTGCATCCCTGGTCTCCACCATGACCAGACTTTCTACAGAGAAGGCTGAAGTGTGAGTGTGCACCATCTCAGCCCAGTGGTCAGCATCTTTGGGAGTCTTGGGTTCTCTTCCCCAACTCCTCACTTCTCCACCTGTATGTTATTTTTATTACTACTACTACAACATTATTCTTCCTTCCTTACAAACTAAGGGAAAAATTGTATTGGGAAATACTCTTCACATATTTAAATCACAAATTACTCCATGGATTTTAATGAAGTTTGTTCAGTTTGTTTCCACTTAAAGTTGTCATGCAGTTGTTGAGAAGGTCTTAGATATGGCTGTGGATAAATGATTATGTTAATAATTGGATGGGTAAAAAAACATTTTAGAACACGCACCTCTTTTCTATTTGTCTTTCTGTCCTATGAAGTCAAGTTGTTCTCAGTGGGTCAGGTATAAACAACGGCACGGAAGAGGCTAGACATAGGTTTTCCTTTCCCTGGCCTGGCCAAAGCATTTTTCTAAAAATTCCTTTCCACTCAGGTGTAGTTTTTTGCAGCATGACAGGAGGTTTAAAAGGCACCTGCATGGTTCAGCCCTCTGGATACAAAACTCTTCACGGAGATACAAAGCCATCTTGCTTTACTAGGAACAGGAATGGGAGTCAAGAAAGCATAGAAAATGGAGAATCTTCTGCTTAAGTTTTTCCACTTTCCTCTCCCTCTGAAAGATTATGAAAAAAATCCTGTATGCAGGTAGAGACTTACTTTAGCTCTTGTCAGAAGTTCACATTTCAATATCAGTTTCTTTCTATTTTGTTTGAGTTCTTTTTTTTTTTGTTTTTGTTTTTTTTTTTTTTTTTTTTTTTTGCTGATAACGACTTAATGAAAGTTAGCCTGGCAGGTAATACTGTGATCCAAGCTGTGAATGATTTGCTGTCACCAAAGTCTTTTGAGCCTTAAAGTTCATCCTTATCACTGCTATTGAATATAACAGCATCGCCAGATTACTTTCCGACATCGGTTTTCCCACTTGATTGACAGATGTAACAAGCAGGTAGGCAAGAAAGCTAACCTGTTGCAGGACAACGGATGTGCACATTAGAAGCTTTCTGATACGCAGAATGTTACTAAAGGCCATAACCTTGTATCAGCGGTGGAGATGGCTACAAACTTCAGTGTATTTGGGTTCTTATTAATTTTTTTTATTTTGTTACTTACTACTTGTAATAGATCAGTATTCATTTCCTCAAGGTATTTCTTGCATACCAGAACCCTCCTGGACATGGGAACCAAGTAAAGACATTGATATTCTTGCTTCAAAATTAAGCAAGAGGAAGAATTGACAGGAATTTCTAGTTCACTGTGCATGCAGGAGGTGGTTACCGTTTCCATATGACTTTCAAACTGTCTTCACTCCCAGTGAAAACCCACGCCTGAGGAAGACCCAGCAGAGCCTGAGGTATGATTCACTCCAAACAGTTTTTGATTCCCACCAGCGTACTTTATTGGAAACATTCTGTTTTTCTTGGAAACATTCACAGCCAGTCTGGGAGCTACTGGAATATGTCCCTAGCATGTAGAATGGATTTGCAATCACAAGGCTCCAAGTACCTACAGAGAGTGGTTGGACAAAGTGCCTCATGACCGTCCTTGCACCAGGTCCTAGATCGTACATACACTTATGCTTTCAGTCACTTGGTTTTCTTTTTGGGTTTTTTGGTCTTTTGTTTTGTTTTGGATGTCACCAAACTGAACAGATGCTGCTCATGTTCCCCAGTTGGTCCTGTATGAAATGCTGTGTGACAGTGGCTAGGGAGAAGGAGGGAAAGGAAGCAGAACCATAAGGTATAAAGAGATGATGGTCCACATGATCTGCTCTTAGCTCATGCTCAGTATGCTTCTCTGCCTGTTGGGTTCATAGGCTCCACTTAGGAGCGTGACACCAGCTCCAGCATGGTGCTGTGAACAGCTTTTTCCTGCCTGAAAGAGAAAGAGGCATACTGCTATAAAGCTGAGGGATTTCTGGGTCTTAGCTTGGCATTTCTGGTTTTAGCCTGCCTCTTTTGCCCTCACCAGTAGCTCATCAGTTCTGAAGCAGAGAAAGCATACATAAATACAAGCACACCACAGGACTAGCCCCACGAATTAATGGAACACAAATGATTCATAAATATCCAAATCTTCATTTGCTATGTGTGGAAGTCCAATAGTTGTATTATAGATGACAAGCATGTGCAATTACACTGCTGTTTTACCTGCTCTCGTTCCAATGACGGATCTCACTCCCAACCAGTTTTGCCTCAATGAAGGGGGTTGTTCAGTTTACTTTCAAGGCACGTTTTTAGTCTGAGCCACTCTCTTCTTCCAGTGTTCTTTTGCTCCCCATCTTTTTCCTTTTCAGCCTTAAGCAAGTGAAGGCTTCTGGCTTGCTACTGTTTCACTAGCTGTTCCCACATACGGTTAAATGGCTGCAGCATTTCTCTGCAAAAGTCATTGTCCTTCAGAGAGAGGTGAAATGGTGCTGGTTGTACTGCAGTTTGTATTTCACAGTTGCCCAGATACAAGTTTGAGATAAGGAACTAGGGTTGTTTCTGATTAATATTACTGATGTTTGCTGTCTGTGCAGCAGCAGAGACAGACCTCCACTACTCTGAGTGCAATGGGGGCATCTAATGAGAGTCCATGTCCATAACAAGTGAGTAGGCAAGCATTCATCTCCCTGACCTTGGCTGTCTACAAGACACGTGTCTAATCTGACCCCCTTGTCCAAGCTCCCTCTGTACTTGTTGGAGAGGGTGATAAATCCCTCCAGTTTCAGACACCTCTCTCAGGCTGGGATTAATCATCTCAGAAGATAATCTTTCTCTGTTGGCTCTAGTGGAAGCTGATGTGACTAACATGGATTAGATAGCTACGTTTTAGATTACTGATTTCCTTATTCCATTATGTTTGGTAGACTGAGGCCTTCTTTTCTGTACATGTGGGAAAGAAATGGACAGAGCCATCATTTCATGATGCATGGTGCCAGGCAGCGTGACTGTCAAATACCTACACTTATCTTCATTTCTTCTACATCCAGTTTGGGAGCAGGAATAAGAAATTGCATTATGATTCTTGCTCTCCTGTCATTTGCTCAAGTAGCAGATTGATAAGTCACCACAAAATAGATATTCACCTATAATAAATGCGTAATAAATCAATTATATAACAAACTATCATGGATGGATTCTTTTGATTGGGCTTTTCTTCTGCTTACACAGCAAATAAATATCTTATGTCTGGTTGTGATTGTCAAGACTAAAGAAATACTAGCTGCTGATTTGCCTTTTAATTGGACTGAAAATCTTCTAACAGCACTGTAATATTGCCACTTCTTTCTGACCCTGTGGAAGAATAATCAGAAAAGCAACAATACTCAGAGGCTCAAGGTGAGATTATCTGTCTTTCTCCTCAGCAGCCGGAGCTGCTCAGAATGTTAATCAATGCTATTTCCAAGCTTGAAGCCATCTACTTCCAGCAGCAAACACTTAAACTATTCAATCCTTAATGAAGTTGTCCCAATGGCACATCTTTCCTTCACAGTCCACTTCTTGTACCCCTACACTGCCCAGGTGTAACTGTCAAGGGCTTTACAGCCCTGCTTCTATCCTTTTCATGAGCAGTTATCCTGCTCAAAAGCGACAAAATTGAAATGAAAAATTAGGAAGGGTCATTGCTCTGTTCTGACTGGGAATATGCTACTGTGTCTAGATATGGGGTTGGATGCCTCCATGCTGCAATGTCCAGGTACTTGGTATTAAAGAGTCAGCCACATTATAGGTGATGTTTGTCCATATTCCCTGTAAATAATGAGTAGAAAGATTAGATTGAGATCTGCAGCCTGCAAACAGGAAAAGCCTGTCAAATTTGACTGCACCCTGTGGAATTTGATTTTGGCCAGTGTTTGAGTTGGTCCTTTCCTGCATGGTGTGTTTCAGAAACACCAGTAGATTCTCATACCTCTGTTGTGAGATTTTATCATTCCTGTCATAGGATCTGCTGTGCTACTACACGAAAAGAGCACGGGGTGGGTCCCCCTTCCCAAGAAGCTCCCCTTCAATGCAGAAGACCATGACAAGAGACCAGGAGCTCTCTGTCTTCTCCATGCAAGAAGTCAGGCTTTGAAACCAGGAGCTGCCATTTGCACTGACATTTGCTGCCAGGAGCACTTCACTTGCAGGAAAGGAGCAACATATACATTTTTTCCTAGCTTTTAGATCTAAAGCCTGGTTTAAAGAACTTTAGGGAGGATTAAATTGGAGACACTTCTGGTATGAAATGGTGCAGCTTTTCAATGACTGATGGAAACAGATTTGTTTCCATCACCTGTGGATGAAGCTGAGTAGCAGAACCATGGAAAAGCAGCATGAGAAAAACCCCCAATAGAGCGTTTTCCAATTTAATTATATATTTTATGAAAAGATAACTGCTTATTTCTTTGGGACTGCAAGAAGGATTTGCATCTTATGCTTGTAAACAGTCCTCTGGGAACCTTATCTCTCCTACAAATCATAGTTTCCTTCTAAGTATTTCCTGTGCTTGCTGAACACACGATAAACACAGGTTAGAGGGCATCAAGACTTCAGCATTGCATGTGTTATTTTCCTTTTTTCCCCTTCCCCTTGTTTTGTTTTGTTTGGGTTTTTTGACCTCCTGATGCCTTTGCTCCCTGACCTGGAACATCAAGAAGAAAATAAATCTCCACAAGGGAAAGGTGCTCGTTTAAAACTTGTTTTGGTTTTCAATGCAATAGCAGCACAAAGTCAGAGTATTTTTTGACACAAATAACCTCAATCTTTAACCTGCAGCATTGCTTTACGTAACATTGAGTAGTCTTGCCAACACATCAGGGAAAAAAATGTATTTCTAGATTTTTCTTCATTGGGGCAAATAAGAAAGCACTTGTCAAGGAGAAGTATTTTAATTTCAGAATTACAGATTTTCTTTTTCTTTATCTCTTCTAATTCAGTTACTTTAGAAAGATGTGTGGTTCTAAGTGTTCAAGTTTGAAAACAGAATATTTTTAAATATTTGTTTTAATTGGATATCAATAGCTGGAAAGGAATTGCATTCAAGAACATCATCTCTTGGCATCTTCTGCAACTCTATCAAGACAGAAGTTGCTCTTGGAGCAACCTGGGAAGCACCAGGACTGTGCTGAGTCTGGGGGATGTTGCCTGCCTGCCACATATCCCCTATGCAGCCTTGATCAAGTCATTTGAGAATGGTCCAAAGCCAAGGAATTTCACAGGTTTGTAAATCTGCAGAGAGACTGTGCTGATCAGTTAGCGTTCCTTGCTCCTGTAGGATTTTCCTGATTGCATTTCTGTTTAAGCTTAGCTATGTCTTTAAGTAAAAATCACGTAAACTTATCTTAACTTTGACATGGTCAGTAACAGTACAGCACTTGGTAATCACTCCCCTCATTAATTACAATTCATATCAAAGAACCATGGTGTTTTTGAGGAAGCACAAAGCCTAGAGTTTACATGTTTATTTTCCCTTTATAGTATTACATAAAGATTACAACAGAGGAAACAGGATTTAATTTCTGACTCACAATTTCATCTACCTCAGCAATACAGAAGTACCTGAACTAGTTGGATGTGAGAGAGTCCAGATCCCAATGCAGTTTAATTGGATATGCTGATTATTAACTCAGACACAGATCTAGGTTGAGGCAGTTCAGTTTTGTGCTGCCTGAGTGATAAGTTAGAGCAGAGCCGTGCTTAAGCAGTGGTACTGACCCAGAAGCCAAGGCTCCACTTCACAATTCCTGTTAGTTGATGCCATGCTCACAGGGCAGGAGTCTGTAGTCAGAACACGGTTTTACACAGGACTCAAGGTTTTCGTACAGAGTTCTAGAAGCCCTGTAGAATAATAATGTTATACTGACTCTCAGACCGGGCTTCCAGCATCTGACCAGGTACAGCTTTTAGGTGGTGAGAAAGACTCTTTTAGCCTGTGCGAGAGAGACCCTTGCAAAGGCACCCTCAGGTCAGAGCCGCTGGAACATTATCAGGTAAATAGTATTGTGACAGACTGATTCTCTGCACAGTTTGAGCAGGATTAAAGAGCCTAAACATAAGCATCTAGGGGAACCAACCCACCAGGTCTCCAACCGCTGTTTGAAAAGAGTGTTTCTGTTTGTGCAGCACAGCCAGCAGCCCTGCTTGGAAGTGTCAGATGCCCAAGGGCATTGAAAGTGGCACTAGACTCCAGTGTGTGGATATTTCAACCACAGTATCACTAACAGAAGAAAAACTCCTAAATCTACTTGGGTTTGATTGAGAAGTATAGTTCACAAACCTCAGTGATCCATTAAAACATCTGCTTCCCAAAGCCAGGCTCCTTAAGCGCAAACTAACCCACCCTAAACATTGGCATTTAAAACAGGGTTAAGAACCCGTGTACCATTCCTTCTGTAGCCAGTAAAAAGAGAGGTGTATCTAAGAACTTAACTAAAATCTAGCAGATTCTACATGGGATTATTCCAGGGCTTGCCAGCTACATAATTGTTGGCCGGGGACTTTCTGCCTACATGTTTATTTTGATCCACATTGGATGTATTTTTGCTTTGTGGCAGTAGTTCCCCTAAAGCAGAAGGTCTGGATGAGTCCAAGCTTGTGGATGGGTCCAAGCTTGTGAGTAACGCCCCTGCAGTCAGCGGAGCTATGCTTGCCTTTGGGAACTTGAAAGTAGAAGCAGGTTCCCCCATTGTGTTTGGAGAAATAATCTGGATATGAGACAGCATCCAGCATTTGTCTACCTGAAAATCCCTGCTGCAGCTAATGAAATGTACAATCTAGTTAAGTGTTGTTACCCTTTGTCATATACATTAGGATTATCTAGATTCAAAACAGCTCTGTTAGTGAAAGGGAGAGGGCGGGGGAGAAGAGGAAACCTAGCAATGCGTGAAATGACATTTCAATGAGAAATTTGCCATTCAGCTGACAGCTGAAATCTAAATTTCAGGAAGACGAGTAACGTGGAGTCACGTGGGCAGACCTTACACGCTGCAAGGGCTTGAATTTTTGAGGAATGAACTGATGAGGACATTTGAGAATGACAGCTTGCAGGGCATTGGACCCAAGTGGTGGAAGGGATGGCCCAGCTAGGGGAATATCCATAAGTTGTTGCCATGATTCATTTTATCATATGAAGGTTTTTGAATGCATTCATGTAATAAATAACTAAATAAATAAATAAAGTGCATCACTGTCACCAACGGTCTTTTCTGATATTTATCAGAGAGACATGCTGTGCTTTCCTTTTGAATAGCAATGCTTTTCACTGCTGACAGGTTCATGTAGGAGAATCTCAAAGTCTTAAAGGAGAATTGAATAGGTTTTTCAGTAGAATTAAAACACAGTCAATGAAATATTACAATATTTTTGCTGACTTAGCAGCTTCAATAAACTGAGAAAGTTGGATATAGAAAGATCCAATGTGTGTCTGAAAGTCTTGGAGCAAGTTATTTTCATGACATAAGAATCAACATACATTATATTGTCACCTCTGTTTTAATTAGAAAAGTGTGTTTTGTGCCACTGAAGAACTACTGAGGTTGGTCTGACATTTACACCACTTTTTATACCATTCTTTTGAGGTTTAATACTGATCACTTAAATTGTAGAGAATGCTTTTAAGTCATCAGATTTTTTAATCTGGAGCATTTTAAGAACCAGGTCCTGAACAGTAGTAAATTGTGTTATGTTACAATGATAATATCCTGCTCTGTCTATAGATATATAAATAGTGAGGCAGTGGATGGTGCTCAGGACTGTGTGGCATGGTTTAAGAACTTGGTAGATACGGTAAGTTAGTTCCTGCTACTGTAGACTTTCCTGCCCCTTGTTAGTGCCAAAAATTTGTTGGTTTTCTTCTGCACAGTTGTGCTTTCTGCCATACAATAACACTTCTATCTCAAAGGAACATTTCCCAGCCATTCAAACGGCTTAGGGTTTGTGGGTTTGTGGGTTTTTTTCATTTCCCCTTCCCCGTCCCCCCCTGCCATTTCCATTCTTGACTTTCCAATGTGGGCTTAACCTCTGGCAAGACATCTGAGTAGTTCTACCAGCACAGGAAAATCACACTGAGGATTTCGTAATTGAAACTGAAGTGTAGCATAGGGAGAAGAAAAAGAAGAAGAGGTGAGAGAGTTGAGCTATTCAACTATAAGTGAAAGGATAGAAGTTAAAGGATGGGACTTGTATTGAGCATTTTTAGATCAGCCAGAATTTTTTCCTTAAAGGAGACAGAATGGGAATATTCAACATTAAAGAATTTGGAGAAGAGATCCTTAACCTGCTTCATCACTGCGTTGGAAATTGATGTACAACTCTGGGCAAGTTGTTCGTTCTTTCCTTGTTCTCTTTCTTTAGTCTCACAGCCCTGCTTTGTCTCTGTGTTTTGCAAGCTCTTGCAGGAGATTTTAAAAAGTAGAGCTTTCTGTAGCTTGGTTATAACAACTGTTAAACATGTTTTCTGATCTGAAACAAGCCAAGGATTTATGACATGAAAATCTAAGAGACTCAGATCTAGCCTCATGACTCTGAGTGCCCTCCATTCAAAGGTGATAGAATTAGCTATAATGCTCCATCAGCTGCTTCCAGCATACGTTCAGGATAGGAGATGAAGTATGCATTTATGAACAAAGTTTCAGGAGATGTGCCTTCAGTTTCCAGGCACTGGAATAGGAAAATACTTGAGTCACCATCCCTGGGGGTATTTACAAAATGTGTAGATGTGATGCTTAGGGACATGTTTTAGTGGTGGACTCGGCAGTGTTAGGTTTACAGTTGGACTCAATGATCTTAAAAGTCTTTTCCAACCTAAATGATTCTATGATAGGTCACAGACTATTTTTCAGTACTAGGAAAGAAATTTAATATAATGGAGCCTCAGCTGACCAATATTAATATAGATGATGATGCTCTCCTGTGTTCCAGGAATGTGATTGTGGATAGTCTATCACTGTTTATTGGTAGTTTATATAACATGGGTTTTATTCATCCTGTAGACCTGTATCAAGTTAGAATGGGTTAAACTCTGACCCTGGTAAGGGTCTTTCTTCAAAGAATAATTTAGTGGTTATAGCATCAAATGAACACCTGAAACATTGTTTTTAATTGAAATTCAAATAATTTTGAAAAGTTAAAAATATTTAATCTACTTTTTTCTTCTTCATGTTTTCCATATGAAAACTGGGCTTTTCAAAGGAAAAAAGTTATTCAAAAGATAATCTATGTATTAGCTAAAATGATTGCTCATCATCAAGTAACCTTCTCAGTCTTTTGCAGTTACTGAGCTTCTGGCTT
The DNA here is from genome assembly GCA_013399095.1 of Psophia crepitans. Lineage (NCBI taxonomy): Eukaryota > Metazoa > Chordata > Aves > Gruiformes > Psophiidae > Psophia > Psophia crepitans. Next base: position 112,159 of record VWZZ01007085.1, on the reverse strand, counting down.
CCCTCTTCCTTCCCAGTTCCACATGTATATTTATTTGCTTTGAGGGTGTTTGATGCAGAGAGCCCATGCCATCTTCACAGCTGCTTAGGGCTTCTTTTAGATCATTCTCTTCCTCATCAGCATTATTATATTTTATCAAAATTCACAGTACTAACAGAAAGTGGGTTTTTTTCTCCCTCTTTCAGGTAAACAAAGTAGAACTTGAACCTGCTATCTATTCCTGCTTCCCAGAACTAAACCTGAGGTTCAAGCAGGTGGCACTTTATACATTTGGAGAGGTTTAACTTCTGCAAGCAATGGTTGCAGACAGACCTGGGAGGGGGGGAGTAAGGGCAGACAACAGGACTGTGTTGCAAGAGCTGGTTTTCATCCTTGGCTGGGGTGGTATCAGGCTGTTATTTACCCTGTCTGTGTCTCAGTTTTCAGAATTATAAAATTCAGTAAGAAGCAGTGATCAGTTCTTTCTTACTTCCTTCAGTCAAAACCTCTTTCCTCCTTGCTCTTTCTTTTAAATGATCTGTGTTAAAAGAGGTCAGGCAGAACTTTTCTGCTCTGCACTGCCTTAGGACAGGAGAAAGCTTCAAGAAGTTTGCCTGGGAGCCAGTTCTGGTGGGTTGGTGTGCTCAGATCCAGCAGTCTCCTGCTGTGATAAACCCACAGGTCATTTACATGCAAGCACCAGTCTGGTTCTCATTTAAAAGCCTTTGTAGAAGTTTCTAAACTTCATTTGCTGTAAAACAGAAAAACTGCCTCTTCTGCCTTTAGCTGTCTGGTCGACTACTGATTACTTGTCTTTAACTATGATGTTAACTATACCAGCAAGAATATAAATACATATTACTCAAATCCTGCTTGCATTAAGTTATCAGCAAAGTGTTGAAAACATTAAGGAGGGAGATAAATTTAAAAATGAAATCTCCCATCACAATGCCATTAACCTGCTGCTCCCCTCCTTTACGGGCTGTCAGAAGGAAACTTTTGTGTATTTATGTCATGACAACATAAGTCTCTTTTCCTTCTTCTGTGTCATAAATGAAGATCCAAACAGATCCCTGGTGATACTCATCTGTTGACTTCACTCTTGTTTTAAAAAATACCTGGCATTCGGATCACAGGAAATCAGGAGAGTATTCCAAGGAAATATCACAATAGGCTTGTGCTAATTCTGTTTTGTCTCTTGAGGTCTGCTGTTGGGGGAGGATAGTGTGGTAGATAGACTGTTAGATTGCCACTGCCCAGCTGTTGCTGTGTTCCTGTGGATTAGGGGAGCTTTCACTGGAAGGACAGGAACATGCTGATTTTGCTTTACATGAGTGTCTGCATCTCCTGGCAGGAGCTGGCAGCAGGACTGGGCCCATATGGGTATTGATTTCTAACAGAGGTGGCACATTGTGGTTAGATGCCACATACATGGTTCTGCAGGATCAAAATCCCATCTTTTCTACCCAGTGGTATGGAAGGACTGCCAAATATGGACATATGTTATCTTTTTAGTTCAGATGTCGAGACTGCGGAAAGGTATCTGAAGAGATCAAAGCTGGTCTTTCTACTGAGGAATCATTTGGATACATGAATTAATTTTTCTTATTCCACTGTTTCTGATCCTTTCTGAGTTTTTAAAAATATAAAGACTTTTAGGACAGTTAAAAAAAAAGAAAATACACCAAAATAAACTAAAGTTTCCCTGGGTTTTGTACGACATTATTTCCTGGGTCTAGGTGAAGTCAAACAAAGAACAAAAAGCTTGTTTCTTTTCCTAAGGGTCTCCAGTGTTAATATGAGAAAAGACATTATCAACAAATGGAGTAATAGGAAAATACAGAGGAAAAGTATGACAGATTTGAATACCAGGTTCGGGAACTGAGGGTAGAAACATCTTCATGTCCCCATGCATTTTATTTATGTATTATTTTGCAAAGCAGTTTTCTCTAAAAATGCACACAGACAGAGGAAAGGCAATTTTCAAAATCCTTTTTTATAATAAGGCTGCCACATATCAGTTTACAGAACCTCAGAGAGCCCAGCTGACTTCACTATTGGTGAGTCTATGAGGCTGAGCAAATCAGTTAGCTTCTTTTGCCTCTATTTCAGTTTGCACCAGTGGTCTGTTCCAGATAATTCTAGTATTTGCTTCTTGGACAAAGTGCACCTCGTCTGTCTCCTGCTATGCTACATGCCTGTGCGCACATAGAATGACTGTGTTCCAGTCCTTTGCTGTCACTGTAATGCTAATAACAGAAATAATAAATCATATTGAGACCAACTGGTAGCAAAAGTAAGATGGATTTTTTGTAAACCACAATACCACTTTCTGGGCTACTGATACTAAACTAGACTTTAACAGACAGAAATCAAAATAATGCTATTGGTTCCAACAAAGCTGCTCCAGTTTACGTTACACAGTATGTAAACTTACTCACTTAAAAAGTCTTGAGCACACAGCTTTTGCAAATATGAATTTTTTTCTCTTTTTTCCCCCAAAGAACTGGAAGAAAACTTACCATCTACCAACAGGAGATCTAACGTATTAAATTAGATCATGGACCAAATATATTAGATCAACATCTGTGCTCCCAGAAGAGGCTTGCTTACTGGCAATAATACAACCCGACAGCTTTAGGATCAATCATCTTATTAAAACTTTCTTCTCTCTCTTTTTCCCCTCTCTCTCATTCCTTGAAGGAGCTTGGCAGAGTTTGTTTGTTTCTTTCTTTCTTCTACTTCAGAATTTCTCTCACTAATACTGCCATAAGAAATAGATTTGCCTCAAGTAGCTTACATTAATCTGGGACACAATAATGAATAAATATTTGGAATAAATAATGCATAATGTCTAGGTCTGATAATTATACTAATGATGACTGACATCCTCCTAGCACCATTCAACCCCAAATCCCAAGACACTTAATTGAATGACTGCAGATCTGGGGGTTGGAGGAGGAGATGGGGAAAGATCCTGAGCTGCTGTAAGTTGTCAATGCTTCTCTGATGTTGCTTAAGCATCTTTACCGTGCACACAGTCTGCTTTTTTTTACCGGACCCTCATTATTAGCTATAAAATAGGATACTTTTTAGTAGAAAAATGGCTCCCTAAAAAAATTTATGTTGGTAACTTACTGGGAAAAGAGATGTAAAAAGTCAGTACTTGGGAGAACTAGCAGGTCAATAGGAGGGTGCACCACCTCTTGGAGCAGTCTATGCCATGGTGATCCCCGTTTACTGCAAGGACTGAGACAGGTAGGGGACTAACAGAGGGAAGGCAGCAGCTGCTACCGAGATGTGGGGTCGTGCCCCAGTGCATCCATCCCACTTTGTTTCTGTGCTGAAGAACAGAGAGTGGCCAACAAAATGCAAATAACTTGGATGAGGACCAGCAAATGAGACTTAAAGAGTGGTGTGGAGCTCTTGGGATCAGGTAGAAGGGACAGAACACTCCTGGAGAGCCCATCAGCTCTGGCACATTAATGAGGTGTTGCACCATTCAACCTCATGCTCCTTCACAAACAGAGCGCAGTTCTTGCCATTGACGTCAATGGTCATGGGAGATAGGATTCAAACCTGGGTTTTTCTGGTTTGTTTTTTTTTGGTTTTTTTTTTTTGGGGGGGGGTTTTTTTTTTTTTGGTTGTTTTTTGTTTGGTTTTTTTGTTTGGTTTGGTTTGGTTTTCTTGTTTGCTTTTTTTTTTTTTTTAATCAGCTTCCCCTGTTCTCCAAATCCCAGGTGAAGGTGAGGGAAAAAGGGGTGAAGGAGTTGCAAACTCAGCCATGACCCAAAAGACACAATTTCATAAAATCCAGCATTGGGAAGGATCTGCTGGCTTTTGGTCAGTGTGCTTAGGGTGATTTGGAGGACATTTCCAAAAGCAGCGGTTCATCTTTCTGCCAGACATCACTTTGAGCTCTGGCAGATAGGGAAAAGATGCTTCATTTTTCCTTTGAGGAATTACTGCTTCCAGGCCACTGCACTCCAAAATTCACCCCTCCACCTACTCCCGGAAAGTTCAGAGTACCAGAACCTCTGGGCTCCACCTCTTGGTGTAAAGCTCTTTCACTGTGGATTTTTTAGTTTGTTGGTTATTTTCCTTTCTGCTGACAGCCCTCACAAGTAAACGCATTCTTTATAAGGCTGGCAGGTGTTATAGTGGCTAGTGGTCAGAGTAACACCTGGACATCCCTTTCACAGTGGCCTGTTCAGTGCTGTGAAGTTTGTAGACCTTCTACGAGTACTATGATAGGGATTGTGCCTTAGGGGTCCAGAACATGATGACTATTTTAAATGCCTGCTTTAATCCTAATGGAAAACAAAAAGCTCCCAGATGTTATATGGCTGACTATGAACCTGTGTGTTCTGGAGCAGATCTACATAAGAGGAGCATAGCAGGGACTTCTTCAGGGAGGTATACAGATTTATCCACGGGGTCATAGCCTTTGACGAGCCATATACATCCTCCATTTCATAAATGCTTCAGTGGGACTATTCACAAGAGGAAAGATAACACAGTGTTTTGCCTATATAAGCACGGCAGACAGAAACACAATGTGCAGCTGGAGAGTGATAAGGGAAATTGATTTCTTTTTCCTATTCCTTTTCACTTCTCCTGCATGGCAGCAGCAGTTCTGTTAATCAATACATTGCCTCCTTCTCCTATATGGGGGCAAATTTTCCAACAGTCTTGAGCCTGCTGCAGGTAGATATGTCGAATAATCTGCTTCTTTAAAAGAGAACTGACTTTTCATTAAAATCTGCTCCATGTTGGTCAAATTATTGGAATATTTTCCATTTTTCTTTATAGTGCTCACCAAGCTGTAGGACTGAGAACATTGCTCTGACTGTCATGCAACTGTCCTAATCAGCTGGTGGCTTGGAGAGAGAAGTGTCACATAAACCATATTTTTTTCTCTGGCTCTTACTGCTGTGCTAGGTATGGTATTAAACACTTAACCACCCACAAGATTTCTGAGCAGTCTCTGCTTGTGTTTAGGCTGCAGATGAAGCAGTGTCAACACAAGCATGATAAATTGGAGGCTTCTTCCGCCGAGCGCTTGTACACACACAAACAAACACTTCATTAGCAAGATGATAAACAAAACAAAACCCACAGCAGTCCCCAGGAATGTGTCAGTAAATTGCTTCAGGGTGAGAAAACACCCTCTGCATCAGCTTCAGGATATCAGGGAGACTGGGGAGGTGCTGCCGGACTAGAAGCATCTCCTGAGCTGCATGTTGCCTCCTGCTTCTGCGAGAGGGGGCTGCAGAGTGGAAATCCTCCCCATCGCCCAAAGGACAGGTCCTGCCTGGTTGCTGCTGGGCTGCTGCAGCTCTGCAGGATTTGGTGCTTTGCCTGAAAACTGATCCTGTGAAATTACTTCAAGACAAAGCAGTTGGAGTTGATACATTCTGCTCACTCTGAGGACTGCCTGTGTCCCCCTCCAATTTAACTGCAAGTTTTGAAATTCCACTACAGGGATTGATGTCCCTTAGGGAGAAGGGAAACATTTGGGTTCTCTTGGGTGTAAGAAACAGTTGCAAATAATAGTTTCAATGCTGAGTATCTTTCTGCAATCAAAGAAAAGGACTTAGGAAATACACACAAACAAGTTCCATTACGAAGTATGGGTTTTCCCTGTATTTGTTTTTCTTCTAAGTTTTTCTATAATTGAAATGTTAACTTATTTAGTATTTTGCACCCCTGCCACAGTTTTTGTCACTGAGCACAACAGAAAGAATGGTATCTATGAAATTCAGCTGTTTTCTTTCTGTTTCCTCCTCTTATGTATTCAGCTGCCTTAACTATGTACAAGCTAAGGCAAAGTAATTTTCTCTTTGTTGCCAAGGTGGTCTAAGATGCACCTTGATTTTTTTTTAAATATTTTTATATTAGCTTTGTCTGAGAGTGTAACTCTCTTGATTTCAAAACGTGTAAGTCTATCAAAAATGAAATATAAGAAAAGAGAGGAGAAAAAACAGCTATGAGGCTCAGTCATAAAGCAGAATTTGGAAGCTGAAAGTGGTGGAGGAAAATTATTAAGGAGCACATATTTTAAAAAGGAAAGGAAAAGAGGAAAAGCAAATGGTGTGTTAAACCTCATGAGATAAAAATAATAGTATTGGTAGGTTGTAAGTATATTTCTTTTAGAGGAATTTTGGAAGGATTGAGGCTGGACTATTTGATGAATAATTTTTTCTGTGGCTTATCAGATAACCATTTCATATGCTAACTTTAGACAGTGTAATGTTCATATCCTCTAGAATCAAGGATGTCTAGCCTGTCTTCACTCATCCTTATCACTTGCTGAATCAAATTATTTTATCAGAAGAATTCAGTGAAAGTAAAAAAAGGTACACTTCTTTCCAAAGAAAATTTTTCTTCATAAGAACTTGAATAAATTTGCCACCACTAACAAGTTTAAATGTTTTATGTTACACATTATTTCTGAACCAATTTAACAAGGCAGGACACTGCTTCTTCTGGAAAAGTCATCCACACGTATTTTTCTTTTTAGAGCCCTTCTTTCTCCCCCTTCCTGCGTGCTGGGGTGAAGCTGGCTCTTTAAATTGGTAAAGAGTTACAGATGTGATTTTTTTTTTTTTT
>VWZZ01007085.1:89003-105541 GCA_013399095.1 Psophia crepitans | reverse complement strand
TTTTTTTTTTTTTAAAGTAGTTGTATCACAGTGACCTGTTGCTGTCTGCTTCTACTCAGTGAGTATTCTGTTGTGTTTCATGCTTGTTTGTCATTTTTTTTCTTCGTGGTGCTTGGGTGTTTCTTAGCATGTTATCCCATAATATATGCATATTTGACTGAGTTTGTCACAAGATGAAATAAGTAAATGTTTGTTAGTTTACTTATGAAGCTTAAGCCTTTCATCTAGTGTGAGATATTTTTTTTTGTAAATATTGAAAGCAGATAACTTAAATATCTTGCGTAGTATGGCTTCTTTAAACAAGGCACTGAAATAAAAGGCATGGATTTAGGAAAATGTATGTTGAACTTGTAAAACAATCCTGACAAAATATAGCTGAATTATTTGTCTTGATAGGTATGTTTCAGACATATCTCTACCTGTTAAGTAGATTTTTATGTGGATGTATATGGTTTCAAAGACTTCTTCTGTATTTTTAAGCTTTAGATACTTTGAAGATGTTTTTATTTTTTTTTTATAATGTGCAAACCTACATTTGTGGTACTGCTCTTTCAGTCTTTCCTGAACTAGGTATTTTTCTTTCTTTTTGTCTCTCATTCAGATGCACCAAAGTTCATACTTCTTAGTGCTGAAGTCTCTTTCTCTTTCGTATTTTTTTTTAAAGTTTCTATACTGTCCTGTGTTGTGGATGGGACTCAACTAACAAGCAGTCTGAAAATCTGAGTTCTGAGTTATATTGTTACTTTTCAGGTAGTTTTTGTTCCTTTCATCCTTCTTTTCTGAACAGGATCAAGTATGACTGAAAAGCAATTTCACTTTTCTTTCCTATAAAAACATTTGGGAGAGTCAGGTGGACTTCTCAGAAGTCAATAAATCACCTAACTGGGATGAATTGTGAAAAGCAAAGAAATGATCACAACAACAGTGTGTACAGTTGTAATCTCATACTAGAGACATTCAGTAGTTTGCACTACTTAGTTCCTTCTTCACTGTATCATACTGTATCATTTATATTAAATTTAATGTTTTGCAGACATACAATTAGTCTCTGTATGTGAGAAAATAACTGTTTCTTCAATCCTGTGTTTTAAAATAAATACCACCAAGACTCACTGTTGTCTCAGAAAAACCTGTTCATGGAAGTTTGATGCTTTCTGACTCTTACTGCTCTTATTGTATTTACTTCACAAATAAAGACTATAAAATGAGGGTTTAGACAGAGCTATCTATGCCAGATGAATCAATTTCACAATGCTTTATGTTCCCTGTAAGGGTAGTATTTCAGTGTCATCCTTTGTCAGGTTTTGTCAAGCATTATGTTTGGTGTTTGCATTTGGCATGATGTCAGATGTTCACACCATCGCACTCTACTTCCCACTCCCCTCCCAAAAATATGGCAGGATTTTTACAGTGATTTATTTAGCACTTCACTGGAAATCTGACTCTTTATCACTCGCTTTTCTTTCGGTTTTGTAAACTTAGTATTGCCTGAATACAGAGAAGGTTTTTGGCACTTAACGTACAGAAAGCTGCGCTTAAAATACCATTATCATTGTAACAAACCAATAAACCCTGAAGAATTAGTTTGAAAGGCTGAAATTATGTCCTTAATTTACATGTTTTTCCTTCTGCTTGTTAAGAACAGTGGTGATGAAGTGTCATCCTTAACTTTGAATTGCCCAGCATCTGTTGGTTTTGTGGCACAGGCCAACCCTAACATTATTTAAATGTTTTTTTTTGTGCATCTGAATATTAAATGGTGCCCTGAGGATTCAATCTAGAGAATAAGGATATGGTAGTTGCAAGGTTATATTTCTCTTGTGCTCGTTTTTTGTTCAAACATCCATTTAACCAGTTTAGTTTATTGGGAAAAAAAAAAGGGGGGGGGGGAAAGGAACACAGATTATATTTGCTGAAATACTGTGGGGGTAGGGTTACCAATCTCTTTCCTTCCTTTAAACTTTCAAATTAATTCCCCAAAGCAAGGATACTTTAAATTTCTCACAGCACTTCATGTCAGGTCTACAAAGTCACAGGGAATTCATCTGTTCTTTGATCTGTTTTGGTTTTCTATAGAAAATGAACAGCAAAAACATATGCATATATATTATATATATAACACACGTCAGCTGAGGAACACTGAAAGCTGAAATTGGTAGCTGTCAGAAGAAAAGGTGGAACTAATTTGAGAAGAAATCCACTACAAATCATCTAAGCCTGCAAATGGTGGCAGGCTGCCTCTGTTAAGATTCTCTGTTCTGAAGTGCTGCCATGACTTTGTATGATATTTATGCAGGTTTAAATGGTGTTAAATCTAATAACTCTGTTCTAAATGGACAGATTGGATCACTAAAATTTGGATTAAAGAACAGGGTTTTTGAGAATGTGGAGTTTCATTCAGTTTTTAGGATCACAGAAGTAATTTTTCAGACGAACCCACGAAGTTTCTGTAGATGCCTTGATGGGTTTTGTTGGTTGGTTTTGTTGGTTTTTTTTTTGAGAAAGATTCTTCTGTTTTCAACTATATGAGCTGCTTTAATAAAATGTGACTAAAATCTGTGTAAAAACTAAATGTTTTGGTTTAGTTTAGATTTCACATCTGTGACAATACATAAGATTATTTTTTTTTAATTTTAAAAAGAGATTTAGAATCACAGATGCTTTAAAAGTATTCTTTTATTTCCACTCAGGAATTTATTTTTTTTTTCTTTAAAAGTTAGATAGATTTCTTATAACACTTCAGGGACTTGGGCTTAGGAAAAAATGAATGCTGATACAATGTTGAAAGCAGTGGAAAAGAAAAAAAAAAAGGGGGGGAGCTTTTCACTGCAAGTGTTGCTTCTTTTGAAGGCTTTTTCCTTCTCCCTCACCGGGTAACATCAGCTGGCTTCTTCTCATGGCAGCCTCTAGGCTTGTCAAGGGGAAGGATATGCCTTGCTGAGGGAAAGAAGCAAGAGCAATCACATTCCTTCTTCACGTTTTCTGCACTTATTCATGTCTCTTCCTCCTAATTTTTCATTTTTCATATGTGACCTGGAGCAGAATTTCATCTATTTACAATAATGGGGAAAATATTGAAAAATAGTGGATTCTTTCCAAGCTCCATTAGCTAAGCAATATGATGCATGTTGATGAAAGGTGCTGACAGTCTCTCATAACTCAGGTCTGGAGAACAGTTCTACAACCAGTGTCAGCTCCACTGCTCAGAGCTCACCCTTAATGCTCCTACTTAGGAAGGGCACATGAGGGACACTATTCTTTGACTGAGCTAACGTTGGCAAGAAACCTTCAAGGAGCTTGATTCCACATATCTTTCTTTTGTGCCGATTTCTTGTTTGAATGATGCCAGTGTCATTGCAGGCAGAGTGTACTTCAGGACCCCTAAAAACCACATTATCTTTAGGTTTCTTTGATGTTTCTAAGCATCAAGGACATATCTACAAGCTTGTAAATAATAGTAAATGGTGGAACTACTTTAGAATGACAACTGCAGTCTCTTGAATCATCATTGGTGTAGTTGTCTTTACAGACACTGTTGCCTCACTTTACGCTTTGTTAGACTCAATTTCTTTACAATTAGTGCTTTAGCTGATCTTAAGGGACCTCTTTGGGAGATCCATCTGAGACCTGTTGATTGGTGGTGGTGTCCAAGGCTGTATCACTGTGTGTAAATATGTGCTTGGCTGAAAAACGTAAATCACACTTAAGATGAAGTAGAAGAGCTGCAAGTAGAAAGTATTTGCCTAGAATTATATAAAGGGCAAGCCAGGTGAGGGCAAGTATGAAACACAAGTACCTACACAAAACCAAAGGTGCAAATGAGCTCTGATTTCCAACATATCTTCATTCAGAAGAAATAGAGAAACAGACCTGAATAACAGTGGTTTTCATCCCACTTATGTTGTTGCTTTCCAAAGTGTTATTCTATTATGGGAGAATGATGTGCGTAGCATAGCTGTCAAAATGTCCAGGAACTGCATCCAGCCACTTACTGAACACCTGCAAATCCCACTGAAGTTGTTGGAAGATGCAGCTGACAAGCTGTAGCTCAGCTTCTTGAAGGGACTGATTACAGTGAGTAATAACAATAGAAATAAAAAAAGCAATTAAAAGTCACAACTACCTTGCAATGCTTATTTTAGGGAGATAGGTTATGTGTTGTAGAAAATCAGGCTCTATTTATTTACTGGAAATAAAATGAGATGAGTTAGCTGTTGCACACCAGTGGCTATGCTGGTTGGTATCCAAAGCGTAGGTAAGTTTTCTAATTTTTTTTTGATTCATGGAACTTTTGGTGTTGTTGCCTTAACAGCAGTTATGCCGAGTTTCAGGAGCCTAACAGAAACTCTAATAAACACTTTAAAGAGTTCCAAAGGGTTGTGCACAATTGTTAAATAAAAAGCAGGATCAGAAATTAAATTGAATTAAATTAAGAAATTAAATTGTCATACCTGATGCCAACAGGAGACTGTAGTTAATGTTGTCTCTGAAAACCTCAGTCCTAAATTTAGACCGCTGCGTCTGCAGGAGATTGGCAAGTAAGCACCAAATTGAGATAATGATTAATAAAAATCACCTTCCCTCAAGAAGGACCTGCATGAGGGCCTTGAGGAACCTGTGAAAGGCAAGCTAAGTGTAGCCTTTTAAGGTCTCATGAATGATCTCTACCTTTATTTGCCTTGGTGCATTACAGACAGGTATGCTTTTGCAATATGTTGCAATCTGTCTTCAGTGAGCTGCTCTTTCTCCAAGACCAAGTAGAAAAAATGACTCTGCAGGCTTCCAGTTCTTATTCATTAAAATATTTTACTTACAGAGGAAGAGGCTGCTTTATTCTTCTGTAATTGCTTTATGTATAGATATGTTGACCAGTTGATATATTATGTTCACTTCAGATCTCATTCATTTGCATTTTTTTAAGTAAATCCCATGTTGTTTCAGCCATTTTTGTCTGTTGGAAAGAAGTAAGTGGTGATTTTGAAGAAAACATAGAAGTTTGTGCCTGTGGTAATTTTGCAAGCCTTTCAGTGGGATTTCTGCTTTTCATTCACGAAAGTCTTGGCTGAGAAATATTTGTATGGAATGCCCTTTTGGACTTCTGTGAAGCGAAGGAGGACTGCATGAGTCATCTTCTAGCTTCATTCGTGAAGTTCCTCAAAGAATTTCAATTTTACAATGGCTTTGTGTGACTTTTCATGTTATTTCTTATAATGCTTTATTCTACTAGTTTTAAGACCACAGTGCATAGAACAAAAAATACTGCATCAGTTATTTTATTGATGGATTTTGTGGACCTACTGGGACCTTGGAGAATAGAATTGATCTATTGACTAACTTTCCCTTTATATCTGCCTTTAAGACTGTCCTCATAAAGTAGGCAACTTCAGTACCAGTGCATGAGCTTCAAACAGATGGAATCATCTTTGTGTTACATTTTCTTTGAATTTTCATCATTGTCCCCTTTGGTTTTGTTGGGTTTTTGTTTTCTTTTTTTCCTTCTCCTTGATTTACTTTTCTCTCTCAGGCCTTTTATATTCTTCAACTTAGAGTTAAAATTACCTCTGTGTAGTTTGCAATGTGAACACAGAATTTCATTTATATTTAGCATTTAATCAACGGGGAACAAAGTCCAATTAACAATCCTTTGTTGTAGAACAGCACAGAAAAAGACAAAGTGTATTTTTCTTTAAGTTTGTGTGTGAATCTTCTGCCTATATGTGCCTAAAACTGTATGTATATTTGCATGTGCATGTACTTATATTTTTTTTTTAAATATACCTGGGGTTTTTGTGTAGTGTGTGTGGTTTCTTTTTTTTGTTTATTTTGGTTACGGTTTTTTTAAGTAACATTAAGATCTAGGAGCACCACCCTTAGAAAAAATGAAAAGCATTTGATGGTTGGTTTAATGTCCTCTTTCCGTTATGGTCTAAGCCTGTCCTACAGAAGAAGCACCCTGGTCTGGGTGCTGCCTTGTATTGAGGATACACATGAAATTAGCAGAGCTGCTGCTGTTAGTGGACTGCAGAGTGGCTGCTTTCTCTTAACTGGCTTTGGACCCCAGACTAAAGTTTGGAAGCATATGCCACATTCCTGTCTTAAAAATACAGCATATGTGCATGCACATCCACAAACACAGCATGAGTTTGTGTGACAATTATGCTGTTCTGATCGTTACCATGGGGATATAGCAGTTTCCCACGGCTTCTCTAAATGGTGTGTTTGGATGCAACAGTCTGGCAGCTCAGTAGCTTTGTAAAAGTAGAAGGGTTTTGCCATGTCAGGTAATTTGGCGCATTTCTCTGGAGGAGGGCTCTGAGTTTGGACTTTTAAAATATGTGGAAGTCGACATCATCGCTGTAGTTATCTATGCCTACATGTTGACTACCATGGAGCAGTCAGGTCCACGAGTAAGGTTGGTGCATAAGAAAACTACTGCAAACCTGTGTGCTCGCCACAGGTGGCGGCTGCTGGAAGTTTGCTTTATATCCTAGACACGCTAAGAAAAGAGGGAAAAGACTAAGGTCAGTAGAAGACAATAGGCTGCTTTCAGTTATTAAAAGCCTACGGGCACCATGGGTGATGATTTTGCCTTTAGTTATGCAACTAAATTTCATATATGCCTTGGGAAAATATGAATGTTGAAGAGATTGTTCGTTTGGTAAGACAGATCGTGCTGTTCTTTTCCAATTCCTTTTGTGGACCTCTGCTATATCACAAAGTTGAAGCACTGATTAAACAAGATATTGACCATCTAAAGGCTAAAAACTGTTCTTTTCCTACAGACAAACTATTCAGAGACAGTAAGATACTTATACGGACTTGTCTAGAATTAATAAGTTCAAGAAAATAATGCTTTCAATTACTTTCAAGGTTGGAGGAGAAACTTTGTTACTGCTTAATTTGATCTCTGGTTTAATGCATTCTGTGTTTTTTTTACTCTGTGACCTTTGGGTTATGCCATATATTTCAGACAGCTTTTAGCCTTAGTTCCACAGTTACAGATAATGAAGATTTTACCACATCTATTAGTAGCTTCTCCTAATGGCTAATCACTCTGCTGTTGTGTGCTTTGTAACTTTACTCTGATTTCTTTTTTTTTATTTTTGCCTATTTCAAGTTTCCGGCCATTGGCTCTCATTATCTTAAAAACTTGACCTGTCAGTTGTGGGCAGGTTGCTTTATATTGGTTAAATGATATTGAGAGGCTCTCTTTGATTCCACTGCTTTACGCAAGTGTTGACTTGTCCTCTAATAGATCCCACAGCACTTCTGTGATTCTGTTCTAGCCTTAAGACCCAGTGTGGTTCCACAATAGCCCTAGGCAGGACCACAGGCCCTTCTTCTACTCTGCAGTGTACTTGTTGTGATATCATGCCAACTCATTTACTTTTAGCATTGCGCTGTGGGGTTGTTGTGTTTGGGTTTTTTCATCAAACCTTATGCAGATAACTGAGTGCCTTTGGGATTCTGATAAAATTCTTGTGCTGTTTTGGGGTTCACACAGATGCTTTAATAGGTCATGTGAAAATACATGACTGAAGAAGGAAAAAATTGTGATGAGGATTAATGTAGATGAGGATTAGTGGAACTGGTGAAGTACTTAGATTTCTGCATAAGTATTATGTTATCCAAAGCCTCTGTAACTCTTTTCCTCTTTTCTGAGCCTCCCACCACAAGTAACTTTTTCCAAATACAATTTTTTAAAAACATAATTATCCACTCACCTTAGGGTAAGCTGACCCAGTGGTTCCATGCATTTGAAACTATTAAATCTCTGCTAACATATCCATTAGAAACAAATGAAATAATGATGTGGATGAAGCTAAACCAAAGCACACAATTAATTAGATTTCATTTTCTATTGTGATGGATTCCTGGAGCTCCGTGGGCACTGACCAAAGATACATTTGCTTTTCTCATGTAGGGTAATAGGATTACTAGGTAGTATGAGTCTTTAATCTTTGCTGATAGAGTGAGATAAATGTCTGCTAAATACACTGTGCAAACAAGAGTAGCTTAAGAAAAGAAGTGACAAAAAAAGTGTGGTGAATATAGAGGCTTAAGTAATATTTCTTCTGTTCTATTGTCACTTGGCTGGTTAAACACACTGTGACAACAGGCCTAGCTGCTTCTGCGCTCTTTAAAAATGTCTTCTTGTATGCACTGAATTTTGAAATGGGGTGTCTGCTTTGCGTGTCTGCATAATTTTCTTTGCTTCTCAGGGAATGGGTGTCTGAAAATATTTGGAAATTTTTCTCTATGAAGAACTCTGAAATATGGATTGGGAAAATGGAGGTGTTGGTAGTCATTTCTAGTGTTGAAAACAGGCATCAGTTTTTCATCCTGTGATCAGGAATGAAAATATAGTGTGTGCTTTGGTATTTAGGGGGTGGAGTGGAGGTGTGTGTTTGTTTTATTTTTTTTAAGGTTTTAGAACATAAAAAGAAATATTACAAAAATAAAATGACTTTACAATTCTGGTAATTCATCCTACCAATCACCACCACCTCCACCCTCCCAACCCCCCCCCCCAAAAAAAAAAAAAACAACCCCCANAAAAAGAAAACCAACCCCCAAACCAACAATGCCACTCATCTGTGACTAGTCATAGACCTGCATTCAAGCAAAAACAGAGCACAAAAATAGAGAAAAGATTATAGGCTGTGCTGTGTGGTGGTGCTGGGGGGGCAATAAATAAATAAATTGAGGTTGTGCTGGTTTGAGATTGGAAGCAATTTCCTGTGGAAGACCTTTTCCCCCAACCTGTAATTTATGCCCTGCTTGAATACTGAGGCAGAACCTGATCTCTTTTGAATACCGGAGAAGCACAGGAGGAAACACAGCTGTAATTCCCAGCTGTAGGAAATAGATGCTGAGATCTGAGTGCCTCTGCGGAGCTCTAGGGTCATCCTACGTAGCAAGAGAGGGACACTTTCAAAGACACAGCATGTGACCACCTTCTATCCACCTTCCCTTAAAAGCCATCTGAGCTGAGTGTCTAACTCATCCATGGTGCCTTGAAAAACTTGCTTTTCAAGGAGCAGGTCTGGAGGACTAAACAAACAGCTTGAATTCCAGTAGGTGGGCAGACCACATCCGGAAGTATCCATGTCCTGTCATGAAGGCAGTTCTGATCTGTGAATGAGCTCAAGGGTTGGATCATGTTCTGAGCGGTCAGATAACTGCCAATTATAAATTCAACAGGGATTATCAAATTCACATGCTAAAGCTTGTTTAATCTAAATTTGCTCCATTTTAGGAAAGCCAGCAACAAAAAACTAACATCGAAACCAGCCCTAGAGACCACCTTCCCCTCTTTGTGAATCATTTTATGGCTGTAGGACTCTGGGAAACATGCAAATATATCCTGAACTGTTTCATAAATGCCAGAGAGGTCAGTCTTCTTTCCTTGCTGTTTCATGAGGAACTGATTGATGCCTGGCACTTCTGTATAATAATAAAACATTTCCAAAGTTTATGGTCAATAAATTTGTGCAATAAAAAATGCATCCCAATGCTATTATAGTTCATACTTCTACTTCAGCCACTTTACAGGGTAAGATAATGTAAGTTTTCGTCATGCTTTTTTCCTTTTCAAAGAACAAAGACTTTGACATTTCTTCTAAGCTAGTGCATGTTAAGGTTAGTGTCTCCTTCAGCTAGTGATTTCTGCTGGAGTCAAAACTGTGATTATTTTTTTTTAATTTGAATTTTCTATGAATCTTTGCAAAATAGTGTGGTCTGGGACCCTAAGTTGGTGGCAAATGTTTGCATGTGGGGTTCTTTTTCTGGTCACTTCTGAATATACCTGTAGTTTTTTAGTGAAGTACCCCACAAAACTGGCTTTCTGATCAGGTATCTTTTCATGAAGTGTTTTAACATCTATAATCTACCTCGAAGTACAGTACAATCACTGGATAAGCCTTCACTAACTCAATATTTGAATAAAAGCTTGAGGTGAAGAGATACTATAAAAGCACTCGTCTTTCTTCAAGGCATGGAGTTTATAAGGTCTTTGTTTTTTTGTTTTCTGTTTTGTTTTTGCTGGCAATCTCTCTGTTGATTTGGTTTGGTTTTTGTTTTTTTTGACTTTGGAGCCAGACAGCAACAATGAATGGGGCTGACAGAGGAGAGGGCTCCAGTCCACCAAAATGATGACGCAGGTTTGTGTTAAGAACTGTGCAGGCTCCTAGTTGTTCATGTGAAGGATGTAAATAGAGGTCGGAGACCAGGTTAATGTGATTTTCAGTCATAGGAATGCCTAGCTGTACCAGAACTACATTTCAGCTAACTTTAGAAATTAACTTTAAAAGATTTAAAGGGCTTTTGTTTTCCCTTTAAAACCTCCTATCAGGGTGCTGGGTTTTGGTTGTTGGGTTTCAGGGTTTTTGAGACTTTTTGATGTGTTAGGCAACATTTTGTCTTCACAGTGATAACTGGGCATCAAATCAGTTGCGAAAGCATAAATACAGAGATAGTAGCATAACCAGGCTCCAGTCAACACTGCAGAATTGGGGTAGTTATTCTGTAGGTCCTTTGTCATGTCCTCTAGCCTCAGCTGAGGCACCTTAAGGGGTCTCCAATAACACTACATTTGCCTGTGTGTAGACAGCGGACTTGACATGTTAATGTTTGTTTTCGCTTCATTTTGAAAATGGGAGGAAAGAAATAAAAATAGTCTGGACTGAGAAAGCCCTGAATTTCTCTTCAATATTCATTACAAAATTAACAAGTTTTTGGGTGTGTTTTTTTTTTCTTGGTTTTACTCCTCATTTCTCCCCAAACTGAAACTTTTAATTAAGAAAATATTTAGAAGATGAACTAATAGAGAACAGAAGCTAATGACTTTTTTTCCAAAACCATCTTGTAAGAAGCTATTGTCTGAAATCCCATTCTGAAAAGTAGTTTCAAGGAATTTGTTCCCCATAGCAGATATCAAAGATATATACTATTCTGGGATATTTGTCTGTTTGGGAATGCCTATTTTCTGTAAGGTTTTGCAGGGTTGGTGGGATGACACAGGAAAAATATAGAAAAATTAGAACTGGGACAAAAGGAAGGTGGCAGTGGTCAGCACCTCAGACTTTGCTTGACAAAGGATTCATCTTGCCAAGTTGAGTTTAACCTAATTATCCAGGGTCCTCCTGAAAGAAAAATCTCTAGAAAACAACTTCTCCTGTTGTTCTGAGAAAGGTGTCTACAAACCTGGAGGTGATGTGAAACCAATCCTAACCTACCTCTTTGCCTTTCTTTCAAGTTGACTTTGTGAAATAAAAATTATGACTTAACACCTTTGCTCTCTGTTTTTGATAAAACTTTAAACATTTTTCTTGAAACACTCTTGTAGGAGATGATATGTGTCCTCTTTTTGTCCTCGTGCCTCTGTCTCATTTCTGCTGTCCTCATGCATGCTGATGGCATATGATGTAGCTTTTTCTGTGTGAAAAATGTAGAATCACATTTCTAGACCTGTCCAGTTCTGTGCAATAGCTCTTATGTCTGACTCCTGGCTTTTTCTTCTCGCTCTATAAAGGCCAGGCCAATATTTTGTGTATTGAGGTAGTCCTTCAGCATTACTGCAGCTCTGGCACCCCAGTTTATAATCTATTACCAGCTGTTGTCCCTCTCCTGAACTGCCACACAACAGCCACCTACAGAGAAAAATGATGCCTCCAAATTCATCCATGAATGTCAGGGATTAATTTAGGCACAGGAAGCTAGTTCATAAGGAGTCCTCAGTGTTTGTGTATAAAAATACTCCAGTAGATTTGCAGCTTTTGAGGAGTGAGTTTAAAAGAAGAAAACATGGCAATTGATGGCCAAAAGGAGACTTCACGGGGGAGAAAATACATGGTCACTTGTAAGCTGCAATCTGCTGAAACCCAGAGGGTTCTTTTAAGTTTGTCTTCTCTCTGACCTGTGTTTGTTTATTCCAGTAGAACATGTTTTTGTCCGGAAGATATTTTGTGCCTCAAAGAAAGCATACAGCTTTGCACAAAGAGCTCTATATTTTAAATGGATATCAACATTTATGAAGTCATTGTGGAGACTGCACAAATAGAAATGTGAAAATTCCAGCTTTTAAGAAGAGGCTTTTCTCTTTGACTGGAGAGGTCATCTCTTTTCCTTGTGAAACTTGTATATAGCAAATAAAAGAATTTGGGGCCTTTTTCTAGCTGATAGCAAAGATGGGGCAATTTTTAACATCCCTGGACTTAAAGCTGCTTGTGACCTTGTTCGTGAACTGTTACTTTTAGGTAAAGAACGTGGTCTTAAATTAGAAGTATTTTCCTCTGTATGGATTCTCTTTGCTTCATTTATTGTGTTATAGTTGAACTGAATATCACTACAGAAACAGAACCACACTGTGCGACACTATAAACACACAATAAGCTACACTCTCTGTGCTGAAGAAGCAAGTAGGCCAAATAGATGAGAGGACAAAAAGGAGTGGTGAAGAAAAATCAACCCCTTTGTAAGTGCTAGGAATCTGAAGTTCAGAGCTTGTTCAAGGTCACTCAGGAGCTATGCACCAGAGATGAGATTTAACCAGGCTCTCCGAATCTGAGACCAGCATTGCAATCACTAAAATATCTCTTCATCCAGAAGTTTGCAGTCACTTGACATTTGTGTTAACGTCTGACACTTGACTACAGAGTTTCAGCTTTAATAAGGCTGCACTGGCTTCACTTAAGATGAAAAGACTTTTTTTTTAAAGTACAAAAAAAAAAAGTAGGAGACTTTGTTGTGAAGGCTCCTCCATGGTATATGAAAAGAGCTCTACCCAATTCACTTTCACTGAATTTGTACCAGAAATGATCTGAGCAAAACCTTACTAAAAGTACAGAGCTTTAATTGATTAATATGATCAGTGGTTGCTTGCACTGCTAGTTGAGACAAGGGAGGGATCTTGTCTTTTCAGCATGGATAGCTTACGGAAATATTAGCTAACACAAGTCAGGAGTGTTTCTATACTTTTAGATTTTATTTTTTTTTTTTAATGGTAGAAATCAACTGGTCTTATGCCAATACCTGCCATGTGATAATTCTGGAGAATCAGTCGGGAGAGCATGGAACCTTGCAGAGGTTAAGAGGCAGCAACAGGTCAAGGTGGGCTCATCCAACCTGAAGCCCTGGGCTATCATTACCACCAGTAGGGTCTGAACACTCTCAGCCAATCTGGGGATTGGCTTCTATGGGTTTGATCTGTGGGGTATGCCACCACAGTTTTTGGAGGAGCTCTTTCTTTTCATTATCTTAATGTCTTATGTGCTGCCCAGTCCTTTAGGGGA
The DNA here is from genome assembly GCA_013399095.1 of Psophia crepitans. Lineage (NCBI taxonomy): Eukaryota > Metazoa > Chordata > Aves > Gruiformes > Psophiidae > Psophia > Psophia crepitans. Next base: position 92,249 of record VWZZ01007085.1, on the reverse strand, counting down.
GGGAAAGGGGGCAGGGGAAAAAGCAGAAATAAGGCTGTGTCTACAAGACACACAGCTTGCACAGAGGTATCGCTGCTGGGTAAAGTTACTGGAAGAGGCCACCTTGTGGAAACCGGTAACACAACTACACATTTCTGCAAACCACTGGCTCAGGAGCAGAGGGGTGTTTTTTGTTTTGTTTTGAGACTGATTATTAGCTATTACTGACTAAGGCTGGGGCTGGTGGTGGGAGGAGCCCCATTTTTGAGATGCCTGTCAGTACAGGTTCGTGGGCTGACATACAGAGTGCTCAAATTATAGCATTTAACCTAATTGACAAAAACGTCTTTGCAATGTCAATATTTTCAAGAATATCCCCTTCTATTTCTTTCTTTCTCTTCCCTTTTCTTGTACCCAGCTGCCAATTCCCCAATAACTATTGGGACTCTGTTTATTTATAATAGGTTTTAGAGAGGCAGCTTGTCAAAATATCAGCAATGACTCTCCAGGTTTCTAATTTGTTACTTGTTTTTCTAATAGTGCTTGCCTCTTCTTCTGCTCTTTTCAAATACTCTCATTGCTGCTAATTGTCTGTTTGTATTCAGAAAATTATTATTATTATTTATAACTATGTACTCAAAGACACTTTCCTCTTTTTATAGAAGGAAGGAAAAAGGTTGGGACAAGCATCTATAAGAGAAGAATAGCTGCTATGTACCGAAAATGACATTAAGAAGGAAGTCAATAGCAGGTCCTGTGAACAGAAAGGTCCTGCCAAGGTACATACGTGCCCAACTTCAGGGTCAAGCCACCAGATAGAGGTAGAATATGGGGTACACTGACAGTCTGGGATGTAGAGTGCTCCCATGTCTTTGAGAGGAGTGTGTTTCCTGTGCCTCTTATTTTCCCATGAAATTTTCCTTGTGTTATCATTTTGATGCATCATGTGTGTGATTGTGATTGGTGGTCAGAATTTGGCTTGAATAGGCCAAAGCGAGAGAAGGCAAACAGTTTATATGACAACATTTTAACAGATGGGTTGAAGAATGAATTGCAATGTTTGTGTTCTTTGTTAAAGCAGAAAAGTAAAATGCCCATGACCTTACAATGGGATTAGTGCCAGACTGTTTTCAGAACCTGAAAAAAAGTAGACCTGTGGCAGAAAATATTTTAGTGATGTTGGTGCATGTTTTTTTACCTGAAGGGAAAAATTAAAAAGAGAAGTATTGTTAAAAACACATAATTATATGCAAAAGAGTTAAAATATATTTTTTTAAATGTGTTTGAAGTCATCAGTAGAATAGAAGGGAAGGACCTGGTTTTTACTTGAGAGGAAACATGTCCAATGAACTGTGAATAAGCCTGGTAATTTTTCCATTTGGGGAGGCAGAGACAAGTTGTTTTTAAAGTATCTAAATGAAGGTTGAGTGATTATATGACTTCTAATGAATTAAAGGAGTGACGGCCTGTCTCCTGAGTGATTCCTTGCAGTCACCCCTGTTGGGATCCTGGGGGGGTGGGGAGGGAAAAATTCACCAAGTTTTTCTCCTGCCTGGCATAGCAGCAAAGTATTACAGCAGAACCCACAAAAACAGGCGAGTAATGTGGTAGAGCCTCCAAAACAGAGAAATCAAAAAAAGATGCACTCAGTCAAGGAATCGCACGGGCAATGGCAAATCATGCCTCATCACTGTGAAGGGAGGACCGAGAGCCGTTAGTCTGGACACATCCTATGCCAACACAGCTTGTAAATCAGCACACTCCCGAAGAAAGGAGCGGTGGGTAAGCTAGTGTTAATGTCAGATTTATGTTAACATGCACTGAGGAAATCAATACAAGGTAACACTGTTTGCATAGGGTAAACAGATTTCTGGCATGCTTGCTGCTTTTGATTATCCAGAATCGCGTACGCAGAGCTGTGAGTTCGCACTGCATTGTACAAACCAGAGGGTAGCTCTGCTGTGCGGAGAAACCAACGCATTTCAATAAACATCAGAAAAAGCTGAGAGCCAATTTTTCCCTGTTGCTTGGCACAGGGGTAGGGGCTGCCCTTTACAACAGCTTGCTTCTTTGGTTTGAACCTTTTCTGCTTGCACATCAATTTGTTCCTGGGGCAGTCTCTTTAACTCTGCCAGGAAAGTGTAAAGTGAATTCTTTGTGTGGAGGAGAGAGTGTGTGGGGAAATGTTAGACATAACCAAAATAAAAGACTTATAAGAACCTGTTCTCAAGGGAAAAAGTGCACACAAAGATGCTCAAAATGTTCTTTTCTTAGCCGTGCATTTAGATCTGAAAGGTTTTATGCAAATCTATTCAGAAATAGTTTTGATCCCAACTGGACTGATTTTAAATGCTTTTTGGAATCCTAATCTTTTCGCTCATCAGTGGCTGAAATTTTCATCAACTGCAAACTGGAGCATATCTAATAAAAAGTTGGGAGAATTTGCATCTCTGTAGCTCTTGATTTTTCCCTCCTGTACGATGATAGTACCTTTTTATACCTTTAATATCTAGTTGTTGGTTTAGTATAACTTTTTCCTAGGAGAGCTATTAGTGTGCTTGGTCTCTCACCCCTTAATGAAACATGGATTGTTTACAGCTAACGAAGCTCACAGTAGCCCATTTTAATTTGAGGCTAATTTTCCTGGGCCCAGCTAAAACCTATAAACCATGAAGAGCGTAAGTGGGGCCTGACTGAAGGCCTGAGGTTGTTCAGTCCTTAATTCCCGCTCCTACCCTCGTGCTTCTAGAAGTTTTTTCTTTTCATAAAGAGCCAAGGATGTGATGTTCCCAGCAGGACAGGCCCGTGGGGAAGCACAGAGGTTTTGCCAACCTTCGGCTGCTGCTGCTGCATCAGGTGTGATGGACTGGGGCTTTGGGCTCTGAGCAATATCTTTGTACCCCAGAGGGAAGGCACACCAAGCTTCATTCTCCAAGAATACAAGCTTATTTTCTTGCATCCCCAGGTGCGGAGATGTCTTCAGTTTGGGAACCGCTATGTTGCATCTGATTCTTTTGACCTGTTTGGGAACAGTTTCATTAAAGCAAAGCCTTTCTCAGTGAGAAAGATACTGAACCACTTCACCAAAGAGCGTATTTCTTTCCATCCCTCTCCTACCCTGAAAGAGCAGGTTAGTTTTGTACAGTGAACCATCAGGATGTATTTCTCCTTAGAAGGATCCACCTTCCAGATCCCGAAGGTGCACAATGTCTTTTTGTGGCAGGGAACCTCTACAGAGATTCCTTTTTAGGTAAAAAAAGTAAGGCG
>VWZZ01007085.1:66499-88988 GCA_013399095.1 Psophia crepitans | reverse complement strand
GGGGGGGGGGGAGATAAATATTGTTCTTCACTACTTCACTCCAAACACAAGAGTATCTGCAACATTTATTTCTAGACCCCATGATATTTGGTTTCTGGACCACAGGATGGAAGACTGATTTTTCTCGCTGCTTCTCCCAAACCCATCAGTATTAATAATCTAAATAATAAATCTAAAAATGACTCCTCAACTCCTTCCCTTACAAGAATAGCCTGTGTGTGTTGTGTTTTGGCTGATACAATATTTCTGCTTTGTTTAATTCAGAAGCATTTATTTTTCCTTCCATCATTCATTTTACTGCATTAAGTTAGTGGTTCTGTGGGGATTCAGTTGATTAATGACTAATTTCCATCCTATGCATGCTCAAGAGGAATCTACTTTTACAGTACTTCCCTCCAAAATAATATAATCTTAAAAGAGGGGGGGAGTTTAGGGGAGTAAAGCTTTCAAGTGAAAACAAAAACCAGTAGAACTACAACGGAAAAATGGGATGTGCTGAAAATATTTGTATTTCAGTAATTTCCTGGGTGTGAGAGCACTTCTGAACTGGATGTCTGTATTCCTGCATCCCCTTTTGACTGTCCCAGCAGCTGAAGATGTTACTGTCACCAACCAGTTGGTGTCATGGCCCACTTGGAGGTTAAATCTCTATTGGCTTAACTGGCTACCTGAATTCCTGCTAGCTTATTTCAGTTTTCTTCTCAGAGAGCTACAAAAGGATGGGTAAACACAGAATCGTGATCTTTAGTCCCCTGAGAAGGAATAGAAGCAGGGACAGCAAGTGCTCTAGGTCATGCTAAATTCAAGAACTGGTCCCCAATCCAATTGTCTTCGTGTTCACTCCTGTGGTATGTGCATCCCACGCCTGGTCTGAGCTTCTCAAAAATAGGCCAGAAATGCTAAAGGTCCTCTGAAACATCACAAACCAAGAACTGAGCAAGCGGCTCTGGTGACGGAAAACCTCTAACACCCCCACCCAGTGCTTGGAAGTGTGTAAAGCTTCTGAGGAACTCTGCCTTTGCAGGGAGGAAGATGTGCTCTTTGTAAATGAAGTGAACCTGAAAGTCTGCAGTAAAACTCTGGTCCTGGTAATGGCTGTGAGGGAGAGCCAAGCCTTCCTCTGCTGAATCACCACATTTCTTTTACTTCCAATACTTTAAGCATTTATATAATCTTAATGTACCCGTAATAATAACACACAATTCAATTAAATACCACAGGCATTTTGGCAACTGTCATTGTTCAAGGAATTAACCATTTAAATTAGTATGTCAGCAAATTAATTGAAATGCAGGCAGAGTTTGCAGACACCAGATCTGAATCTCGTTGTTTCACACATCACAAGAGCCATAGGTATCTGGCAAAGGACACCAACAAACTGACCTTCTCCAGCTACTTCCTTATGCTTCCTCTGAGGATGCCACATAATCTTTTAATAGGTATTTCAATGCAATCGCAGATTCTTCTTCTTTTTTTTTTTTTTTTCTTCATGCTGGAGCTGAACCAGAGGCAGAGTTCCATTTCTAAATCAATTAGAAAGAAAACTACAGGTGCTTTTGTAATGCTGCTTGCAGGAAGACAGATTTCCTGATAAATCAGTTCCTCTGACATGCTGTTAATGAGAAATTAAGAACCGTATTGTAGTCTGTGCCTGGGCCTGACTGACTTAAATTTCTTTTCTTTCGTCTTTGAGTGTGGAATACATTGGACACAGACACGAAGAAAAAAAAAGTATAGTAATTCCTAGCACGAAGTAACCATGCAATTTTTTTTTGATATGTGCATTTACGTATCAGTTTAGACACAGATTCTTAATATGCATCTTCTCAAATGTTCTGAAGTAAACTTGTCAAGTAAGATGTCAGAAATGAGTAAGTAGCATCTTGCCAACAAATCAGAAAACAGAAGAGCTGCAATATAAAGTCAATCCCCAAATATAGCATACCTATTTTGGGCTGTAATCTTCTACTGTCTTAGACTTTGACCGTGTGCCTGTGAGTTGCTTTGTGAATGAATTTTTAGTCAATTGTGTTGGATGGGCGGATGTATGAGTGTGTAGGTTCTGATCCTATAAAGTACGAAATGCCTTGTAAGAGCTGTGGAGGGGCTGTGATGGGAAGTTAAGATGTTCAAATGCACCGTGTCTCTGTTTATGAACGTAAAATATATGTTTCGGCATCAACATTGTTCTGCTGTGCTATTATTGGTCCACATCAAGTGTAAAACAGTCTCAGTCTCCAAAACAAGAGTCATACACTTGCCTTGCCTATTTTACTGGGAAGTTACCATCCATACTAGGATGGGAAAGGAGAAGCAGGATTCCTCAGCTGTCACAGTTCGTAATCACACTGCAAACCTGCCTTCCCCTGCCCTCAGACATAAAATGCCAGTCTGAAGTGTAACAGCTGAGAAGTGAGCATCTGCTCCCTTTTCTTGTGCCTGGTCCACAATGGGTAACCTCCATGCACAAGATGAAGTTTGCAGCTGGAGCTGATAAGGTATCGAACTACAGAAGCAATTCTAGACTCCTTATCAGTGTCTCAGGGACTTTTGCTATGTTGGAGGTTTTCTTTCTGGTTTTGTTTGTTTGTTTTGGGGATTTTCTTGCAGTTTATTTTTTTTTCTACTGCCAAAGGCAGTGAGGAAGTTGTGCTGGCCCTAGTTAGCTAGAATCTTTCTCAGCAGAAGATGGGGTACACATTGCATTAACTCATGATGCTTTATATGTCATAATTTTGTGATAGCCGAAAATTCTTAGCTTGTTCATAGGCCAACTGGTCTCACAAGATAATTTTTCTTCTACAAATAATTAATTTTCCCCATGAGATTTCACAAAGGCAGTGCATATGCAAACACACATACACGTATTCTGTTTTTAGAAAAATCATCTATTTGCTGTTTCATTAGAATGTGAATAGATAATCTGCATGTCTCTAGTTATACGTTCTGACCCTGCTCAAAGTTTATTGATCCCAGGTTTTATGAGATTAATCGCTTGCTGTCAATCCTACTTTTTTTTTTGCTATGTCTCTTTGAAAACATAATTTTTGTATTTGACAGAGAGTGGAACTGGAACCTCTTTCAATGCAGTTGGTATCAAAGGCATGGTCCCTAACACAGCAAGGTAGGTCAGTAGTTAAAGATCTTCATAGAATCATAGAATGGTTTGGGTTGGAAGGGACCACAAGGATCATCTAGTTCCAACACCCCTGCCATGGACAGGGACACCCTACACTAGATCAGGTTGCCCAAGGCCCCATCCATCCTGGCCTTGAACACTTCCAGGGATGGGGGCCTCCACAGCTTCTCTGGGCAACCTCACCGTGCCAGTGCCTCACCTCCCTCACAGTAAAGAATTTCTTCCTAATGTCCAATCTAAATCCCTCCTCTCTTAGTTTATACCCATTACCCCTTGTCCTATCACTGCACTCCGTAGTAAACAGTCCTTCACCAGCTCTCCTGTAGGCCCCTTTAGGTATTGTAAAGCCACGATCAGCTCTTCCCAGAACCTTCTCTTCTCTAGGCTGAACAACCCCCGCTCCCTCAGCCTGTCCTCATAGCAGAGGTGCTCCATCCCTCTGATCAACTTCATGGCCCTCCTCTGGACTCGCTCCAGCAGCTCCATGTCTTTCTTGTACTGGGGACCCCAGAGCTGGACACAGTACTGCAGGTGGGGTCTCACAAGAGTGGAGTAGAGGGGGAGAATTCCCTCCCTTGACCTGCTGGCCACACTATTTCTGATGCAGAAATATTGAAGCTTTGATATCTGATGCAGAAATAATGAAGCTTTGATTTCACGTTTTGCTAATGTAGATTAGGAGAACTCTGCTGAAGCCAGCAGAACTGAATCAGTTTGTAAAAAATGGAGATGTGGTCAACATATTTGAGGATGCAGAGAACTCTTTAAAAATGTAAGTTGGATATTTTTCTGGTAACTTTTTCAGTTGGTCACACTTCATGTGCGTTAATAGTACATTCATAGTAGACTAAAACATAGCCCATTATCACTCAAATCTACAAGGACCTGATTTCATGGGAATGCCAAGCTTATGAATATTAAACAGTCTTTGGTTTCTATTTCTGAGGTCAAAGTTAGGAGCTGAATTTCTAGATGAATAGGCTAACCTTTAAGTAAGTGCTGAACCACAGATTGCTAGCACAAAGTAATTGACCAGTCAATGCAAGCTGGATCCCACCAGAAATTGTGTTCTTTGCTTTGTGATGAGTTTATATAAGTTCAAGATAGTCTGTCTGACTTTTACTAGCTAGTAATGAAGCAAAATCACAGACAAGTTGGACTCTATGTCCACAGCAATTGCTTTAAGCCTGTATTACTCCTCCCTGGGCAGTGGTTTGTGCAGTGCTAAGGAGGTTCTGTCTGTGTCCTTGATGGCTTGAGGGAGGATGCAAATCTTCTCTCCATAAGAAGTAACTGTCAAAAACAGAAAAAGAAAACAAACAATGAAAAATCATTCCAGGATGATACTTCCGTCTGAGTGGATGTGTTAATGGAAGTACTGTTTACAAATGTCTAGATCGGTCCTCCTCACCAGTGTTGACTTCTTAGATGAGTTTTTTTGCTCAGATACTTGAGGTGAAGCCATACCATTTCTGTCTAGTTGATAATGCTCTTTTTTCCTCTGCTGCTCCCCCTGTACTCCTGAATATGTATAACTTGCAGTATTTAAAAGTCTGGCCATCCCTTGACTGAGCTCACTAGTGAAATCTCCACTGATGTCACTGGTATCAGATAAAATAATCCCACGTTTCGTAATAAACCCTTCAAGCCCTCTTCTCAGGGGATGCTCAAAGAAGGCATTCCCAAGTGTGAAAACAACAAGGTCCTACCAGTCCTCACATCTGCAGCTAAAAGCTTTTGGTTCTTGGATCTTATAAATTGCTCAGCAATTCACCTGCATTCAGTGATGGTGAACATTTAGTGTTTTTTCAGAAAAATCTGCTTTCTTTTCTGCCATGGGGAAGGTTAGATGGTGATCACTTGTATATTTTCTTCTTTTTATCTGCTGGCATACATCCTCTTTTCACCAATGAACAGCTTTGTATAACAGCAAGGCACTGCTTACAGTAAAGTAATTCAGTGGTAAGCCATTGGAAATGGTGTGTAGTCCCAAAAAAGCATAATGTTATACAAAGCAGAACACCAAAGGGAAAAAAAAAATCTTATCAAAGAAAAGGCATAGCAAAGAATCAGAATGTGTGTTGAAGATAAATCTTATGTCACGACCTTAAAAAAAACTCCAGCTGAGATTCAGCTATTCAGAATAGCCCTTGGAAATTATTTTCAAAGGTTAGCTGCATGTGGAAAAGGAACAAACTAAAGTTTAATCACCCAGGGATTTGCAAACGTGTTTGTGGGACCCACCAGAAGGCCCTGTACAGATGACCTGAACAGAGGAAGAACTAATTCAGCTTTCCAGCCCAGCAAGTGGGAGTGAATGTTCTGTAAACATTTGAATATCAAAGGAGGCCTTTTAAAACCAAAGCCTTACTTCACAGGAAGCCAATTTAATGAACACACACCAGAAAAAATAAATTACTGGGCTGGAATACATTACTTAGTGAGATCACACCGTTTTGAGGCCTGTCATTTTCCAAAGACTCTCTTTTTGTGCAGCTCAAGGAGCAAGCTCTGATCTGAACTTCATGGTAAGATTAGCAGGACAAGAGAAAGAAGCTCAGGTTCGGAAAGGACCTGGATTAATGCGTAATGTTTGAGAATGCACCTGGAGCCAGCTGCTAGGAAAACAGTAGACACTTGGCACGCAGTAATCCTTTCAGCAGGTTTAATGAAGCTTTGTCTCACAGACAGTCCCTTCTGGCTTATAATTTCTTATTACTCTGCATCCTTGCTGAATTTTTTACTGCTGAAGAAACAGAACTACTACAATATCTAAAAGCTGTGTTGAAGGGTGGGCTTGGTTTTTGATGAATTTTTTTCAGGTGAACAAAGATATGGAGAAGCTTTGAAAAAAAGGACTTATGGATAGGCACCTTGAGCGCAATAGTTCTGGTTTGGTGAAGGGGAAATTACATTCCCAGCAGTTCTGGGCCACATAGTCCTACGCACCAACAGCTTTTGTTTACCTCCAATAAATTAAATGCGAAAGCATGAGTTAAAAACAGATCTTCTTAATTTCACCTTTTTTCCCTTTCTCCTTTCTGAGACTCCTTTCAAAGCAGTAGGATTATTTTCAATCTCTTGGAATTTCAGTTTGTAAAAGCAAACTTCAGATACACTCATTTTGGGGCAAGCAGTGAAATACTGACGCCCATGCCTACCCTGCACACCTTACTGGCAGACACCAGAAAAACACTGTTCTTACTATTTTTTTTTTTTTAATGTCAAAAGTACAAATGGGTTCACTGAAGGGTTAGACAAATTCAGGTCTGTTAATAGTAGCCTGGTCGCTACTTCCAACTGCAGTTGTGTCTGTACCACTAATTACAATAAATCATGAAATTGTACAGAGGAAAAAGCTGCTCTCAATATGTCCTCATTATTATATTCCTCAATTAGCTCTAGGCTCCTGCTGGAGCTGGGAATCTGAGCTGGATGGGCTCAGCTCCACCCTGGTGCAGTGCTTATGTCCACCATACATGTAAAACCTTTGCAAAAAATTATCTGTTTTTGATATAGAGAGCCTGACACAGGCAGGAACGATACAACTAAGCAGGAAATATAGGAGTAGAACCACAAATATGATGGGAGATAAAGATGAAAAAGAATTATGTCAGTATAGATCCACCAACGGCAACAAAAATGTGCTACCAACCATAGTCTTTACTAAGGTAACAGTATAAAAGTATCACTGGGAGCATAACAAATGTTTCTTTCTAGACAGAATGGATTACAGCTAGCAGTGGCTGCAAGTTGCATGTGCTTACGTCCGGGTTTAATTTGGTACAATAGCTACAACCGTGGTATGGCTTAGCAAATGATATATGTTGGCTTTGTAGGCAGCTGACAGCAGAGGTCTCCCAATAAAACTATATCAGTGAGGTACAGGAAGAGGAGAAAGTGGCATCTAAGGTGGCATGGCCACCTGAATCTGTACAATGATATTTGTGTTGTCTCAGTCCATCTGCATGAGCAAAGGACACAGAAGAAATGCGTGACAAGAGCCATAAAGATCCTTCGATCAGGGGTGGACAGCTTATTTTATTTTGTGATGATCCGTTCACCCAGGGAGGGTGTTGGAAGAGGTAATTCTCCAGGGGTCATCAAGTGGGGATGTTGTCCTTGCATAGGCCACTGTACTTGGCAGAAACACACAGCATTGTGTTTCTAGTCTGGGTCCTCTTCCTGCACCTGTAGTGGGAATGGATTTGCCCTTAGGTTAGCTGCATGAGAAGAAAATCTAGGGAAAAACCATTGCTCTACGAAAAACTTGTGCAAATTGGCATTGCTATGGTTTCCCCTAGAGTGTCACGAAGTTAACTACCTGAGCTGAGCTAGTCAGTTATACAGTCTAATTTAACATCACGTGGGAGTGCAACAACTTGGACAAACCCAGAGAAGCAGCTCTAGCCCAGCAGAAAGTAATGAAAATGGCGTGTGCCAGAGATACTGTGAAGGGGTGAGCAAAATGTGCATCCCTGGAAAATAGTGAGGATCCACAAAACGACAGCAGTTCATATCGATCACTTACCTGAAAACGTATGTGGTAAAGATGACCTGGGTGGTTGTTGCATGTCTTGTGACCTGGTTCTTTTACACAGAATTGGCTCTGTTTGCAAGCCAACAGCACTGACTCGGAAAACAAGTTCCTTTGCATATTTTAAATTAACCAGTTATGTAAATATTTTAAGGCAATTATTCAGAAAGAAACATATTTTAAATTTATTGAGTCTTTCAAACATTGCTTAAAAAAAATGCATCTGGCATGTGGCCATGGACAGAGACAGGACTATGGTTTATACGAACAATGTGCTCCTGGACTAGTAACTCCCACTGTGTGGCTTTACCTTTGAGTGTAGCAACCAGGGCAAGACTGATGACCGAAGTGGCCCTCAGAAGCACAGAGAAGACATAAAAGTGATCTGGAGAACCAAAGCTAGAATGTGTGCTCACATGAGCTAGGCACACAGGGAATTTAAGGCAGCTTCCTTTATGGACAAACCAGCTGTATAGTGATAGATAGGTAAATGTAATTTCTATTAATAGAAGAAGGTGGAGAAGAATCTATGTTGAGAATATTCCCAGTCATTAAAGCATGCACTGGAATAGATAGCAGTGCTGTGGTTGGCACGCTGTGAACTTCCCATGTTTTATCTCTGAAACGATTTGAGATCACCCATCTGCTTCTGTTCTGCAAGCTGGCTGCTCCTCGTGAAAGAAATTGCTTTGTGTGTCCCATCAGGACATAGCTTGAAATATTAGCTTGCATTGTTGGCTTTCTCTCTAGCATAGGCCATATGAGTAGACACCACCAAAGGATTTATGCATGGTCTAATATTCTGTGGTACAGGAAGATGCGCAGAACAAACTTCCATGCTGTGAATGTAAGGAAACATTCAACAACAGGAGCGGGAGTTAGATTTCTTTTTTCTTTTTTTTTTTCTTTTCCCTTTCTGATTTCTCATTTTTACCTTTTTAACTGAGAGAACCAGGCAGTAAGAATGGAAAATGGATGAGAGGAGACAATGTTTAGTATAAAATCCTTGCTTTTGACATGTGCTTGTATCATTTCTGCCTCTCTTCGATCTGTGGAGTTTTGTCTAAATGTCTCAGCAGTGGCATTTGATAAAAACTTTCTCATATAGGATTCTGTTCTCCCCATCTACTCTATAAGACATGATTTTTTTCCATGCCAAATAATGTCTGCCTTAGGCTGAATTCTTAAAGCTTTTGGGGGAACAAAGGGGAGGAAGAGTAACTGTTGTTATATGTAAAGAGGAAAAAAAGGTATTGAGTGTTTTTCTAGCAGTGAGAAACCAAAATTCTCCTCACCAAGCTGAGGAAGCTAGCAATACTAGCATCTTCTGCATAAATTCCGCCTCTTGTAATTCTACAAGGTGATAGTACTGTGTCTCCTTTTTTAGGGAGAAAAATGCTAAAACCTAGGTCAAGCTATAACGATTTTAAAATGATGGTTTGTACATAATTTTTGTTCTTTTTTTTTTTCTTTTTTTAAAGTTGGCTACAAACCCTCAGAAGATTGCATGTACATGGTTCAGTGTTCAGTGCCGATTAGGTGTGGAGATGTTGAGCAGGACTTCTGTCATGCTATGAACCTGGAGAGCTTGGCCCTTCTGGATGTTCAAGAGGATGTCGATTGGTACTGAAGGAACATGCAAAAAAGGGCAGAAGATATAGGGTAGGTCAAAGCTGTTAGGTCCCCAGAACAGTCTCTTATATCACATGGCAAGGCTGCATGCACACCTGGCAAAGGAGGTAGCTGAACACCATGAGCCCAGGAGCTGTTTCTCCCAAGATTTCTTGCACTTCTCGTTACACTGAAGTAGGTCAAACCCAAAATGCCAATGGAAAGTCACAGGTTCAAGGGTAGTGACAAAGCATCTGGAGGAATTAGCAGGCCAAAACTGTTTTGTTGGATGCAGTTTTTAATCAGTTTTCTTATGGGAACGATTATTTTGTCATTGTGGATGTGAGACAAATGATTGGGATAAGAGATGAGGAGAGAAGGGGGATCATGCAATAAGAGGAATTACTCCCTGAAAAGAACCTCTCTTTAATCTTGGCCTCTCCCCTGTTTCCTCTGCTACTGCAACACCTCCTCTCCCCTGCCTCCTTTCCCTTCTTGCTGATCTTCTGTGCTGAGAAGACAAACAAGTTCAGCAGGAAGGCCAGGACTCTGCAGACCCAGCTAAATACTTTGACTGTACTCACATTATTGCCTGAACGTTCCTGGTATCACTACAGTGGATGATCCTGCAACATTTGGTGAGGAAGCCTGTAGCTGAGGAGGGGAAAAAGACAGTTCTTCCACGTTTCTTATTAAAAATGGGAACAGAAACAAGGACTCCCCAATCTGTGCAGTTATTTTTCGCTTGGGTGACTATTGACTGAGGGTTTGTGGTTTCGAATAGGGACCTCAGGATGTTTTTAGGGTTCTGTTCAAATGTAATTGTGTGGAACTCCCAGGTCCCTTGGGAGCCTGATATGGGGGTCCCTCTGTGCTGCTGCAGTGCAGGTGATGAAGCAAATTTTAAGTTTTAAAAAAAAAAAGAGCAAATTGTCTAAAATTCAGATGGTCAGGAGCCAGCAAAAAGATTGAAAAAATATATTATCCTGAGTCCTTATTTTCTTTTTTTTTTAAAGAATAATCAGACAGGGAGACTTTCTTCATGATGCTTGGTCAAGCTTTTCTTCTTCCTTCCTTTATCTTATCTTCTAGTACCAGCAAGGACTAGATTCTTTTTACATCAGCAGTGTCCTACAAATACGTTCTTATCTGAGGCCATCACTAGTCTTATTGTAACAGGGGTTTTAATTTCTGTTTGCTAGTAGGGATAGGCATTGTCTAATGCTTGCTTTTCTGCTGTATTTTTCATCTTATCAACATTATTTATATCAATTCTCTTTCCCACTTAATCAAACTCCTGTTCTACTCTGCTAATGATGTGTTCATAGCTGTAAAGACTTTAAAAATAAATTAAAACAAAACCAAAAAAACTTGAAAAATGGGAAGAGTGAGAAAGAGGCACCGGATTGATGATATTCCTTGGTTACCTCAGACTCAGTTTCACCACCAAATGTAATGCAAAGTGCAAACAGCTTTCATTTTTCTTTGATAGAAGCTCTTGGAAGTGTTTGGTGGGAGGGGTGCTGCACATGTATTTAAGGCCCTAAACTGCAAATGCTCTCAACAAACAAGACAGAGTCAGGAGGCAAATGAGGGTCTGAAGATGTAAGTGAGGCCAGATGCACCAGGTCAGTAGTCAGGAAAGACTACAATGAAGCCCGGTGACTACCAAACCAGCTCACTGGCAGTCAGTGTTTGGCCCTGTCTTGCCTGAATCACACAATAGTGGCCATCCTTGGTCTCATTTGAAAAACCTGTTATGGAACAAGCTGGAATTAAATAAGTACTATAACTCTCACCCCATATCTCCTGCACTAGAAAAGTATGTTTATACAAGAGCAGTTTTTACTGTTCTTACAGTTTCCCACTCTCAGCTAAAGATATTAATGTTATTCTCACAGTATTTATTTATAAAGAAAATTTATTCTGGTTGAGGGGTGACATTTATGCTGATTTTACCACAGCCTTTTCACTGCCTGTGCCTTTTATTATAGCTGTATTTCTTTCATTGCCTGATGGTCGTCCCCTCTTAGAAGTAAAATATTTTACCAAGCTGACCATCTGATGAAACATTTTTTCTGCTAGGTTCAGAATATATTTACGAAGTAGCATTGGAGAAGTGAAGGCATATAACATTTTTAGACAGTGTGCCACAGTATAAGGGTGATAGAGGTTTATGGGAGATATAAGAGAATGGAGGGAATCACTTCCTTAGGGTGATTAAGCAGATTTTATTTACAGCACAAACTGGACACATGCAAATTGTGTATCCATTAAACACAACACTGCTTTAGATTTCAGGCAGCTGGAGATGAATGCTTTGGTATTAATTTTCACTTAGCATATAAATGTTAGATCAAGTTAAGGTTTAGGATATATCAAGTATTCTTAAGTTTGAAAAAAAGAAAAAAAAGAAAAAGGTATGAAAAACGGGGATGTTGTAATTATCACTAGAGAAACCATTGCAAATACAGTAAAATGAAAATGCAAACTCAGATTCCAAGACAAATAAACCACGTAAGAGAAGGTAGTGGATACAGGCTATTTAAGTTATGCCATCTAGCCTTTCTCCATAGTTCTTTCACACCATCACAGGAACTGGTGAGAACTGGGAGAAGTTAGGGTCTTTGCTTGTGTCTTGTCCTTCATCTTCAATCTTGATTCCCTGAAAAGTAATCCGTGCTCCCCTCTGCCGCCACTCTGTGCAGGAGAAGGGGAACAGCTGGCGCTCACCTTCCCCATGGGGGAGGCATCGGCTGATGTGTGCCGCACAGCCTAGGAAGAAGGCAGGCACACCAAGGATCCGATGGGGCTCCCAGGAGATGCAGAGAGGCTGAGCACACTCCTGCATCTGGCACAGAAACCACTGATTAGAATAAGTTGGAGAAATGGAAAAAAGCCAGCCTGGACCAGACCCAGCGATCAGTAAACAGTCATGGTGCCAGTTGCTCTCGCAGGCATATTGTGAAACTGCTTTTTCCCTACTTCAAACTAAATACAGAAAATCCAGCATGTGGTTGTGGCTTCAGAATGAATTTCCTTGCCTGATGGTAGAACAGGGACTAACAAAATCTATTATCTAGTAAGTCTCAGAGCTGCCCCCAACTCGCAGCATTTCCTATGCAACATCCTGATGTCATCACCCGAGCTGCTGCTCTCCATACGGCTCCGATCATGTCAGTGGCACCAAACTGCCCTTGCTTCTGCATGCATAAATCAGGCAGTACATTTCTTGAGAGTTAGACCCGTGGTTCCGAGAGCACAAACAGACAAACACGAAGCAGTCTTGCTTTTTTATCTTTACTCAACATCATGTGCTTTGCACATATTCCCCCTCACGCTCTTCCCAACCTTTTTCACAGGAAAAAAAAAAAGGAAACAAAAAAAAAACCCAAAAAAGTGTAAAGTGTAAGAGATAAAAATCTCACTGGCTTTAGAGGTTTCAATTAAACACACGTATTAATGTTATCCTCATGTGCTTATTTACAAACACAATTTATTCTTTTCTGCAAGTCATTCATGCAGCTGCTGCTGCTATGAAAGTGCTTTCCTTGACTACATATTTTATTATCAGCATATTTCTTTAGCTACTTTCCATTCGTCCTACCTTAGAAATAAAATATTTCATTGAAATGTCCATCTGATAAAATATTCCCCTTTAGGCATATATTTACTCAAGGAGTATTTGAAAAGTAAATTTGTCTAATATTTAAGGTACAAAGTGGTGCCAGCATCAATAAATTAGTAGCAGGCTAACCTGCAGGTTTGTAGGCTTTCTCTTCCTGCAATAATATACAGTATGTCATTGTTAGTAGCGATATACATACTCCTATAGATCCCAGTTCTAGAAAGACTTATGCACATGATTTGAACAGAGTCAAGTGCTTCAGTTATCCAAACTGGAAGGGGCTTTAAGTATATATTTGAACTGCAGAGTGAACCTTCCCTGGGAGGTTAAGGGGCTCATAAGGCCATGCCCTTTATGAGTTCTCACACTGAAAGAGCAGAAGAGCTTCAGTTGAATAGAGAAGTGAGTATTTATTACGTTAGGATGGTATTAATTGCAAATTTAACAAAGATTTTTCACTTAGGACATGCTGCATTTTGCATCCACAGTTCAAGCGCATCCCAAACTCATCGTCAGAATTTCCCATGGACCCATGGGGTTTCCACCAAGGACCAAAGGCAGTTAGCTGTCAGTGCCTATTTTTCAGCTAACGGTGCTGCCAGTGAGTTATCCTTCCCTTTGGCTGCATTACAAAGCCTGAAGCCTGGTTTGTTCCCCACTCACTGCTCACGATTGAACGAGCCAACACACACCTGTCAATGAGGCCAGAGGAGGTGCTAGCAGTTCACTTTACACAGCTCTGCAGTGCACAGGGTCCTGCGGTAATTCATCCACTCACTCCCAAGCTTCTTTCCATAACCTCAGCTACGTGTTCCCCTGGTAGGAACTGGTGTAGCTTCTTGGCTTAAGTGGTACAAGTTCTGCTCCCTGAAATGCTATGAGACTTCAGTGTGACTGAGCTCAAAATTCACGAACACTTGGATGTCCTAGATGTGGTACACACAATGAGTTATACAGGCCAGAATACAATGCAGGGATTTACCTCACTGCCCATGAGCCCATTTCCACAGTGTCCCGCTTGGCGCATTACATTTGCTGACCAAGGAAGCCTGGAGGCACAAGGGGACTGAGTGCAGAGGAAAGTCCCCATTGCTGTGCTGCTGGCTCCCAGGGTTGCTGTCGTGGGTATTTTGGCAAGTGGGGACTACATATGTATTACAACACACGAGGGACGCTTCTGTGTCTGACTAGTGTTTGTAAAAGGCCTTGCAGAAGGTAAGCTGTGTGTATTATTTTAGCCCCTCAGTTGACTCATTACACAGTAAATAAAAGCTCCAGAAGCTGGGGTAGGAAAATACAGATGGATTTGGAGGTAAATAACTCACATGCCCTGCTCTTTTCTAAAATCCTTGTTACACTGGCAGAGCATGGAAGGAGGCTTTTCTTTTTATACATAAATCCTCCTTCTACAGTGATTTTTTTTTTCTCTCTCTAATGTGATCCGAGTTAGGCTTTCCCAGAGTGTGCAAAGAAGGAACAGTGAGGTTCTGCCTCTCAAAGAAGCCTGGTGCCACCTGTTATCTCCCTAAGGCTCTGTTGCTCTTACCAGAGGCAGCAGCTGCCAGTTCATTTACTTGTGGGAACTGCTGCCTTTCATGGGCGTTTCACTTGGGGGCCCATGGATCTCACCTCCTCTGCTCCTTGCTGTGGCTGACCAGTGGGATTTCTCTCTCTCCATATAATTAAAGAATGGTGCAATGTTGCTCCTTAGCAAGAATTAACAGGCCTGAGAGGCAGGGAATTTAAATATCGTATTTGTGTGGTACTGCTCAGTGTGGACGTGGTAGCTCAGGTCTGCCTTAGGTCAGAGATTCTGTTTTCTCACATCACCTCTCTTTTCTCCATAGTAACCTCAATGTGTGCTTTTAAAGCTAAACAATACTGGAATGCTTCACCTTATGTCTGGTTTTGTTTTTTTTCTTTACACTGATTATTCCAACTCTTCTCTTGTATAATCCCAGTGAATGAGGAGCTGGTGAGTTAGATCTGCATGCCAGTGGAGCTCCCGTCCCAGGGGTATGCCCTGTTCACCTGTCTGTGCCCCTGTTAAACGTGTAATCCTCTGTTTCGGACAAATTAATCTTTTCCACACGCAAGCATCAACTGTGACATTACAGGGAGAGGATTATGCGTGCTTGCAATGAAGAGGTAGCAGAGGAACACGTACTTTAAACACTCGAAGTTCCTATTTCTTGTGTGTCTTAGTAAAAATGTGGAAGGGTGCAAACTGAGAATTTCTAAGATGAATGTAAGTACTTGCAGGGTACTGATTGAAGGCCCCATGAGGTTGTCTTGTTGCCATGAGGTGCCATTAAGTAAATGAATACTTCTTCTTTGAAGATCTGGTCAAGAATGTGTCACTGAAACAGATTTTGAACATTGAAGGAAGTTTTAGATAAAAACCACATGACTGGGGCTAGAATGAGAAAGTGGAGGCAAAACTTACTGGGTTTTTTCAGTGCCTGTTTTCCAGTGGTCAGCCTGACTAACCCAAACACCCCACCGGCTGTCAGGACATCTGCTTCCCTGTCACCGGGCTCAGGTGGCATATGACCTGGTGAGGATGGGGGCATTGGTCAGATTCAGAGCACTTCCTCATTTTCACTTCTTTTCATCACTTTACCTCCAAACCATGCCTGTCAACATGCATCTAGTGTTAAACTCAGATCAAGTGTGGCTCCCTGCGGGGTACGGGCCATGGTTTGTGACACAGGTGCAGGTGAGAAGCCTCAGATGTCCACTCAGTTTGCTCGGTTGAAGGGAACTAAAGCATGCCTCAACCAGTCTTACTCCTCCTCCTCCTCTCCCCTGGGCGTTTTGAACACAAGAAAATTAGCAGGATTTGCTGCAAGATGCTTGCTGCTCCTCTTACCATTTCTGCAGTTCTTATCAATTTCACAAAAGCCCTGTTTTGTCTTGCAGCCACTGGCAGTTCATGGAGAGTGGAAGCAGGAGTTCCCTGAAGTGAAACTTAATGTCTTAGAGAGAAGTTTATAGCAGTGGAGTGTTCAGACCACAAATATTTTCATCTATTTTGTTTATGTATGTTGGTGCACTACCTGCGCACTTGATACTGTGGTACCCAGAGTTCAGACTGTAATGTGGAGCAGCATGATGCAGATATTACTAATCTTTCATCTTTGGCCTTTTCTTTCTAGTTCTCTTTTTAAAGCAAATCAAATTATCTCAGACTGGAAAAAAAAATAATTGATTTTTGATAAATCAATGATAATGATTTATCAAAATAATTGATTAAAAATCATCGATATTGACCTATCCAATAATTTATATTGAAAAAGAGAAATGGGATTTTACTCCACTTTGTAGTAAAATGCCCATATCCTCTTTTACCCCTGTTGCCATGCCAGTGTTTGTGTCTCATGTGGTAAGATGAAAGAAAGACTAAATATTGAGTAGGCATAGACAGCATCTAACTTACAAAAATATTTGTTCTTGGATACAGCTGGACACACTGGAGAGTAAGGCTGCGGATACATAAACTGAGGGAGGGAATTCTTGCTGATGATCCCAATGATGCAGAACACAGTGCAGTGTCTATTATGACTCATATAGGCAGTGAATATAGTGGAAAACCATTTCCAGTTTAACCGTCTGCACTCCTTTCTAAAATTTTCCAAAGCATCCATTATTTGGGATGGCAGATTTCTACAAAACTTTGGACAAATTCCTTCTACTGTCTTAAGATGCATTTTGATTAATATCTGATTTTGGAACGAAACCTTTTGTCTTCAAGCAGCAAAAGAGAGAAAAAGAAAAAACTGATCGTAAATATTTTTACAGTTATGGTGAATTAACATATTCAGGGATTTTTTCCTAATAAAGATTTTGATTATTAAAAATACAAATTGTCTGATTAATTATAAATTATAATTTGATTTATAAGATGCTGTTACATATTAAATAATGCCAGATGGTGCCATGAGGGCATTAGCTCCCCGTAATAGATTCTGGATGACAAGGGAATTAAAAACGGACAGAGTCCAGGAACCAAATTAAACAAGCAGTGAAAACTCTGCCAGAATAAAAATAGTTCCCAAAGCGCTTCTCTCTCTCTCTCTCTCTCATTCTCTCTCTCTCTCTTTCTCTCTCTCTCTCCCCCTCTCTCCCCCCCCCTTTTTTTCATTTTTAAAGTTAAGCATTAAAAAAACCACCCCAAAACCTACTTATTTTTTGCTATGCTTTCAGCATTTATGATTGCAGCAGGACTCCAAAGGCAATACAGCCTGGATCAAATTTTCAATAACTTCATGTGCCTTATAAGCTTCCTTCAATATGTTTGCATTGGTTAGTAAAAAATCTATTATTATGTACTAACATTTGAAAAGTGTTTCTGGACGTTAGAGCAGCCAGGTTTGTTGCTTGTACTACTAGGTGAGACAGATCTCTTTCCCCACCTTGGTACTGATGGCTGAGGTACATCTTTACCCCAAACAGCCATTTCTCTTCCTTTGCTGAATTAAATGAGGTTTTACGTTGACTTTACTTATGTGTTAGCAGGACCAAAACATATGCTTATACACAGAGTGGTCAAAGTAATACTATAGTGAATGAAACAACTTCCTCTCCCAAAGATGTGAGGAAGAAAAAGAATAGAGTATGTAAATGTATAGATTAAAGTTCCAGTTACATAGACATTTTTAGCACTAAATTATAGGGGGTTTAAAAATAATATTCAGTGTTGATTTTTGAGTAGAAGTTGGTTGTGTTAAACTCATGTGAAGAAGGGGATTCTACTTCAGAACTGACCTGAATATCTCTCTTCTTCTGGCCCTCAGTTCTGATTTTATATCAATTAAGTGTATATAAACATCTACCATTGCCTACGCTTTTCTTTGCCACGGTTGTTTCCACTATGTCTTGAATCTTAAAGGGATGTCAACTAAAGTATGCATCTTATAATTGCAAGCTCTATTTTGAGTGCTAATCACTAAGAGGTGGCTTGTTCTTTGTCCAGTCATCTGTTACTGTTATGTGAGCAATGTGTGCTGGTGTAGTAATATTCTCCTGTTTGCAACTGCCCCACTGAGTATATACTCATGGGCTTGTAGTTTTAAGTTTGGTATCCTTATGTGATGTCATTTGTTGAACATCTACAGACTTTCCTTTCGCATCTTACTGTACACAGATTCTTCTGCGCCAGAAATGTAGGGAGGGCGTGTAAGAGGCTGAAAGTTTTGTAAAGTAATTGTTGTTATGATTTGCAATAAGCATCTGAAGAGCCTAAGAAAGTCTCTAGGCCTAGCTGTACTTCTTTTTATTTGCTTTTCTTTTTTTTTTTCTGTGAAGAGAACAGTGAAATACTATGGTTATCTTTCTCGAACTCAACCTCATGTATTTTATTTTCAAGTGTCTGATTCAAGAGCACCGCCTTTTTTTTCTTGTACTCTTGATGTTCTTGTTTTGATATATCATCTTTCTATTGAACAATGACTGATGACTTCTGGCTCTGCCTAGTATGCAATGTTTATAAATGAATCAGAAAAGCAATGTTGCACGTATTTGCATGAGAAGATAATGTAATGAAGTTGAACCAATTTTATCTCTGAAATTCCTTCTTTAAAGTGCACCAGTCTTCAGTGTAAGATGGTGTGAAAAGTGCTGAGCCTGGACTTTTTGACTTACACTTGGAATTTCCACTATAGGTGATTCCATTATTTCCAAATTTCTTTTGGTACTGAATAAAGCAAAAAGTTATATTATCATACAACTTCTGGAGGAAGAGAGGAAATTTTATTTTATTTTATTTTGAAACTACATTAGTGAGCTCTCTCTTCCTGATAAGATTAAAAAATTTCATTTGAATGTTTCATTTTGACTTCTATATTATGGTATAGTTTTAATGTAATCGATAATCAATTTAACGATGAAATTAAGAATTTCAGTCACTAAGAAAATTCCAATAATTCTGGCACAAATACAGAAAAAACTGATCCCCATTTCAGTTGCAATATTGCACTATTTTAGAAGTGTTTACTGATAAAAATCACATTTTTGTATTCATTTTTAAGAATTCTGTGTTTGCAAGTTCTTAAGTGATGATTTTCATTTAATATCCAAAATTGATTAAACTCATGTATTTCTACTCAGGCTCTGTGTACCAAAGGCAGTAGCAGGAACTGTCTGCATCTCTTGAATTTCACACAACGCAGTTTTTAGCAACATTATATATTAAAAAAGTTTGTTAAATTTTAAAGATTACTTCTGATCCTGGTAAGCTTCAAGAAAAGACAACTAATTTAAATTTTGCCACAGTTAGGAGGTGTTTCTTGGAACCTCAGATTGTGACCTTGTCACATCGGATATGAATCTTATAATAACTTATCTATCCGGAGACACAAGTGTATGTATGTATGTATGTACTTGTATATGTGGTTTAATACATATAACTCAGATAATTAGTACTCCAAAACAATCTTCTCACCAAATACCCCTCCCTCACATGTTTCAACAGCAAATAAGAATGGTGTCTATCATGTGTAACCCAGAGTTTCCTTCTCTCTTGGAGCTGCTTCTCTGTGATTTCTTCATGAGTTTTTCTCTTTCCTCCTGCAACTTTCTGGCTCTAACCTAACGAGGTGTAGGGTATCTGTGACTTATTTTCAAATATTTATACATTTAAAGGACTCTAAGTCAGCTAAAAAAATAATAACAGAAGCAGGAAAATAAAACAATGTTGTTGACCCATCATGTGATATTTTAATCCTGGTCCACATTGCTGAAGACACACTCCTGCCCAACTGAAGCTGGACTGCTCAAGACACAGTAGGAAATAGGTTAACATCTGCAGTGCAGTTCAAAGGCACTTGAGTCTTTGATGTGCCTCCTCCTGGGTGTGTGGTTATACCTCTGGAGAAGAGGCAGCTCATATAGCATAGGCTGACACAGGTCAGTAAGATAAAGTGGACTGGAGAAGATCTCTGCCTGGTACATTGCCTGTGCATTTCCAGTTGGTCTTCCAAGGCTATTGCAGAGGTCAAGGGTATGAATGGGGAAATAAAAAGGATAAGGAAGTATGAGAAGGATTAAATATGAAAGGAGATAGAAAGCGCTGGAGAAGTGAAGATAAAAAGAAAAAACTGAGGGAGAATTATAGATTTCTGAGGAAGGTTGCCCAGTCACTCACGTTTCCATTTTCTTGTATTACAGAATCAAGGAATAATTAAGCTCTCCAGAAGCATGTTAAAACAGACTAGAGCAAATGTGTGCCTTCTGTTTTATTATATTAAGCAATGTGTAACAAACTTGTGGAATGCCATCCTGAAGGGAAGGAAGCTTTTATCTAAATCATTTGAACAAGTTTCTTTCTACACAAATCTCTCTTTAAATGATCAGATTTTTAGTTTTTAGGACTCATCTTTCAGGCAGCTCAGGTTAGGAAGATTGTTTTGTTTACTCCATAGAAGCGCCTTTTACAGAAGTGTCTATGAAGTACTCGAGTCTAGCTACCAAATGAAAATGACTACTGATTCTATTTGCAGTGGCTGTTTGCACATCACAAGTAATAATGTCCAGAAGGATTTCTCCGCCCACCCCAATTAGTTTCAAGACCTCTTCCTGAAAGTGTTCTTTATGAAAGGACAATTTAAAAGAATTTTAAAAAAAAAAAAAAAAGGGAAAAATGATGGAAATTAATTCAACATCTCATATTTAGTATAAATTAATTTTGAGATAAAACATTAAACAAACAGTGACCCTGAAAAAAGCCCAGAATTGTTATTCTTACTCTGGTCGTCTTTGTTCATGAATATTTTTGACACTTTCAATCATAACATATATAAAATCAAGAACATGTTTCATATTTAAGCAACAAGAAAATCTATTGGTGTCAGCTTCTGAAGGCATGCATTTGAGAGGCAGGTAAGCTGCAAGCTAGTATAAAATTGGGAGAACAGAGAATTTACTCTGATATAAAGTTTAATTGCCTGTTTTTTCCCTATAAGCTTATTAACTGTAGAGGTGAAGCACCTCTGAATAGGCTTGCTCAGGTACGTAACTCCATTAAGAGCATTTTTCTTATACAAAGATTGATCTAGACTGCAGCTTTAAAAACAGAAATTTGTCAAAACACGGAAGATTGTTGAAATAAATGTGCAATTAATTTAACTTGTATTTCTAACACACACAATACGAGGCATAATTTTTTTTAACCTCCTTTGCTTTCCCTCTCTATTCATTGCATATTTAAATTCATTATGGAAAAAAACTAGAAAAAAATCCCTGATAGTTATTTTTATGATCAAACACCTTTTCCAATTAGACTTGGCACCTCACTATAATCACGATGAATGTTATTAATTCAGCAGTCTACATTCTATTAAGGATTTCATCATAGCAGTGTGTTCAGGAACTTAATGGCTTTTGCATATTAATGCTGCAGCCTGTGGTCTTGTGTCCATCAGGACTGTGTAATTTCATGGGTTTACACTGATACATGTGTCCACAAACATATAAACATATGATTACATACAAATCTTGATCAAGTGAACACAAGGCTATGTAACAGTATTTTAAATTTACTTAAGCAATTATTTTAAGTAAGATCATTGTACTTTCAAAATGTTCTCCGTACAACAAAACATGTAATGCCATTATAAATCCATAGGAGACAAGTACAAGAACATCCCAGAGAAGACAACAGTAATGGTGGTTGCTAGGCATGGTGCGCAGGCATTAGTGATCTTTGAGGTCATAGTAAAAGTACACCTTACATGTACAATGTTACTGTGAGAGCATTTTAAATAAGAGTGATTTAAAAACAAAGACAAGGTGCTATGTGAGAAATATTGAAGGTTGACAATAATTTGTGGGGCAAAAATTTTGGTAGCTACTGGGTTATAACAACCAGTCTGACAGTCTACCTTGCTTTCTGTTGACAGCAAAATAATTAGAGAAAATGTTTTAGCTATTCGGCCTTCAGAGGAGTTTGAATTTTGGCATAGACTGCATTTTTTTCCTTTTTATTATACAAGACTTAATCTAAGATTAGTTTCTGTGCTCTGAATTTCTAAGGCTACAAGCAAGGGTAAGGAAGGACCTTTTTCTATCATTTAGTCTCACTTCCACCCTCCATATAATACCAATGGTAGTTCTTATTTCTCTTTCCTCCAGTAAACTTAGTTTCTCTTCAATCTTTTTGGAAGACAATCTAGACACATTTTTGAAAATTTAAATTTTGGTCAGTCAGTTGATCACAATTTAAATTGTCTCATTAATAACCACCAGTCTGTATCTTAGAATTTTCTCCATTTGTTTTTTTCTCCTTACTCTCTTGCATTATTTAAGTTTAGTTAAACTTTCTTCTGTCTTCAGATTTTGAATATCTGGAACATATGCAGACTGCTACTCCACCAAAGCTCTTCAATGTTCCTGGCACTTTGGCACTCCTCCTGACCATTCCTTCTTGCACATCTTGCTAAGGAACGAGCAGAACATACCAAAATCTTGACCTAGACTTGGCATTTCTTGTAAATTCTTCACGGTGTCCAGCTTGTGTGACCCTGAAGCCTTCATAGGGGCAGAATCAGCCATATCACACAGTTTTCTAAAAAAAAAA
>VWZZ01007085.1:0-66470 GCA_013399095.1 Psophia crepitans | reverse complement strand
AAAAAAAAAAGGAAAAAATTAGTATGCCCTGCTAATGCTACGGCTGTGTTTCACCTAGTCTTGGGCAGGCCTTTGACTGGGAGGAATCGTCCTCTTGCTTCAAACCTGAGCTCTTCCCCTGTCTTCCAAAAGAAACATTATGCAAGATCTATTTAGATATTATGCCCTCATCAGAAAGCACATTTAAAGCTGAGCAATGAAATAGTCCTTGTATCACTAATTAAAATTCAGTGGTGAGGTTGTTTAATTACTCCCTCCACTGAAAGTTCTTACTTTACTTTTCACATTTATTCTGGTAATAATGTCTTGAAGAGCTCATCAGCCTCTGAAGGAAGGCAACAATTTTTCTCATGTACATAATCATTAAACTGACAAATAGGCACAGCACTATACAGTTATCAATATTAGCACTGTAGCCCTATCACTGTTAAAACTCTTTGCAGCAGGGGATGAAAGGGCGTAAAGGGGGCAAAAAATGGTGGGAAACAACTAAGTGTGAGATCCTTCTCTTTTGCTCTCCTAGCAGCCACCTCAAATCAATCCATACTGAAATTCTTCCTTCCTGTACAGAAGCAAAGTAATTGAGTGCATTTGATTCTGTAAAAAATTAATGGCTTTATTTGCTTTTTCTTTGTGGGTTAGGCTAAAATGCTTTTCTGCCTTTTTTCTTTCATTTTTTCGTTCATGATCATAAGATTTTAAAGCTGATAGATGAGTATGCCTGCCTGCTGCAGACTCCTTTGAAATCCAGTCACCAGCTCTGCCAGTGAAATAAGTGGGGTGGAGGGCAGGACTCCTAAATTACCTTGTTGAATCTTGACTTGGGTGAAATAGCTGGTTTGCAGATCCCCAGCTGTCTTCTCTGACTTCAGAGAATCAGAGTGCACAGGAGGGACCACCCAATTTCACAAGAATAGTCTTGCCAGCCTTACACTGCCTTTGTGATCTATATAAATAGGCCTGTATAATCGGGTGAAGTTTTCAAAACTATCTAGCCTTGCTGTATTGAGGAGAAGCAGAACTGCAGTGACTGGAAATAAAAAATACCTGCAGCCCTGTTGATTGTTGCTGAATGCAATGTCTCCTGGCAGGCCTAGGGAGCAGGGGTAGGATAATGTGCATTTTGAAAGCCTAGTTTGGTTGTTTTGAAGCAAACAAGAGGAAATCAATAATAAGTTAAAAATTGCATTTCATGGCAAGGTTATAACATGAAATAAAAGGGAAAAACACTGTCTGTCTTCACTAACTGTTCTGGGGATCTGAAAGGTTTGCTAAGCTTCCTTTACAAAAAATAACATATCTTGGAGTTGAAGACCAATTATCACG
This sequence comes from Psophia crepitans, assembly GCA_013399095.1. Classification (NCBI taxonomy): domain Eukaryota; kingdom Metazoa; phylum Chordata; class Aves; order Gruiformes; family Psophiidae; genus Psophia; species Psophia crepitans. Next base: position 65,144 of record VWZZ01007085.1, on the reverse strand, counting down.
ATTAACATTGAGGTAAATCCAGGTTCTGTTTCTTATTTTGGTCATGACCTGTTTAGATCAGTTTTCGGTTTTCATTCTGTAAAGCCTCAATTAGCACCAAAGGGTTTTTCTGGTGCTGCCTGTGACACTGTTTCGAGTCTGCTTCCTCAAAAGGCAGTTAGAGTTTTAGCTCTGACTTTGTTAGGCCAGAGAAGCATCAGCACAAAACATGATCACAGTTCAGAGAAAAAAAAAAAAGACAAAATTCTCCCATTACTAACCAAGCAGCTTCACTGTATTCCAGATTGTAGTGATCAGCTCATACACATGTGCCGCAAAATGAGGAGAGGGCAGTCCCCAGCATGGCTATTTTACACTAGTGTATTCAGTTTTGCATATGAGGTTGCAATCTGGGAAGATGTTTAAAGTACCATCTGCTACAGGCAGCTACATCCTATCCCATTATTCAGTACGGTTGGGTGCACTCTTGGGAGAGATTGTGTCCCTGATGAATAGTGTGCCATTATTGTCATCTTACCTAAAGAAGAAAACATGTCAGGAGATTTCTTTATTACTGCAGTGGCCGGCAAAGGGACTGAAAAAAAAAATCACGATCAAAATTTATATATGAGGGATGCAGGATGGGGACAGCCTCCCTGCACTTCCTTCACTCTCCGTTGGAGAAGCGCTGACTCACAGCTCCCACACTTCCTGCCACCCGGGTAACTTATTAGGAAATGGAAGACCCAAAAGATCCCTCGGGCTGTCATGTCCTTTTCCTCAGTTCATCAGGCAGTAGTGTACCGTGTGTGGGACTGGAGGGATGTGTGGTGTTGTGCTACCTTCAGATCTTCCTCGCATCTTCTAGTTCAGCACTCTGGGTCCAGAGATTTTTAGGCACTACAAATAGGCATGGCAGCACTGCCACGCTGAGTGGTTTACTAGCACTAGAAATTGCTTTGAATAAAGAAAGAAATGATAGCAAATTTAGCTGCTCAAGAAAATAACAGTGCAATAAATAATGTATGGAAATGGGATGTTTCTTTAAGAGATGAAGGAAGGAATGCTGAAGCTTTTATTGAGCAGTTAATACCCTCTCTACTTATTATCTTTGGAGTTTTTAAACCTTTTGGCAGTCAGACATGTTGAAATGGAAGAATTTAATTTCTTCTACCCTGGAAGAGGGAGAACAGAGATTTGATTTGACCTGAAGTTCCCAGATGTTAGTTTCATTTTGCAGTTTCATGTTTTCTGTTGGTTTGTTTTGTTGGTATCACTTTACTATGGGTCCACAAAGAGAGACATAAAACTCAAGACAGATACCTGGAGTGTGATACGTACCTTCATTTTTGCCTCGAAAAGACAGGTATTCCCTATGGTATAAAAATTACTCCACTTCCAATTTTGCTGGTGGTAGGGCAGGTGAAGCAAAGTTCATCACTTCTAGTAATCACATCCCGGGCTTGTATTTTCGATTTGAGACATTTGCTTACTGTGACGATCTTGGGCTGTTATTTACCTAACTTTATTTTCCAATTCTTTGAGGCACGTAAAAGAATGATTATGAGATGGAAAGCCCACGTGGCTTGTGTATTTTTGGCAGCATTGCCAAAACTTTTGATGCAGTCTTACAGGTGAATGTGGGGGTTTTGTCCAGAATCTGTTCTGTATCCAAATTTCCCTATCGTATCATTAAATCTGGAGGCAAACTGTTCAAAGACTGTTCTAAACTTCTTGATTTGGGTCAAACCTCTGAAAAGCTTAGAACAAATGATATGGTCTTTACTTTGTGTGAATAATTAGCAAAAAACTTGTAATGGACTGTGGGAGGATTAAGTTTCATGCAATAGAAGATATGATTTGTTTTGGTACCTTCAATTACTATTCATTACATTGAAGCCTGTCAGATTCACTACTGGATGAACCTTCTGAAAGGGGGTGGTGGTAGCTTCACCATTTTCAATTATTTAAAAGAATCTCATTCTTCAAGCAAAAGCTGTTGGGTCTAATGAGGTAATGAAGCAACATATTATGGGTGCAGAAGACCAGACTTAACTGATCACTCTCATCTCTCTTTGTCTCTTACTCTGAGTTACAAAGCTAACATGAAATGGAGTTGACGAAAGCAGTGTACTCGAAGGCATGGCTTCAGATGAGTGCTTGGGTAACTTGTGCCCAGCAGAACATACAATTCAGGCTGATGTTTTCATCTAAGGAGAGATTTATCTGAAAATCAATATTGTGCTGGTCATGTCACGTAGTAATTATACAGTGCTTTATATTTTCAAATCAAGAGATGACTGTTTGTGACTCTTCACCTTTGTGAATTTTTTTGGGGGTAAATCAAGTGAAATCTATTTTCCCCAAATTATACACTGGCACAGCAAGCTAAATAAGCACAGGATTCATTAAATGAATGTCATGGTGTAGTTGGCTATGTCTGAAATGCTTCTATTCAAAAGTTGTATAGCAACTCCCCTCCTCAAACCTGATTGGGGTTAAAGAGCCTTTAGAGGTTCCAAACTCTAATTTGTTTCGCTGAGTAACCAAGGATCTCAAGAATGATTATAGTCCATGGGATTTGCTATGGTGTAATCTTCTTGCTAAGATATGTTTACTCTTTTTATGTCTCTCGCTAAGTACTACTCTGAATGCAATAAGGTTTTGTGTTTTATTGCTCATTATCTTAAAGGGGAAAAAAAATTAAAATAAAAACAACACCGCATTGCCCCCACCACACGCACACAAAACCCAAAATAACCCCGTGCTGAAAGCTAGCCTAGATTCAGACACTACAGCTGATTTATAAGGATGTGATTATCTTCCATATTTTCCACCTACAGGTGTCAATGATTGCATGCAAATCTTCCTCCGACACGAAAGAGCCCACCTTCTGAAAGTACTGAGATATTTAATTTGGAGGGATGGTGCTGTAATCAGTGACCTCTCAAACTGAAATAAATGGAAGTGACATTGTATCTGCAGTCTGATATCTCTCTAACGAAAAAAATATTGATGACTGTATTTCCAGAATTACACCATTTGTAAAAGCTCCATTTGGGAAATCATTTGTTGAAAGGATACTGAAAATTTAAGGTGTAAAGGGACAAGAAAATCACAGCTCATATGTGAAAAATAACATGGTTCATTCTCTAATTTTATTTGTTTTGTAACAGTGGAATATTATTACCTTTTCTGTGTCATTTTTGGAGCCAGAAATATGTCACTACAAAATATTTAGCTATTGAGTTAGCTTTGAGAAAACCTTGTGACTGAAGAGGGGGGAAGAATTATCAGCAGTCCCTGAAGCTGGAGATGTGATGCATACTATCCCATGCCTACTTCTTTCCTTCAGTAGTGGGTATATCAGCATTCATAAAGAGAAGATGAGAGAAATTTCCTCAGTACAGTAAGCCTGCATCACAAGTCCAAGAAAGAAAGGTATAGCTCAGAGAAGTTAATGTGCTGATTAGGAAAATATTCTGATTGATCAGTAAGGAGTTACTGAAAAATTAATGCCTACAGAAGATCTGAGGGGTTCAGTGTAATAAACAGCTGTAGCAGTAATACGTAAAGACCTCTTCTAAGTTAGTTAAGTGCTAAGCCTCCTAGTGTTGCAAGCAAAATCTATAGGACCTGAACTATATACGTGTCCACATTTTAGACCACACCAGAAATATTCCTAAAAACAACTGCCTGAGGTGTTGGGTTTTTTTTTCTTGAGAAATGAGACAAATGCTGTGTATCTATTTTTAACTAGAGACAACGAGCTTTTCAACTGATGAAACTTGAACAGTGACTTTTGTGCTTCTCCAGCAGAGATAACAACCTCAAACAAGCTTTGCATGAATGCAGATCTCAAAGCTGCCAAGTATGCCAAGCAAGGGCACTATATTCAGTAGTGGGTATACAGATTTGGTTATGGTGTCCGACTTCTCTAGCCCCTAATAAGCCTTGAGCTCTAATTAAATACTTTTCAGTACATGGGCTATTTGCAACATCCCTTTTCCTCTGTTCTATGGATTCGCTGCCATCTAATAATGTTTGAATTTGTAGTGTAGTTTTCTGGATTTTGGAGTTGAGGGGTTTTGTGTTGGTTTTTTCTTTTTTCCTTGTGAGATAATTACAGAGTTCTTTTTCCTCTAGCTGTTTGCTGTTTATTTTCATGTGAGAACTTAATATCATTGACCCTAATCTCCTGTTATCAAATCTGATTGATGCCAAAAAGCTAAAAAAAATATTAGAGAAGCACAGTCACATGCACAGACAGTATTGGTAATATCTCCCAAAGAAATAGGGCTGCATAATCATTTCTGGTTCCTGGATCCCTTGACCACCAGATGCCTGAAAGTGGTTTAGCTGTTAGAACAGCGTGTCAGAGCAGAGACTGAGGGATGGAGATGGGGTCAAATCAACCGCCTGTGAAATTAATGTTCTCATTTTATTTCCTTTCAAAACAAGAAAAAAGTGGGGTTAGGATGTGGGATGGGGGTCAAAACTGTTCACGATAGTAGCTTTGGAGTTCAACATGGGGAAAATATAGTGAAAAAAGTATTTAAAATGTTTCCATCTTTTCTCCCTATCCTTCCAGATCACATTCCTTTCCCTTAAAAAGAAAAAAAATAAAAATCTGTACAGTATTTTTTGTGTGTATGTCAGGGTGTTTTTAACCTGCTTTTACTTGTGATTGTAGTTTATTGACTTAAAGTTTATACAGATTCCCAGGTACCAAATGTTTTACTGGGTCACCAACTGCGTCTCTAGTTTTATAAGCTGTCTTGTTGCCAGGCTGTTCTCAGTAGATATGACACTGTCAGTTGCAAGGTTATAAGGATGAAATAAAGAAAAGAAATAAATAGCAGAGGAGTAAGAAAAGGGAGAAGGAAGGCATAGGGGAATGGGGCAGGTGGTTAAGTGGAAGAGGTTGCTGCTTTTCATGGAGGACATTTGTACAATGCCCTGCATGGTGAGGGTTCCCTGAAACCCAACAAGGTGCCAATACAGGGCTAAGTGTTTGGCTGGATGGTGCCGCTAATTAAACCAATTAGTTTTTTGATTCTGTGCTTCTGTGCCAAAGGTGCAACTGGATTTTTTTTTTGTCACCCTCCTGTAACACAGAAAATTCTTATTGCACTTCTTTCCTTCTATCTGTTTACCTGGTGGGTAACTTTTCTCTGTGTATTATCAGCCTGTGACATTATTTTTGCGGCTAAATGCTTTTGTATTTTCTTTTGCTCCTCTTCACAATCTTCTCTGAGTCCTTTGTTATTTCTGTCCTGAGTGGTGTCTCCCAAATTTAAATCATCTGTGAATTTAAATAACATGAAGTTTGTTCCTTCTTCTGGAATGGTAATTATTACATTAAACAATCCAGATAGACCCTCTCCATTTTCTGCATTACATTATATTAAAGCACAGTGGTAATTAATTAATGAACCCTTTAATTTCTTTGTTCTTAGACCAGATCTGAAAATTAACATCAGCACAGAGCACTGTACATTAGCTTGGCTCAGCCTCTGCTTAGTTATTAGAGAGGGCAAAATGCACGCACTGAATCACTCACTGGAGGCTGCTGAATCTCTGGGAGGGAGAACCTACCCTGGATTGCTTCAAGAAAATAACCTGCCTGATACAGTCAGAGACCACACTCTGTCTCACCACAGATAAAAGAAGGCATCACTTTCTGTTTTCTTTAGTGGGGATTTTACCAGGTTTAGTTACAAATTAGACTCCTACAATGCCGTGAGGATGATTGGCAAGACTCTATTCTATTTGCTTTCTCCTTTTTCCTTTGAAACTCCGTTTGATTTCACCAATATAAAGAACAGGGAGCCACATCAAATTAAAGGTTTGGAATGGGAAGATCAAACAAATTTTATCAGACTGTAGGACAGTAGAGAAATTATTTGAAAAGTCAAGACGTTCATGTCATCTTCTCTCCTGTTCTTCCCCAAAACAATGGCTTTGTTTATAGATGTGTGACAACTTTCTTTCTCCTAGCATGACCTAAGAGGAAGTATTTTCCAAGATTTCATACTTAACTGTTGACAAAAGACTCGGGGTTATATTGTTGATCTCTTTAGAATCATCTGGTATTATCCATTTTTAAAGAAAAACTTAGGTTGCCTACTCACTTCCATCTATAAAGAGAATATATTTGCACTTGGACAGTCTTTTATGTTTATATTTTAAAGTAAATATTACAAAAATATAATGTGCAGACTGACAAATGCTATAGCTTTTCTATGATATATTTTGATGTTCTGTCTACAGTTTCAAAGCATTCAGTCGTTGATTATTTGTGAAGAAGGAAATGTATGGTAACAGCCCATAGTCTGTTTGCATAACTCCCTCACGGTTTGTTGTAGTGCTGCAAAGGATGTGTTGCGTATGAAATATGGCTTTGTCACACTGGGAAGGAGGTCTGAAATGGACTGGATCTGTCCGAGAAGGGCATTTCATTCTGTGGCCTGTGCAAGAATAGTCTCTTTAGGTTTGTCCAATTGATTTTTAAAAATCCTGCGGGATTGTTGGGAACAACTTTTAAAAATGATGCTATCTATGAAGCTTGGCTTTCTAGTTACATTTTAAGAAATACAAGAGAACAATTTGGGGAAATTACACAGACACTTTGGTGCCTATTTCCAGATGAAATGTGGATGGGTTTGTTTTTATTGAAAATCCCATAAGATCTTGTCAAATTTATCTTTAAAAATCAACAAGAGACAAGAAATTACATTAATGGTCATGGAGAATGACATTGGAATGACTCAGTTTTTCTCAGTGTCCAAGTCTTGGGCACAACGTGACTCTGTTTTTCAGCCTGGTGTTTTCTCCAAAGGCTTCTGGTGGGCACCCAGTTGACTGCACACCAAGATTCTTATGGCAATAAGCTGGAAGCATTTTACCTTTTGTGTGATATTCCTTTTCCTCCTTTTTTCTTTTTTTTTCTTATAGCAGCTGATATAACTTTGAAAATCCAAAGCCAAATCTGTTTATTGCCATAAGATGTCCAAATAGAATACTTTACCTGAAATAAGATCAATTATCTTAAAAGGTCTATTGCTCACTAGGGGGTCTGAGAGTCCCAAGCTACAATTAAATTTGTTGACTGAACTTCAGAAGTGTTTCTCCTCAATGTACCTTTTATTTATTTTATTTTTTTTTCTTTTCTTTTTTCTTGCTTAATTGCTTCCTGTGTATTTCCTGCTCTGTGAGAAAGTTAGAGACTGATTCTGAAGCAGGAGGATGTCATATTTATTCTGTAGGCATTAAGAGTTCTAATTACTCCCTGACGATTCTCATTCACAAAGCATTTTATTTGTGGTGCTTTTTCTTAAATGATTAAACATTTATTAGTTAAATGTTTGCTAAATGTAATAGTATCAGATCCTTGATGCTGGTTCCCAGTAGGAAAATGAGAACAAGACAATAGTAGGTAGCTGTTACAGGAAAGACAGTAGCTATTTATCAGAAAGATACAAGCTGCCCTGTTTTTATATATATATATATATATATGTATATAATTACACCTCATATTTTTTTAATATGTTCCATCTAAATGGCTTTGTTTTTGTTGTCGTTGTTTATCATTGTTTCTGTTTCACAGCTGTTCTGTCTGCTTTTCATCACGTAAATAAAACCTTTTGAGGTTTGACTTTGTAAAAATGTATCTCAGGTAGCTCGTTAGAGTTACTGCTTTGTTTCCAAATTGGCAACAGCATCTTTTTAAAGTTCTCACCTTCAGCCTGCTGGAGATCAAATGAAGTGTGTGCAAAGAAAAATGAGCTAAAGGACAGAGAGTGAAAGTTAGCCAGGGAAAAGCACTCAGTGGCTGGCCTAGAGATGTGGGGTCTCATAAATGTTACCTCTGCATTTTCAATTTGTTTTGGAACCCTTCCTTGCCTGGTGCTTTATCTCCCTTCTTCCCTCATTTCATATTGACTCTTGGGACTCTGTTCTTCTAATTTGTTATTCTCTTAATTGACACTGTTTCCTTTATCTTATGTGTTAACAGCTCTGCTTTCTCACCAGGTCTCCCTTTTCACTTTCACACACAGGCTGCATGTTGAGATTACCAGTCTTGTCCTATTTCACAGCATTTTCAGCTAATTATTTCCTATTCACAAACCACCTTCAGTGGGAGAGATGCCACTTGCATCTGATGCAAAATTCCTGAAAAATGGTAACACCTGCACACCAGCTCTCATCTTCTGTTCAAAATCTGGTTGCCACAAGCATTGAATGACACTCTGTGTGTGTGTGCCCACAAGAGAAACGCACTGGGAAATGCTGGTGGAAAAGTGTGTTAGAGAGTGGCATTGTTGGGAGGAAAATGAGTGCTGACAACTCAGGCAAGTCCTTATTCCAACTCTCAAATTATCTACTGAATCTCTCCCTCCGCCCTTGGCAGGTTTGTCATATTTTGAATTTTTGGTAACTTGTTTTGTGCTCTCGATGTGAAACACATGCACATCCTAAAACGATGTTACTTTCATCTTGATGGAAATAAGGAAGAAATGATGGATCCCGCTGTCATCATTATATCTTTTTTCATGAAACCAATAGCTTTTAAGAAAAAAAATGAATACAGAGGCAGCAAGGTAAATTACTCTTTATAGTGAATAAACTACGTGAGCTGTAATAACCATGATCATCATGGATATTTTATTGTTCCAATAGAGCATGCCAAAACAAGAGTGAGGAAGCACTTACGGCGTATCTATGTAATGAGGATGGAGCGAAGCATTGAGCCCCATGTGGACGTGGGACTTGGGGTCATGTAGGTGCTATACTGAGGCCAAGCAAAAAGTCCTTTGAAAAGTGCTATCCTTCCTGGCGTAGTGTAGACAGGCACTCAGAAGAGCTGCAGCAGCAGTGATGTATGTCAGTGGAGGAATAAAACGAAATACTGTGGGCAGGCAGTACAGTTTCACCATGGCATTGAAGGCTGAAGGGATAAATACTGGTCTAGGGGGACAGGGAGGCTGAGAGAGCTGTGCCTGGCTGGGGTATTAGCTTTACTCCTTGCAGCAGGGTCTGGGTAAACCACCTTATTCTGTGGCGTAATGTCTCGTTCCTCCAGTCATTGACCAGCTCTTGATAGCTGAACATCACCAGGAAATGCAATTTTCAGTGCTGAGTGATTGCTAAGTTTGGAAAGCCTTAAATGTACAACTCTGTATGTCAGGAGCAGGCTGTGTGTGGGGCTGCAGATAAAAAAATGTGATGGAATTGATTTCTTCAAAGTGTTTTTATTTCCTGGGCCTACTGTACTGCATAGCGTGTAAATTCAGAGCAGCTCCACCAAACCCAAAGATGGATGGCATTTACTCCACTGCAAGCGCGGTCAGAGCGAGGCTGGAAGATGTATGCGTTTGGTGCCTGTAACATTATGTATTATGCACACAACCCGACAATTCCTGAGCTCAGTTCCTGCTGTTAAGTGCCTTCTTCACAACCTGCAAAGGCAGATTCTTTAATTAACCTTTAAATGATAATTATTTCACTGGCAGTGCACCAAGCTAGAATCAAAGTAACTCAGTTCATACTGTATTAGACTTGTCTCCTGGAAATATGTTAGATTACCTGGAATAACTTAGTGAAGCTGAAGGTTGCTTCACTTACTTGTTTGTGCTGTATCCGAGCAGATCTGTGGGCACACAGGATAGGGATGGGGGGTATATGGGACAGGGCAGATGATTTGCTTTCTGAGAAACTTGCTGACTGGAAAAGGCAGATAATGCAGTCAGGAGTCAGTTGGGAAGCAACACAAAAATACACCAGGAAGCGCAAAAGAAAACTGTGGCCAGCCTCTGTGACTTTGGAAGTTACCTAAATGGACCTTACTGTGACAGCATTGCTGTGCACACAGGGAAAGGTTTGCTGTGATACCTGAGGGACATGCATCCAGATAGTATTAAATGAGTCATATCACTTGCTGACACTTTTATGGGCTGAGCGTGGAGTGCTCAGTGGTTGCGTAGGTAGCTAGTTGACACGCTTGGCCTCTTGGAGCTGCAGAGAGCAGTAGGGAAAGTCCTCTCAACATGAGGGAGGTAAACTGATTTCCCAGGCATTTAACACAATTTAATTTCTAGACCGCTCCCTCACTCCTCACTGAATTTTATGCAGTGAGTCCATGTTACATCCTGAAAGTTCAGTACCATCACCTGAAACAAACACATGAAGTGTTAAGTAAGCAGGGAGATAGAGGCAGATTGTTGCCTTCTTCAAGCCCCTCAGTGTTGTGTCTGTAAAAGCTATGGTAGACATGATTCCTGCAGCCTGGGATAGAGATGTCAGTGAGGAGAAAGTATGTGTCTAAATGTGCTGATTATTCACTGCGGGTCCATGATTTTAGAGAAGACAATGATGTCAGGGTGAACAGCTTCCCTTTTCCCTACATGTTTACTCGTTTCTTCCAACTCTACAGGAAGCAACTACCATCAGATAAAGGAAGGAAAGTGGTGGATAAAACACCCTCTGCTTTCAGGACATTTTCCAGATCTGACTGGAAATATCCTGGAGAGTGGGGTGGTGCTGCCTTTTGGTAAAGTTCAAACTGTCCCAAGAAGCTGGATGCTGCCACCTTCACCGCCTATTTGAATCTCTCAGCAGCACGTCTCTGTGGAGGTGTGCTTTACCCTTCACTATAGCCACATTGTGGTTTTGCACACAATTCACTGGCTCCCATTTATTCCCACATGCTCATCAGCAAGTCTCTCATCTGAATGACTGGAATATATTGCTGTCTCCAGGCAAGTAAAGTAAGAATAAATGGATGCGACCACATTCCTTATCTCCAGACTGCAGAAACTTTTGTCAATCCCTGAGATAGACTGGACAGAAGCTGAATGCAGAACAAGATCATTTGGGGTCATGGTACAATGATTAGATTCCTGCAGCCTGTGTTACTGTAGATTAGTACTCTGGCTCCCTGGAGGAAAAACAAATTTGAAATTCTACGCTACAGCCAGATGCCGAGCAGGTCATCATAAACAGTGTGTGAACCTGAGAAAAACATGCATACTTTTAAGGTACTGAGATCTTTTTCCCAGCAAACTCAAATCTCAGTCCTAAGGGGAAAGCTCAGTTCAGGCTGAAATGCTGTACTGCAAATGGGACATCACTGGCTACTCGCAGGGATCACAGCTGCAGTTTGGCAAAATCTAGGCAGTGGTGTTTTTTCTTGAAAGTGTGGGAGAGCTCAGAAATGCACAAAAGCTCTAACTGAGTGACAGAAAGTTTTCAAAAGCTTTATGTTAAGGCCTGGACAAGAGTGGCAAGGGATTGCCTTTGTGTCACAGAATCAGTTATGTTATCCCCAAATACATGAGTGAGGGACCATGACGTACTGCCTAAAAACGAGTGAGTCCAGGACATCAGATAGTCCAGGACATGATCTTTATTCAGCAGTGACAAAGGGAAGTTTTCAGTTTGTAGATGTCTGGCTGTAGTTTAATAGCTTTCTGATTACACAGTAAAATGCATTCTGCAGGTCAAAGCTAATGTTCATTGCTAGTCTGTGTGTTTGCTCCTGGGACAGGGGTTTATCAGAGTTCTGCCACGTAGCTTTTGCAGCATAGTATCTGCTCTGGATATGGTTTGGTTTATAGAGAAAACAGGCTTAATCTTGATCTACAGTCAGTCCCTTCGAGTGCTTGAGAGCAAGTGGTTTTGTCCAAAGTCTTGGTTGGCATCATGTAATGAGAGAAGTTCAGATTTCTCTAGACGCACTGCATGCCTTCCATGGAGAAACACATTTGTAGGAAGCTGAATTTCTAATACAAGCATCAAGCAGGGAAGTATAATTAAGCCCCATATCATAAGAAGAACAAAATATTTCTCCTAACAGGGCACAAACCCAAACAACTCCCTGTTCCTTCCTTTTTATGTAGCAAAAGGAAAACATTTCATCCTGCCAAAAAAACAAAAACAACAAAAAAGGTGTTAGCAAATGCGATCTTATTCCAGCAATGCCCAACCTAAGAGAACAATTTGTGCTTCTGCCAGTAGATACTGCAATTGGATACTATTTTGTAGCAGCAGAATTGTTGTAACTGCTGTGGAGGCACAGCATGCCGCTAAAAACCTGGCAACTTTTATGAAAGCCGTTTATATTACTGTAGGCTTTCTATAAACAGTGGCAATAAAAAGCTAAACTGTTTTAGGAATAAGATGCAGATATTAGAGATGAGTTTTTCTGCAACAGTAATGCCTTTTGGCAAGTGTGCTGGCATTTAAAGAAAAAATAAAAAAAAAAAGTATCTCTCTGAGACTATCTCACTGCAGCCTTGACGGCAGGCAGACTGGCAGCGAGCAGAATCCCTTTCCCCGGAGAGGGCACCGGCTGCCGAAATTACACGGAATTGGTGTTTTTTACTAATCTTGCATGAGAATGGGGGGCAGAGCACTCTTCCCTGGTAGCGAAGGCATCTTTTTTATGGATGAATATTCAGAGGGGAAGGAGCAAGTTTCTCAGCTGCCCTCTAATGCGTCGTTCCACCAGGCAGGGCACAGCTTTCCACATATTTATATCAGCATGTTTGAACTCATATATTTTAGGAGTTTAAGACTGGTTTTGTTGTTTGGTTTTGTTGTTTGGGTTTTTTTTGTTGTTGTTGTTTTGGTTTTTTTGTTTTTCTGGAGCTGTCACACACTTGAGTTCTCCTTTGGGTTCCAGTGGATTTTCCAACCGATACCTTGGGAACCAGACCACACATTTTTAGACCTGTTACAGGCCAGATCTGATGTTAAGGATACATATTTGAAAGCTTTGAACTACATTAGTTTTGTTAGTTTTCATCCCAGGCATAATTTCTATTGGTTTCTAGAGTTGGAGAGGGGTTTTTTTCAGAGTCAGGTTCAAAACAAACTGTCTGCAGAAAATCCCTGAGCTGAAAACGGCTGGAGGCTAGAAATGTGCTTGGTCTAGTTTTATCTTTATCTTTAGGCATCTCCTTTTGGTCACCACTGAAGACTGGTTAGTAGGCTTTGGTCTGAGCTATTGAAACTGTTCCCTTATTCTTGCTTTCTTGTGTACTAGCGATACTTTCCAGCCCAACAGCTGCTGGGAGAAAAGAAGGGGGACATAATGGGAACTATCTTGCTATTTTTAAGCTTCAAAATCTTTTCATACAAGAACAGCTGTACACTGGAAAATCAGTCATGTAGACACTGCTACACCTGGCAAGAATGATCCCTCTATCCCAGAAGTCCTCCATTTTAAAGGAGGTATGTGTAAGTCTGCTTTACGCTTTCCTCTGTGATTTAAAATATTAATACAAACCCACACATGCCCAAAGGCAGTGAATTTGGAAAATTTGAGTTACTGCAAATTTATGGGAGACTCAGTTATTTATACTTAATCATGGACTAATGGAGAAGTGTGGGAACTGCGTGTGAAGTGTATGGATGTTCTCCCAGCAGAAAGCTGTTGCAGATACATCGGGCACCTGCTCCCCAGCCCAGCAGTACGCCCGGGATTTGCAGAAGTGTCTCTAACATTAGGTTGTAGTTCATTGTCTGCAGCACTAAAATTATGCCGACCTAAGCTGTGTTCAGTGCCTACTATTTATCCTACCTGGAGCAAGATAACAAGGGGCTATGATATCTGTGCCTACTCTCTTGATCTTAGGTGATTATTTCTCCCACTTTGGAGGAGGTTGTGAATATAAATATGGTTAAATATAGTTTTCCTGCTATTTCCTTATTGTTCCACAGAAGCTTGGATTCTGTCTGCCGCATTTAGTATTAGTTATCTTGCAGAGCTGGGTACAATGTATAACGCTCTTTTTTTCTTTTTTTTTTTTTTTTGAGACTTTTTTTTCCCCTTCTATTTGTGGACTGCTGGTGAGCAGATCACCATTCTTGCAGTTATTCAGTATAAGAATAATTAGGGTCATTGAAGCATGAAGTTTGAGAGGAAAATGGAAGAGGAAGGATGATTCGCTGCCTGTATATAGCTTCTTTAGGGATGGTGTTTACTGAGCACTGAGATTCAACATTCAAGCTGTTTGCATTGGATTCTCTAACTTCAAGGCTTTGTTTCTCCTGTTTGAATGGTAAACAATCAGGAATCAGCATTGAAGAACTTTTTTTAAAAAATAATTGCTCTCTACATTGAATCTGAAATATTCACTTACAATTGAATATTTGAGTAAAAGTTTAAGCCCATACATGAATTTATGAGAATGAGGTGATATGACTTCTAGAGGTTTATGAATATATCTTAAGGAAACTTATTTAAATGTTTGCTGAAAAATGCGCAGAACATATTTTTGCAGCCTAATCCCCAATTTATTCATTACATAAATGCTTCTGCAGTTTTCAGTTGCTGAGGAAAAAAATCCAAAAACTGATCAGGAGTCAGTCTGCTTTTAGTAATATCAGTAATTAGATTTGGCAAATCTATTTGAGTTAGAGGTGTGGAGTTGAGAGAGGCAGTCTGGGCTGCCTCCGTAACCCTAACCTCCTTTCCCAAGTGAGGACTTTAACTCAGAGCTCCAGCGTATGCCCATGGGCTTCTTTTGAAAACTGGTTTCAAAACTGATGGAGGCTGGGGCAGAGCGTGAGAGTGAGCCCTCAGCATATGGGGGTGTGCTGCCGTTTGGACTGCCTTGGGGTACCTGAGCACCTGTGTGCAGTGAGCTCAGGGGAAGTAGGACCTGCAGAGTCCCACACCTCTCTAAAGGAGCAACTGGATGCCACTCAGCATATCCTACAGCTCTGGAATGACATTAAACATATTTTTATAGAACCACAGTGTTGCTGAAGTTGAAAGGCACCTCTGGAGATTGCCTAGTCTAAACCCCCTGCCCAAAGTAGGGACAAATAAGGCAGGTTGTTCACAGCTGTTTCTAGTTGTTTTTATCATTTTCAGGGTTGGACTCCACAACCTCTCTTTATAACCTGTTCCAGTCCTTGGTCACCCTTGCAATAAATTTTTCTGTTATATTTTGAGGTATATGAATGCCAGGGCAACCTGGAATATAAATCCTGTTATGTCTGACTTGAGCACTGTGGTCACCAGCCATCGGTCACTGATGTGTCCAGGTTCTTTGTGTGTGAATGGTCCTAAGAGTGGGGAAGTGCAGGCAGCTCTGTGCAGGGCTGGGGCAACATGCCAATGACAAGAGGTCTCAAATCTGTATCCCTGTATTTGCTAAAGTTGGAGCATATTACATTAAATTTCTGGTGGTCAGATTTGTGTGATGGATAAGATGATATGACTTTATTTTACCTGATGCTCAGATTTTCTTGTGTCCAACCAGGATGCATTAAGGTTCCCAGTGTATGCAGTTACATTTAGAAATAGATGCCTCCTGTCCCATGGGGCACCCTGTTTTAGGGGTCTGGGAATCATATCTGTTACTTCCCTGCCTACACCAGGGGGGCAGAAGCTGGGAAATCTCACCCAACCTCTATGCAATAGAAAGATCATCAGCATCTTATACATAATTTCTAAAATCTGCTAGAGTTATAAACATGCATGAGCAGTTCGCAAGGCAGGTAGGAATCAGTCATGCTATAGGTAGACATCCTAGGCAAGAACACGTTGATGAGGCCTTTTGCAAGGAAATAGAAAAAGGAAAGAAAACAGCTTTCGTATTCAGTGCAGCAGCCCAAAGTTGTAGCTGCATGAACTGGTTAATCTGAGGTAAACAGGGGTGTGAATGTATAGCAAGTAATCCCGTGGGAACTGCCTGAGCGCTCGTCGTTCCTGGCAGTAGATGCAAAGCAGCTCATTCTGTTTCTCACTGCGTGCAGAGAGGGCTCGTGGCCAGCTAACGCGCTATACATCCACACCCAGGCTAGCCTCTGGTACTCACAGGCTGCACGATACATAAATAAATCACTGTGTTCATCAGAGAAGCTTGTTTCAGGCTGGGAAACTTCTCAATAAAAGATCCATGTTTTGCTGAGGAAGTGGGAGTGGTCCTAGGCATTTTAATAGCATCAGAAGTGACCTACAGGGTTGGACCAAGGGTCTGTGCTGCCCAGCACTGTCACCGGAGGGTCAGGGAGACTGTGTGAGTCTTGTTGTTGTCTGCAGGTGGTTCTCCTCGTGCATTCCCTGTATCTGCAGTCGCTGGATTAGAGAAGTCAGCAGGCACATCCTTGCTCATGCCCTTCGGTATCTGTTGGGACCTGTGGACCATAATTTATCTGATTTGAAGCTGCTGCTTTCTGCCTACAGTCTCCTGTAGCAACAAATCTTGTGGGTTTTTCTCGGTTTTCTTTATTTTTTATTTATACACAACAATGTAGCTTTGGCCTTCCCTGAAGATCGCAACTCTAACCAATACTCACCTGATGTAACAGCCCTTGGTACCTTTTCCAGCGAAGGAAGCCAGCCTCCAGCTCCCTTCCAGTCATTGTCTGACTTGCTTTTATCTTTCCACAACAAAACCACAGTTCATCCAATGACAAATTAAGGAGGGTTGCAGCACTTTCGCTGTGTTGAGAGTTATATTCCTTTGTCTTATTGACCACTGGATAACTCAGGAACCTACTGACTGTCACAGCTAGAACAAAGTATGAGGGGGAAAAAAAGATTATGCACGTTTGTTATTTGAGTCAAAATCTTACCATCTCTATACTAATTGCTATATATATCATAGTGTATATCCAGGATATGGCTCTAAATGATGTATGCTCAGCACAGGACAAAATATGGTTCCATAAGCCTAAACCCTTTAGGAAAGGGACCATGTATTTTTCTCCCTCCTTTACACACAAAATGTGCCTTAAGCACTTAAGGACTAAAATAGTGCAGCAGCCTGCTACAATCAGCAGGAACTTCACCTTGCTCATCAATCAAGTTTCATTAGCATGAACAATCACAGAAAGGGAATTTCAAAACCATGCATGTAGTGGTAGAAACAGGATTTTAAGCTAGCGCTCCACCAGAGAGATTATGGAAACAGTGCCATGCTATTCCTCTGACCCTTTGAACAAAATGATAGCTCATAATAATCCATAGGCTTAATATTTGCAGCAAAGAAATTAATGTAGTATTCTGAATACGTTTGAGGAACTCTACCATCCGCAGAGATGAGCAAAAATAAAAGGTTAAATTTATCAGACAATTATTGGGAATTCCCTGAATTTTGTTCTGTGGGAAGTGATGTGGACAGATATCTTCCCATTGCAGATCCACGTAGCAACTTTCATAGAAATAATTTAAACCTGTTAATTCTGTCGCTATCATAAGAACTTTGCCATTTTGTACCAGCTGGAGTTGGTGAAAATTTGCTGCTTGCTAGTGCGAGCACTTGATCAGTTCCTTTGATTGTAATTTTTACCACAGCCACAAGCATCTTGGAGTCTTCAGAAAAGGAATAAAAAGATTCCAACTTGCAGTTAAAACTAGATGATTAGTTTTTCTTCCCTTGAGAGGAGCAGAGGAAAATGAGAATTTGTTTTTTGTTGACATTTCCTTGATTTTTTTTCATCATATTTCTTTACAGAAAGCTTAGGAAATGAAAAGTGTTCAGTGAAACTGGATCTCCCTATTAAAAAAGAAGTTCTCTAGAAGCAAAAAGATTCAAAAAACTATTTGTCCTCAAACAACCTGATTCTCAGATGTAGTACCTCCCCCTGAAAAAAATTCATTTTTATTTATTTGGCTGCAAGGGAAAGCAGGCTCTGGAAATCCCGTGCTGGCTCTTTCCACTTGGGATGTTGCTAATATGGTTCCCATGAGATTTGCTAGCCAGTTCTGCAGATATCTGAGGAAGATTTGTTCTGAAAAAAGCAGATCTAGAGAATAAATTAAGCTATTCTGATGTATCTCTTACTCTTTCTTTGCTCAGAGAAAGCTCCCTTTGAAAAGGCTGAAAATAGTGGGTGTTTTGTGTCGGCTGGCACCAAGCGTAGTGTGATTTGTGACTTGAGGTTGTTAGGATGCTTCTCTGCAGTGTCTTGGCCTGGGAGCCAGCTTGGAAGCAGAGCTGGCAATCACAGAACATCTCTGTCCCATTTTTGCTCTCCACATGGCTGTCACTCTTTCTTTCCACCCTAGAGAAACCTCACTGACAGTATATAAAACACATAATTGATTTATTTGACTTTATTTATTTACGTTGTGACAAATCTCTTTTTAATCTGTCTATTTGTTAAATTTGTTTTCTTCAGAAATAGCATAGCATTAACTCATGATAAATGACATTTCAGCTTTGACATCTCTCACTTAAAATTGTTTCAAGTGATTCTGAGTAAATTTTTGATTACCTAAGGCATAGGTTTTAAAAGAATATTTTGCCATTCAGTATTCTGCACAGTAATGAGACTGAATTCCTTCCCATCCTACCTTTCTTTGACAGCGTGCAATGACTTCAGTTGACTTCAAGAGCTAAACCATTAAGGTTTTGTAAAGAAGAGCTATAAGAGTTAAATCTCAGAGAATTAAGAAGAAAAGATGATAGAAGCATGTCACAATAAATCCAGGTTCTTAAGGATCTGTTAAGGGGAGTGGGTGGGAAGATCCTTAGTAATCTTTATATATCTGACAGGTATCAGAGAGTATTGTCTATCAGTGTATCACTGAAGTGCACTCTAATCCTGCTTTGAAGTTTTAATAATCTGTAGGGTTTTATGCATTAAGTTGTTTCAACTGTATCCTAGTAAATAATGTTTAAAAAGCCTAAAAATTCAGCAGTTTAAGAAATAAACATTAAAACAAAGAGAAAGATATTGGCTAAGATTTAAGTAGGGGGATTCCAAACAAAAATATTCACTTCCAAAAGACAGGAGAAAATAAGACATCGGCCTGTCTCCGTTTCTCACTGGTTAGGCAGACAGACAGAACTGAGCAGAGAGAAGGCCACCACTGGGTTTGGTGTTGCTTGACTCTCGTGTGACCTTTGCTTGAGCCAGGACTAATCCTTACCCTGGTCCAGAGAGGAGATTTTTTTGCCCCGCTCTGGGCAGCGAACATTGAGTCTTCCCACCATGTCCAGAAATCCTGGTGGAGAGCCAGACCCTGGGGCTTCTTTCCATGAACAGTGTAGACAGGATCCCTGCAAAAACACTCGTGACAAAGAAGTTGAAGCCAGTATATGATGTACAGTTTGCGCTGGATCCCTCGCAGATAGGGAGACTACCCAAGTGCCTCATGATGGCAATGGGTTGGCAGCTTCCCCCGGACCTCCAGGATGGGCTTGGTGGGGCAATTCAAATGCATTACTTTATATCATCAGCCTGAGCACCCTCCTACCACCGGCGGAAAGCTCTCAAACTGCCTGCTGTGTGAACACAGAGCTTTATCTAGTGCAGTCACATGGAAATGGCAGGTCTTTCCCATTCCCCTGGTAACGCAACTATTCTACTGACTAAAAACTCAGCTAAGCTAAATATTATTCAAGATGTTGATATTATATTATACAAGGTTTCAGCTGTGTGCAGCTACATATATTGAGGCTTCTTAAAAACAAATTATATTAAGGAGCAGCTGTAATGTCTATCCCAAAATGTTGTAAAATTTCTCAGATCCCAAGAGATTATGAGAAACCAGAGAAGTGTGAGGGTTCTTTTACTAGCAATAAAAGCCTAGTTTGATTTTTATGGATTTTTTTATCATTTCAAAGTGTTCAATTTGCACTTAAGTCAGATTTTCTGTCTTTTCTCCAGAATCACACAGAATAAAATCTGTTTAAAAAACAGTGAAAAGGCCAGAAAAGGAAAATGAAGGCAGAAGTCTCAACTATTTCAATATTGTTGAGTGTAAAACATCAAATATTTTGATGTATGAGTTATGAAAGCCAGAAATGTTATGCTGGTCTCTTTGTTTGGAAAAAAGAAATCTCATTGAGTGATACGTATCTCACATGTTATTAAAAAAAAAATGCACTCATTCAAGAAAGAAATAAAGAATATCAATTAACTATTATTATTCCAGGTGCATGTGATTATTACTTTGGGTTTATGGCAGAAATTTGTTTTTTCATATATACCATTTCTTTTTTATTATATTATTGTGTTTAAGATGAAAGAACCTTAAAAGTTAGTCACTTTGTCAAATAACCACTTATGAGTAACGGGAAAATTAGGCTGTGGCAAAAAATATACGCCTTTGTTGTACTATGACTTCTGATTAGAGTTACTAGAAGCCCTTTTTGGAGCCTTTTGTTCTGATGATCCCATTTCTTTCTCTCAACAGTGTAACAAAAAGGCACATAATTTTAGATTTCAAAACTCCTTCTACACATTTAATTTTGGTTTGGTTTGCTTCTGTCTTTGTTTCTAAGTCACTGCCCTTGACAAGCAGTCAATCTTCAATACAAACTTTATGATTTATAGCTCATACAACTGGATCAAAAAAACTTGTGAAGTTCAGGTTGTTATATCTGTCTTCTCCAGGAGTAGAGGATATAAATAAATATAGAAAATTTAGGCTGAATGTAGTAATAAAAAGTCACATATCTTGACTTCTGTATTTAGCTACTAAAAGACCGGAAAGAACATTTAATATGTATGGAAGTTTCAACTCTAAACTGGAAAATTTATTTATTGATGCACTAATAGGTTTCTTAAGACTATTACAAATGTGAACAAGCAGAAATAATACTGAACTCAAATGCTATTCTGAAACTCATTTCAGGGGTAAGATATCACTGATAAAAATTAAAATACTTTGGGCAGAAGGAGGACTTTCTGTGTTGCAAGAAACCACCGTATCCACTGGCTTTAAGGCTTGATCCTCTTTCCTCTCTGTCTTCCACATGAAACAGTGTTATGTGAAACACTGGTTCTGCTGCCTTCTTGGGGTTTATTTGCTACAGAAAGGCTGGATTCTGCCTTATTCCCCATGCTGAGTAGTTGTGTAACTGCTGCATGGTGCTCCCAAGGTAAATAGGATGGCACTGGTGAGTGATGAGGGGTAATTTTACAACTGGAGTGAAATATGTTTGCATGCATTTGTTTTAAGCAAAATAAATAAGCTGATAAGTCAATATAAAACGATAAAAGATGAGACAAATCTACTGTTATTTGTTTGGAAAATATATACTGTGGCCATAAGTACTGTATTTCTGACACATCTTCCAAACACAGTTAGTCCTTGAGAGCAATATCTATACAGCTGTTCCTATTGCATAAGCAAAATTCAAATTAATTTCCCTAGAGAGAGTTATGGAATAGCAGAGAAAGAAAAATGCATGATAAATGTTGGGATTTTTTCCAGTGAGAACAGAGAAAAAAACCCTGAAATTTAAATAACACTTAAAAAAAAAAAGAAGTATTTTTTGTAGAGGAGTCTCAAGAAAAATTCCACTCTGACAGACAAAATTTAGATTTTTTTTCCAGCTTGCTTCCTGCCAGCATGTCAGCTATATCTTTGACCTCTTCAGCTGTAGACCTCCCTAGCGTAGAAAACGTTGGCTGGGTCCAGAAAACTGCTCTTTGGGAAGGTGATGAATCTCGCATGCTATGAAGAAAGTTAGCATAGGAAGGCAGTTGAATAAATGCCAGAAATCTAGCCAAGCAGTCAATCAGCTTTCTGTAATTCTCATCTGAACTTCTGACAAACCTGATAGGTCTCGTCTGGCCATTCCCAGTCAGTGGAAACTTTTCCATGTTCATGAAAATTTTCAGTCACTTGCAGTGCCTGTTGGATAACTCATGCTGTAGTAGGAACCTTCAGGGAGGAGAGTGCTGGAAGGAGAAAAGTAAAGAGAAGGAGGTTATAATCTTGCATTAGCTGAATATTCTATGCTATTTGCCTCCCAAATTACCACTCCTTTTTGCTGTAAAATTTCTTATCACAGAGTGTTTGGAGGGTGTCTGTGCAATGGGAAATACGGGTCTTCGTGAACCAGGGAGAACTGACTTTGTTGGATTCTGCTGTCTTCAAGGTGTCCAAATTGCAGATGAAGAGAGTTGTTTTCACTAAAAGTTCTTTTAACTGTCTGAGTAGAGACTCAAAAAAAATGAGTCTGACAAAATGTCTCTGTGGACAGAGTATCTTTTCCATAGAACATCCATGTTTGTCCAACACATTTAGATGTCTTTATATTTAATAAAAAGTATTTTTAAGAACTGACAGTAGTTAAAAATATTTTTACCAAGGGAAAAAAAAAAAGTAATTCCCAATCAAACAATACCATAGAGGTCTGTAAGTGCAGGGGAAATTTCAGTCTTTCTTAAAGTATAGCAGAAAAACCCAACACATGATATTCATATAACTGAGGATTTTAAAACAAAATACTATTTTCCATTAGTAAAAGTGTTTTCAACTTTGTTACTTTTTAAACTGAAGAACTATCGAGAAGAAACACCTTTAGCTAATCCATTGCATTTATATTTCTCTAAAAGAGGTTGAATTCAGAGTATTGATTTGCTTTAAAAAAAAAAAAGGTGCCCTTATAGTCTCTCTAAACCTTTTACTTTTTAAACTTTCTAACTTCAAGGCTTTATTGTATAGCAGATTTAAATCTGACATTTGGAGTAAATTTCAAGAGAGCTCAGAAGAACCTGAGCTGTACAAGTCTGAGGTACCCTTTAAAGTCTAACAGCTGAGTCACTCTAGTCCAGATCTGCATTTAAAGAAAGCAGAGATGGGTAATTTAATGTTCTCTGACTTCAGATTTGTGGACTGTTATATCCAATCAGTATAATAATTACAGTGATATGCACAAAAAAAAAAAGAAAAGCTGTTGCTTATTCTACAATGCAATCTCTGCCACGTTAACGCAATAAAACATGTGGGGCTCCAACGGTGTCGTGCAATTTGAATTACTTAGTATGATATGAGTATACATAAACAGATACACTAAACTTTTTCCTACTTGAAAGAGATCACATTAAAATAGCATTATGCCAGCGCATGCAATCTGAAAACCCAATAAGCAAGTCATCGGCGTGTTTCATCAGTCCTGCCTCTTCCTGTGAGCCATGCAATATTTTGTACCCTCTCCAAAATCCTCTACCACCTTTATCTATTTGTCCAGTGAGATTTCAGTGACTGACCACACACTCTCTTATCCAGACTCTCTTCTCAGATTTGACTGTAGTCAGCATTTAACACAGGAACCAGAGACACACCTCCAGAGCAGCAAATCCATCACATTATTTTTTTTATTATTTAAAGCTTTCCCTTATCCATTCTCACATCTCTTGCACTTACTGTTGGACTTTTCTCAGTGCATCTGATGCTTTTTCTTTGTTATGACAATAACAGTTTTCTCATGGTTTTCCATAGTTACTAAGCCAATATAGTGGGAACTGCATGTGTATATGCTTCTAGGTACAGAGTTGTTATTTAGTTCTTTTTCATTCAGCTGATTTGTGACTCTGCAAAATGAAAAGAATGATGCCTTGTTTGTTGACTTGTTTGTAGTTTAGAGAGGAAAAACGCTATAAAAGAACTAGGTTTGTTTGTGACTATTATCCTGGCCTATCTCCCATTATTTTGACTGCATTATGCTTTGGAGAAATTGTTTCTGTTTGTACGTCTGGGTAACTATCCATCCATCTGCGAAACTCGCATTTAGGCAGAGGAAATATCGAACAAAAAGGTGTTGGTTTGATTTGTTGTTTTTTTTTTTATTTTGATTTTCAGCTTTGATTTTTTTTTTATTCAGCACCTCATTAACTTTTCAACAAAAAGATTATAGATTTCTGAGGTTTCTTGTTTGTGAGCAAAGGTGATCATTTTTCCATACTGCTATAAATCATCTCAAAAGAATTTTCCTGTGTAGGAAGAACAACAGTGTGTGTGCAATCTGTGGGGCAGCAAAACAAAATATGGCAGAGGAAAGAAGAACGTCCCAGTGACCTCATGCCAAACATTGTGTTACTGCATATTTCAGTTTTCCTAGCTGTAGTATCGTGTTTTCCCCTCTTTGCAAATACGGAAAATACCAAGGCTTAAAAATGTATAAATCTATGATTTGCAAAGCTCTGCGACAGAGTTACATATATTTTCTTGAACTTGAACATTTCAGAAGCTGAATAAATGGTCCTTGGTTACAAATTGCAGAAATTAAATGAGTGCTACTTTTTAATACTTTGAAATTATTTGTTTCAGTTCAGAAAACATCTCTCCTGTTCATACTTGACCATCACATTATCTACCCTTCACCTGCAGGTTTTTCTTTCTGTTCCCGTGGTAATTGCAATATCCAGTGTACATGCGCATCTTTGATCTCTGCTCAGCTGACATCTCAGTGGGTAGCAGAAAGGGAAGAGGCTTCCCTGTGCAGAAGATTGATCTTTTGTTGATTTGTTGGTTATTATATTGGCACGGTTTACAAAAGCACAAAAAGTTTTTAAAGATTACCAAAATCAATTATCCCTTTTACAAACAGTGTCATGGGAATGACTAGCTGTGACTTCAAAAAAAAAAGAAAAGAAAAATAAAAAAGAGAGAGGTGAAATACGAAAGACTTACTTTTAGCCTATCATCATATCTGTGACTGGAAGCCTACGTGTATAGTGGCAGAATATATGAGCAATAGGATGCTCATTCTAGCTACTCTTTGAAGTTGCATTTTCTTCCATCAGGACAGGTCAAACACAGATTACCAGCTGTCTGACACTGCCTTTGCAAACAAAGAATTGGATCCCCCAGTAATTACTTTTACTGTGACTTCTATGAGCCCCTTGTCAGGCCCAAAATTTGGATTAGAGTAGCATTTATAAGAGCTATAGGGCTTGACTGATATGTAGGACTTATGCTGGATGTGTTCATGGGGATTAACAGTGAAATGAAAATCCAGGTCTCACAGAAGCAAGTAGAAAAACCGCCACTAATGTCATTAGAAGTTGGACTGGACTGTTAAGAAAAATCCTAAGTGAAAATAGGAAATTTCTACTCATACTTACAAAGAAAAATACCTCTGGAATTTTTATCCCTGAAAAATGGTGATTGAACTTTTGGAACTTTCTTCTTTCCTCTTTTCACACCCTGTATCTGACTTGTAGTTATCATGCACAGCCAGATATGAACCAGTTTTGGATGTGTGAGCTCCATATCACTATGTTATTTAGAATGAAACGTTGGTCTGTATTTATATTTAGAGTCATAGACTCATAGAATTGTTTGGGTTGGAACGGACTGTTAAAGATCACCTAGTCCCCTGCAATAAGCAGGGATATCTTCAACCAGATAAGGTTGCTCAGAGCCCTGTGCAGCCTGACCTTGAAAGTTTCCAGGGATGGGGCATCTACCACCCCTCTGGGCAACCTGTTTCAGTGTTTCACCACCCTCATTGTAAAAAATTTCTTCTTTATATCTGGTCTGAATCTACCCTCTTTTGATTTAAAATCCTTACCCCTTGTCCTGTCACAACAGGCCCTACTAAAAGTCTGTCCCCATCTTTCTTATAAGCCTCCTTTAAGTATTGAAAGGCCACAATAAGGTCTCCGCAGAGCTTTCTCTTCTCCAGGCTGAACAACCCCAGCTCTCTCAAGCTTTCCTCACAGGAGAGATGCTCCAGCCCTCTGACCATTTTTGCGGCCCTCCTCTGGACCCACTCCAACAGGTCAGTGTGTTTCTTGTACCATGATAGGTCAAAGAGTTTTCTTAGAGTTTTGCAGTGAACGTAATACATAAAAGGATAATGCAGATATGATAAGTAGTGCAGTCTGAGGTGATTACAATGGGAAAAGGGGGTTGTATAAATGGCCAATATATTTCAAAAAGTCTTCATTTTTGAAAGCACAAAGATGACTAATTCTTTCACTTAGAATGATAGAACTCTAGAAATAGACAAGTTTCATTAGTGCTTCTTCCCTAATCACTCACAACAACCATCAGCTGCCTACTGGGTGAGTGGGTGGAGGAAGTATTCTGAAAGCCCCTCAAAATCAATTAAAAGATTTTAATAAATTCAGTGGATGTTGAATCATCTGGAGTGAGATCTGAAGGGGGAATGGCAAATTCTCTGCAAAACCTTAAACTTGCTTAGAAAAGTCATAAAACAGACATTAACCTCCAAAAGCATTTTGATCTCTTTCACATTCAAATTTGCTTTGTTCCCACCTTGAAACTCTTAAAAGCAAAGTATTTAATATTTCAATACAACCATATTAGGGATAATAATTGTTTTCCTTATCGAAGCTATCAATCTATAACTAGGTGTGCAGTGAGGAGAATCCAGAAAGAGCACACGAATGTCCAAAGCTATTAAAATTAGGATAGATGAAAGAAATTTGAGATTTACATTTCAGAGAAAGAAAATACATAGGAAGTTGCTGTGGTATTCCTCAAATATCAAAAAGGGTCACTGAAAAGGCAAAGAGAAGAAACTGATTTCTGAGGACAGATTGGGAGGTCACAGACTTGGACTGAATCAAAGTGCATGCAGCTGAGATACTCAGAAATGCTTTCTAGTAATGGGAGTCAGGAAACAGTGAGGGATTGCCAAGGGACACGTGGGATCCAAAAAACCTAAACAGTGTATGTCGGGGGAGAGTTGGGTAGAGTCAGTCCTTTTCTTATGTTACCTCTCTTATCCTCAAAATTAAACTCGTTATATCTGTTGTCTTGCAGCATAGTGTTCTTTCGAGAATTAATTACCTACCACCTACCAAGACCTTGAATTTTAAACAGCTTTCATGTATTATTCTTACGTTCCTCTACTATACTCAGTTCCATGATGGCCTGTGTATTGCAGGTGATCTGAATCCTCATTAACTCAAAGTAATCTACCTGTTTTCCTTTTTTATTTAATCCATGCACAAATCCCAACTTCCCATTTTATTAAGTATTTACCCTACAAATTTGGAAAAGTAGTAATTTCATAAAAGCTGTTTCATGATCCTTGTCTTGCTGAGCTTACTTGCTTGTTGGTTCTGGATTTTGTTGTATTGCTGTTCAGTGCAGGCAGTTGACCTTATTTTTATAACTTTATTCCCCAAACAATTTTTCCTTTAAAATTCTAAATTAATTCCCATTTAATTTCATACACATTATTGTCTTTGGCTACTAAGCACTAGACAAAGTAAGATTAATCCTCTTTAAGGAGACCAAAAAAAAAAAGATAAAAAATATGCTCTTGAAGCTATTATCAGCCAACATGCATATTTTTCCCTAACTCTTGCATTATGCAAGCTCAAAAAATATTATAGTATCTAATGTTTCCTAACAAGAATGGGCTATGTTTAATGCATAAAAATTGTCACTGTAACAAGATAGCAAAATTAATTTTTTTCTTCAGTATCTTACATATTGCAAGGTATTTTGAATCTATCACATATACAATTTATTCTGAACTCACGTTTTTAGTGCTTTATGCAGACAATAGTCTCAGATCCTCCAAAGTGTAAACTCAAACCCAGTAAGAAGTTAGGTAAAGTTAGGATCTTTATTGACCCAAAATTATACCTTAATTGACAAGTCAGCTAAGCGTGTGTTTAAACTCATTCTTTTTCAACAAATAATTTCATCTTAACTTTTGCCAAAAATTCCAAGTTAAGCATAAATGTAGGTAATGAGTCTTCAAGCATATTATTTAGTGCTTCACTAAGTAGGTTAATTAAGCCCTGGGAAGGAACAAGACCATCCTGATAGTAAATATTGAGTATCAAATCAAACATTCCTCTAGTTTGGACAATTTTTTTCTTTTTTTGGCCTTTTTGTTGTTTCCTTTTGCATGTGTACATTTGATTGCCATCAAATTAAAACCTAGGGATAGAGAAAAATGTACATCTCACACTTCCTTGTTTGGTTGGGAATTGTTTTTTTTCCACATAGAAAGTAATTTCCAGAGGATTCAGTTTCTCAGCTGAGATCACCATGTGACGCTGCCTTGAAAAAGAGGGCACTGGTCTAAGTCCCCAGCACTGGCTCACTGCTGAGTGGAGTCCAAGAAACCTGTGATTAGAAACAGGATTCTATTTACAGATATGCTACTAGATATTAATTCAGTACCGGGGTAAATGAACTTGCTAAACATAACATGAATGAAGCAAGTCATAAAAAAATGAAAAAGGAATGCCAAAGGGACAAAGATGAAGAACAAGCCATTTTTCCATTTCAATTTATTGATGTTACAACCCTTCAGAGGGCAGTATACATATCACCAAGCGCTGGTTCAGAAATGTAATACTGAATACTGCTAGGAAACAAACTCTCCATGTGGGTGTGATCTGACATCTAACCAATGTGTTGACAGGGTCAACGGACTAAAGAGGTTTTGGTGCATGCTTCCTTTCTGTTGAGGAGGGACAGCACTTGGGAGAAGGTAGGAGAAGTTCCAGTAATACTGGAAATGTTAAAAATAACTTACAAAAATGTTCCTGTGTACAACAGACCTGATATGAGCAGGAGAATCAGGACAATGCAGCTGTTTGGGGGTTTTAGTCTTGGAAGGAATTAAGAAATTATTCAGATAAGGTCAACAAATACTGACAAAGTGAAAAGATTTCTAAAAGTAGACTGCTGTTTTGCATCAGAAAACAGTACTTGATAGAAGAAAGTTGAGGACTATTTTATGCAAAGGACGGGATGCCCATTTCAGACATAACGTAGTTTAATTGTTGGAGTAATTAATCTAAAGATATGTTGAATTTACCATTCCTGGAAATCAAAGACTGGAAACCTTTTGAAAACTGGGTCAAATCAGAATTGTAACCTCGGTGTAGAAATACAGACAATAGTTGTCTCAGATCATCCAAGCACAAATTCAAAACCAATGGTACGTAAACTAGTCAAAGTTACTTAACCAGTGCTATGAAGGATGCTGGAGGAAATGATCAGCTGACATCTCAGTCTTTAAAAATGGTTAATCTGAATTGCTACTTTACATCATCATTTGGTTTTATTAACATATCAGCTAGTGGACTATCATCTCAAGTTCTTTTATGTTAGCTTTTTTTATGGTACAGTTTCTCTTTTTCTTTTTTTATTTCTTCTTTTTTCCCCATAACATCGTGTTCCGACATGTTCATTTTTGCTTTATAATCATAAAGAAATGAAAATTTCACTTTTAATTAATTTGTTTTATTTAAGTAAAAGCCCCGGCTCATTGTTTATGGAAGTTATGTCTATAAAAAAGAATGTTCTGATTCCTTACATGATATTTCAGACACTGAAATCTGTTTTATACCTACTAGGAATCCAGCTTAGTAGTGACATGCTCTCACATTGTGTTTCCTAAACCTGGCAACCCAACAGCTGAGAACCACCATAGACAAATGAGCCAAAATATGATCAGGCAGGTCATTTCCCTTGAGAAGCAGTGCACTGTCATATTTGTGTATTTTTTCATAATAAGATATCACTTGTACTATTTTGACACATACTGCCAAATTTGTGTTTGTGCTAAGTATAATAAATTCTATCCAACTCATAGTGCTCTGGAACCTGTTACTAAGTCTCTTAAAAAATCCTTAGGAGAGCATTTTGTACATGAGAGAAGTTGGGATCTATCACAGACCAAGCAACCAAATGAAAACAAAATGTGTGACTTTAGCAAAGTAATGACATTAGGATTTCAGAATACCATAGTTATCTCCTTTATTGACTCCAGGCATGAGAAACAGAGATACTGACCTTGCAGGATGATCCTTTCAACTCTACTGGAAGCCAAATTCCAGGGTAAAATATATCCAAATTTTAACAGTGAATTTTTAAATCCATTTTCTTAGGAACAACACTGCTGTGAATGACCTGGAAATCTTAGCCTCTTTATAAACTTACTCTGAAATATTGTACCAACTTTTTTTTTTTTTGCCTTCTCTTCTCTTGTCCCTAGAGCTGAGATGTATTAGCTTTCACCATTATTATTTGTTCCGCAGTGTAGTTATTGTGTAATTATATCTACCAGTACCAGTAACTACCACCTGCTATAACCCAGACTCGGTAGGACAGTCCTTTGCAGGAGTCTTCTTCAGTTATTCTTGTGCTAAATTACACTGGGTCACTTTTAAAAATATCCCACAACCACTTGCATGCTGCGTCCTAAGGGAAAGGGAACCCAAAAACACAATGGTTTCTAGATAGAATTTATGGCACTATCATCTTTCCTTGACTGTTACCAGGTTCCTGTGATCCTTGCAAAGATTTGACACATTGGTATGGTCTCTAGCTGATAACACCTTGCTTTTGGTATAAAGATGCCACTGGGAAATCTCAGAGATAAGCAGCAGTTAAAAACTCAGGCTGCTTGTTTAAGGTCGCATGTGTTAGGTGTATTATCCACTGACATTTGGGCATAAGCCTTGCCTGTGATTGCTGCTTGAATCAGTAGTACATAAAAGGTAGGATTCCTAGGTTTGTCTGTCAGTGGGGAAAAAAAAAAAAAAGAAAGATTCAGGGTTTGACTTTATACAATCCATCAGCCTGTTACAGCTCCAAATCACATGTTCACACTGCTTGCGTGCCAGCAAAGAGGCTCGTGCAGGTTGCCAGTCCCGGCCGCACACCCCGTGTCTCTGCCTGGCAGGTGATGGTGCACCCACCTCACCAGTGGGATTCTGTCGATGGCAACCCAGTGCGTGGCTTTGGCCAACAGGAAAAGTGAGAACCCAGTGCCCTTGAGCTAGTACCCTGTGCCTTCTGATATAAATGTGGGGCATATTTATACCTGGAAAGGACCACTTAAGCTCACACAGACACTCCAGCATACTCTAGCTGCTAGCTGTACTCATTGGCTGTCTCATACAGGTACTTGATTCTGGTAACATAAAGCATTCAGCAAGTAAAATGCTAATGTAAGAAGAATTTCCTATGAATTTTTCTAGAGCTTCCTGAGCATTGATAACACTGGAAAGCTCAGTGCGTTCAGCATCTGAGTGCCATACAAAGTGTTAAAGAAATACTGAGAAAAACAATTACTATCCACAGTCACGCACCAGCACATGTACGGACAGCGTACATTCCCTGTGGCAAGGACCTTGTGTACCTTTAAGTTTTCCACAATACCAGATGCACACACAATTCTTGATAATATTTAAATAACAACACAAGCAGTAGTTCTGCTTTGATTTTATATATGGCACACTTGTTCCACCAGATATTTTCAGGGATGAGAAACTTATAAGAACGCTTGCTGTTCTCTGCGATAGCAGCGGGGTTTTGTTTGATTATGTGTGCATGAATAGCCTGAGGAGTTCACAAATGTCTTTGATTTGCATTGAGCGAAGAACCTCAGAAACTGGTGATGAGCAGTGAGGAGAAGCGCAAGTTAATACAGCAGGCTACAGTTGGTGTGTAACTCTCTTTCATTAATACAGAGACATCTTGTCTTTAAAAACTAGATGGTTTTATTTAGTTCTCATATGATGGCAGATCCATGAGCTGAGATCAGAGGCTGCAGATTAGAACGAGAGCTGCCAGGTCCTCAGAATGCATTACTCATTCCAGGAAGGATTTTAACCATGGGGTTTTGCAGCCAGGCCCACCTCCTGGTGCTCTGAAGACATCTGCGTACAGTGTGTATTGCTTGATTTATGTACAAACATCTGGAGAGCCTACACACTTTGCTCTGTCACTCTAGGACAAGGCATAGACAGTCAGTTCTCCCAGTGGGAAATTAAAGATAACTCTAGCCCAGCCTCCAGAGTATTTATTGACAAGTATTTATTGACTGTCCTCTTTGGCCTTTCTGAGTCTGACAAATGATTAAATAGGGACCTCTATCACGTCCTTGGAAATGCTGATTGAAAATGGTGGATCGGTGATTATATTGAACATGGATAAAAGGTAGTCATATATCACTGGGGTTTAATCTTTTTTGCAGAGAGGAGAGCATATTGATCAGAATCAGAATGCTCAAAGTTAGGTACACCTTAAATGACAGTATTGGCACCTAGACATGCATCAATAAGGCTATTTTAATGTGCCTTATGTTATTCTGCTCAAATGATTTCATTGGCTCTTCTATCATCCTTCTAAGAATCTATTGATCTTTTATTTTCAGTTATTGTTTCTTTATGCCAGGATGTTCTTTGTTGCATTTGCAATGACGTTGCAGTATTCTGATGCTGTTGGAATTCACCGGGATTATTTGTTAAGTTACAGTCCCTGGGTGTACATGTGTAGTGAATATAATGGACTTATTGCTTTCAGTCTCTGTGTCTCTAGATCTCTGGTGCAGTTGCCAAAGTACTTGGGTGATCCAGAATTATTCTGAAATTGAAAAAAATGCTAAAAAAAAGTCAGGAACAATTCTTCCTTATTTTAGAGCAATGAGAGAGGGAAAAAAGTAATTTTATGTTATTTTGT
Organism: Psophia crepitans; assembly: GCA_013399095.1. Lineage (NCBI taxonomy): Eukaryota > Metazoa > Chordata > Aves > Gruiformes > Psophiidae > Psophia > Psophia crepitans. The sequence continues at coordinate 32,992 of VWZZ01007085.1, read as the reverse complement.
ACATTCTTCTTTCCAATTTTTGGTAATTAATATGGTTTTAAAGATGAAATGTTCACATTTTCTTTCTTACCACTCTTTGCTCTGATTAAAATCAAGAAAATAGTGAGAAAACATTGTTGTGCATGACTTTCAAACAGCCATGAACATTAAAGTATAATTGAAGAGGGGCTATTTCTGTAGATCATCATAGACATAGATCATCAAGACAAAGCAATCATAAACTATTGAAAGGACATCACCAATTTTGTACTGCGTGTATTCCTTTTCTTAAGAGTAAAAGGGCATACAAATGTTATCAACATTTTGTTCTCTTGGAAAATGTCTCCAAGGCTTCACTTAGGAACTGGAAAAATGATGAAACTTTCTGTTGTTACTGAATTAGCAACAGCTGCTTGCCCCCAAAGGTCATTCACAGTAGAAACAGGGGCTAGCTGAATAGACAGTTTATCTATTTATGAGAATATTTATTGACTTGACATATTTAATAGATACAGCTGGCATGGAATACACCACTCATTTTGTAACAAAAGCTAGCCAAATCTTTTTTTTTTTCATGTTGATTGGATGAAGAGCAAAACCGTTTTCTCATTTGGCTTGTTTTATTTGAAAAATCCCTTTGTAGATCAGTCTTCAAAGTAGTCATGTCCAGATCCTTACATGTACCCTGCAAGTACCATTGTTAATACAATAGCTTCCTTGGTTACACACACACACACACAAATTTGCGTACAGGTTACACTCATCATTTTGTATACAAATACGTGAAGGGTCTATGCATTACTGACATTATAGGAAAAGCTTGAAGAACGACTGCTTTGGATCTGCAGAAGAAAAAACACTCATGACTTGCATTTTTAGGACAAAAGAATGAGAAGGGTGGTTCACAGTTGACCGTTTAGTGCTCAAAGAACTGGGATCTTGTGGTTTTTCTTTTTGTCACTGGGAAATTTTCAGCTAGTTGAAGTTACCAACTGCTCATTAGGCTGATAGCACAACCCACTTGCTAATTCTGCATCAGTTCAGACAGCGATCTGCACTGTGGCAGAGTGGCAAGGAGATGATATGACATGTATGATGTTATATCTTTCAGCAAACTAGAACTCTTTGGATGCGAATTAAGTTCCAGTGTCACTTACAATCTGTTCCAGAGCTGCTTTCTTTGAAGAAAAGAAAAAAAAAAAAGTCTTTGCCCTGTTACCGTCTGTGCTGTGTAGCTGAATTCACATAGAATACTTCAGGTCATTTGAAACAAACATCTTAGCAATCAGGAACATATGCTCCTTAAATAGTCCATCAAAGTCAGAATGCTAATATGACTTGCTGTATGCTGCTGCTGTTGTTTTTCCTGAAAATCACCCTTTCATGCAGACTGACAATTCTGATGAAAGCAGAAGAAAACACAGATCCTGTATCATGTTCCATTTTAAGCTGTTTCTTTAATCTGTAAAACAAGTCATAACATACTCTGAAGTACTATCTTTTAAATTAAACATTTTCCACGATGCTCTACTAAGGTGCTCCATGATGGTAAATGGATGAAATGAAATTCTCTGGGATTGCCTTTGTAATTGCATAAACAGACTTGCATGCCATCACAAAGACCTTAACTTATTACATTTTGTATTGGATTCAGTCATGAGCCATCAATTATTTGCACTGCAGGTTATTTTTCTTTTGGTCTTTTTTTGTCATCAGTGGCTCAACTCATTGTATATTTGTTGTGTACAATTTGTGACACGGTTGCAAATTTCTGGCCTTTTTCAAAAATCCCCATTGAATGAGCAGTTTCTAGTATGTGCTTTCAGGCTAGATCCTTCTCAGCACAGAAGAGGTGTGTTGGTGTTTCATTTTGTCTGTCGAGCTTCCTAAAGACTTCCCCCGCAATACAGCTGTACGGATTCTCCTAATCCAGCTATGCTTTCAGGTATTTCTCTTTGAATTTTATCGAGGGAAAAATTTTCTGTGGCCACTGGTGACTTCAAAGGGTCTGATACTGAGAATTTTTTATCATCTCATCGTTTGTATCCTAGCAGTTTGCACAGCAAGTTGTGCTTTGCCTTTTATAATATCCAGCAAGCAGCTACCTTTCCCTTACCACTAGCATCATTATCTGTTGTCTGCTGATCAAAATCTCTTACCTCTTGTAACAGTTCCCAAGCCAACAAGGCCATAAGCTAATAAGGGACAGTTATTTTGCATGCTTATTATTATTCATCTACACAGATTGCTGCAGGCTGTATGGTAGGACCTGTCTCCACAGCCAGACCTGGTCTCAGTCTGTCCTCGCTGTGTGCTGCTTCTGGACATGTCAGCAGCGGTGTGCATGAACCATATGGCTTCAGCCCTCACTTGTTAGTGCATCCCCATGCTGACATAGCCCTGCAGCTGGCAGTCCAATGTCAAAATGCCTGGGAAAGCAAGGAAGGACCATTATATTCAGCACTTTTACCTACTTTGAACAAATTTTAGTGGTGAATGCTCTATAGTCCTCAGCTGCAGTCTCACTTGTGTCACTAGTGTATCTATTACTGCTCCGTACAACTACATCAGGGTTTGCAGTCTACATATGCTCTGGCTTAGGTAGGTTTTGAAAGCTTCCGAGAAGTCTTACCAGAAGATGTGAACCATGGACCCTGTACTGTTTGCTATATGCTCCAGCCACTGACTTGGCAAAGAAGTCAAGAGCAGTTTAGGGTAATTCCTGTGATGTGGAGACAGTTGAACTCAAGGGAAAGACTCCTACTGCATTAATCTCTGAATCAGATCCCTGCCTAAGCCCAGCTGAAGAAATAATCACCAAAACTTTTCTGTTGGCAAAATGTATTGAGGATCACTTGTTACGTTGCTATCTTCTGTAGGTTTTGTGTAATAGAAACAACGTTGAGGCCATTGAACTGCCTTAGGGGAAAAGTGCGGGGATAGACTTCAGCCATTTAATCAGGCAGTGGATAGGAAGACCCGTATTTATCTGGTTAGTTCAGCATGTGTGGTAGTCTCTATCACATTAAGACACAGAGTAAATAACCAGCTCTTAAGGCCCAATAAAGTTGTTTTGATCCCACTATTTAACCCTTCTTGTAATGTAGGTGATATAATCATCCATGTGTTTTTCATGACAACTATTTGTTGAGCTGCACAGATGTAAATTTGGAAGGATTGTAACTCATTCACACCTCTGTACTGTATTATCAAAATGTCAAATGTGGGTGTCTTCCTCTGTCACATGAGGACTTCACTTAGTGATGAAGGTTTTGTCTGCTTGTGGCTACCCAGTCCTCTGTGTCTATGTTCTTTTATATCTTTTTCATTACTACAAATGAGGAGAAATCAAAATGCACAGTGACTGTATAAAATTTGCATACTATACATACTGTAATTTCTCCAAAAGTGACATATTGTCAGCATGTGTAAGTTATTTACTTGCAAAAGGTTTAAGATGAGTTCCAGAGGAGTCTGCCTTGCTAGAAAATAAGTCCCCCTTTGAACACACACCAGCTGCTTCCTTTTTTCACTGGGGTGTTTGCATCATGTCACCACCTGACATCATTTGCCCTGGAGGTTCCAGGAAGGAATGGAAAGGTTGCCATGTTAATTAGAGGAGAGCGATAAAACCTGATGTTTTATTTATTTTCTTGAAGAGGGATTTGTGTGTCTTATCCTGTTTTATGATAATATTTTTATGATTAATTTTTTGAAGTTTAGTTCAGAATCAGTTCCCCTGAGGAACAAGTGCTGCAGCAAATTAGAGAGGCTTCCAATGCTCAAGATTTCTCATTAAAATTAACCCACTCCTGGCTGTAGTTATTGTTCCTTAAAGACCCTAACTTAGCTCTTGATGATGACATAAGTAGAACTAGATATATATAATGTTTAAAAACTCTTAAATCTTTAATGACTGAAATGGAGTCCATATTGTGATTAAAACCACTAGTGTAGAAGCATTGCAACTACCTGGAGGTTGCAGCAATTTTTGCCAGGAAGAGAAAAGAGCTATCTAGGTCCATCTCACAGAAGTTCAAGATCTGAATACCTTCGTGGATCTTGACCCATGGTGGTTCCTTTGCCTGGCAAGCATCAACACGTGCAAAATGGACTTTTGAGTAATTGGATATTGGCAGAACTCATGGGGTATGTTGTTGCATTGCTGTAACCACAAGGACTTGTCACACTCAAATGGGGTCAGAATAAGTCTGGATGTAGGAGTGTCTCATTGCAATTAAATGATCACAGATCTCCTCTTGGAACAGCTGGACTTGGAGTCATGGGACCTAGAAAGCCAAGAAGGAAGACAGAGAAGAATAGTTGTTTTCTTTGGTCTCAGATTTGTTGTCATTCAACTTTAGGCTTCAGAGGGGCAGACTAAACTTTCACACTTAATGAAACCTTTGTTGAAAATCAAAGTTTTCATTCCTTTCTTGTGATCCAGAGAAAATACGTGGTTAAAGTCTAAAAGATAAAGACCTGACTTTTATAGACATCTTGTTTTAAAGATCCATCTTGCTTAAATAACTTGACTGAACCAATCCAGGCTGCACCATTGATATTTATACTATAATAGTCCCTAAAAATATCCGACCATGCACAGGTGTTATTGTTCTAGACACTGTATATAATTCAATACAAAGAGATCATTTCCAGAAGCATTTATAAACCAAAAGAAAGCCTAGATGTCGTGGGAAAGGGACAATAAGAGAAAGTCTATTTAGTAAAACTACCTCTGAGCACAGATTAAAATCAATTGCCATTCAGCAAACCACTTAAGCATTTGTCCCACTGAATTTAGCTCATCATCTGTTTGGGACAAACACTGTGTTACACTTGGGTAAATGGTTTGCCTCAGCATGATTCTGGTTCTTCATTGTGGCTACTTGAAGCAATTGCAATATGAATGACAACAATAATACTAATGATTTTTATTAATTAGGATCACATACTACCAAAAATACTTTTGAAAAACACCTTCCCTATTCCATATTTTGTACAATTGATTTTAGTTTCTACTGAAAAACTTCTCGGTTTGCCTTTGAGCTCTTTGCCCTGGCTGTGATTTTAATAAGAGGCAGTTTTTATGCAACAGCATATTATTCACAATTTTTCAGTGTTTGTCTTATGCTGATTACATTAGCAGGTTGCCTTCTGTACTTGCAGTCTTGCTGCTGATAATGTTACAGATCATATAATGAAGTTAATAATGAAAACAACTGTGTCACTTTCATTGTCTGTACCACCAGTGTATACAGATTAATAGAGACTGCTGCAATAATTTTGGAAGGGCTCAAGAACACACCATGTGTGAGAGGCTTAACTCATCAGGTGTGAGAGCTTTTTGCCATGTTCTAGCACTCTTCTCCAAGTCCATTGCTTGCTGAGAAAAAAGAAGGATTTTCATACTGTTTCCTCAGGGTCCATCTTTCAATTCTATTAAAACTATTATTGGGACAGAAGAAAACTAGCCAGTCCAAATGAAATGGTACAAATACACAGGTTTTGCTTTGAATGTCACAGATTTCAACAATGTGTTCTTGCCAAAAATTTAGATGCATCACTTTACAGAGCTGTTTATGCAGCATGTGAATTATTTGGGATAAGTTTCATTATGGTGATTAATATGCATGACACTGCACCACAATATGAAACCTATCAAGCCTGGATTGTTTATTTTATTGTTGTTGTTGTTCTTTTAATAGTATGCAATTTAAGAGCAAAACTACCCCCTCTCAATAAGATCTCAGTGTCTTTTCATAGGCTCAATCTCAGTTCATATTTCCAAGATGTGATCATGTTTTTTTAAATGTTAATTTATATGCATAATACCTCTTTTACATACACTTCATAAAGAGCAGTTGGGTTTATAATATACACGGAAACTAATTTTCTTGTAGTTAGGGTTTTGAGCTTTGCACAAGCTTAACGCTATAAAGTTTCCTTGAAAGACCTTCAATTAACATTGGCTCAGGATATGCACCCACAGAGCTGTGACTCGAGTGTGCATCTGAACAGCCCTTACTCCAAATTGAATTGCAACTGCCTGGGTTTGCTGCTTTTTTTCTCAAAGCCTTGTAGTGCTGTGAATATTGTGAAAATCTTGGCCCTGATGCATGTTTGCACCATTTTGAGAAACTAGGCAGCAATCAAAGCATGCTGTAAAGCATGAAAGTTAGGGAGTTCTTTTTGGCTTAGGTTTCATTTTAAATGTTTCTATGAGTTTTGATGAAAAGCATCTAAATAGCATTATGCCATGAAAAACTCCCTGTCAGTCTACCTTCTACAGATCTCCCCTAGGTAGACTTCTGTGAAGCTTGCTATATTTTACTGCAAGAGAAATGATTAATTAAGATGAAAAGGAACAGAATTAGTAGAAGGTGTGTAAAGCACATAAAAAAAAGTTAAATACAGCAAAGGAAAAGTATTAGGCTGAAGGGAACTTTGTAGCTGCTGTCCTCAAACCTCCATCTTGTTTAATACTGTCTATCTTGCTAGTCATTATGACTAGCATGATAAACAATGCTTTTGAAACTCACTAATATTTCAAAGGTAGAAAGGATGCCAATAAAGAAGAAGGATTCAGGTACTATACAGAATTTACTGAGTAACCTTGAGGTCCAGGACTAATAGAAACAGAAGGTTGTGCATTTCAGAACCAATAAAAAATGTTGGGTGCTGTCAATATTCAGCACTAGGATGGAAGGAAAATAGCCTAGGTGTTTTGGTCAATCACAGTATGACTATATAACACCTATGGAAAAAAGCAAATATTGCTCTACCACGTCTCAGGCAAAGTGTTTGCAACAGAAATAGCAAAGTATTAACAACCCTCTGTAAAGCCTGTCTAGTTCTTATTTTTATTCCTTTTTTTTTTTTTTTCTCATCTATGTTAGAGAATTCATTCAAACTGAAACTGTTGCAGAGAACAATCAAGGAACTGGAGACATCGTATAGGAGAATGAGAGTTTTTGCTTTTTTTAACTCAAGGCTATGGACTACTCTTTCTAAATTTCTCAGGAGAGAGAACCTGCAGGATGGGTATGAGAGAAATTGCAAGGTGGACAAAGAATAAAGTATGTATAAATGAATTTAGATTGGAAATCAGAAAAGCAACATTTTCAGAGCTATGATAGAGTATTCTACACTGAATGATGAGAAACCTGCCTATGTAGTCCCAGATAAACATGGAGCTACGTTAATGGAAGGTGGCAACTGTTGACAGGACTTTGATAGCCTGTGATGGACCTGATGACTCAGCTGAATCCTTTCTAGCCTTACACATGCCGCTCTCCCCAGCTGAGTGTCATGCTGTGAATATGACTTGCTCTTGCGAACGTTTGTATTAGCAATCTAGCTTACCATCAGAGTGAGATGTGAAAAGGGATATTTCTGCTACAGACTGATGCCTTGTAAAATCTGTTGCTTCAGAACTAGACAGAAGAGATTGCTCCTGATGGAGAAAACTGTAAGTTGCAGAGAATTCATAAGCATGTTTTTGTTTCTTTTGGTTTTGCTTTTTCCTTAAAAAGACGCATCAAGTGAGTAGAGTTTCCCTAAGAAAGGAATAAACACCTAACTCTGATTTAGGCCAAAAGAAATTGAGGTTGCTCAATACATGCATAGAAATGAGAGAGCTGATGCTTCCTTGTCTACACATGAAGCCCCAGCTTTCAAGACTGCTCCTTAAGTCCCTAGGTGTCCAAATGGGGAAGATCACATTGCACAGCAGCAGATATAAAAAGTGGTGGTTCGTGTTTCTTTGCCTCAGTATCACAGTTAAGCTCTGGCACGCCTCCACTGATGTACAAGAAAGGTGAACTGTCAGGGTGTTGTGACTCAGTAGAAATATCTAGTGTCAAATCTTGTAAGACTAAATAACACAGAATGTATTAGAGGCTAATAAACAGCCATTAACCACCCAGCATTCAGATTTACCAATTACCGCTTTGTTCTAGGCCATGGACCTGCTCGCTGTGGCTGACAACATCGCATTAATGAATCTCAAGCCTTAACCTCCTTGAATTTATGAATAACAATTTGACTCCATGTAACTTGATTACTATAAAATGGAAACTTTAGTTGAGTCTAAACATTGGTTATGAGGTTGAGATGAGAGAAAGACAACCCTACTCCATCACTGGTAATTTAAACTCATATAAAACCAAGCACCTGTCACAGTGATAAATGGGTTTTCTTGTTATCTTACTGTCGGTATCATTTCCCAGTCAGATTCCTATCAAACACCCAGACAACACTGTGGAAACCAAGGTACAATTGTCTTCATTTTATTTATTTTCCAGAGAAATGGGTAAAGGTCACAAGATGCTTATAAATGTGATTGATTTCATTTTCTTTGAGTCATTCCCAGAACACAGATTAATTTACTTGTATATGCAAATGTAAGGTTTTTATAGTCATCACAGAAAAGGGAGCTGCTCATTGTTTACTGAATCAAGCTTAAGTCACAACCACCTGAGATCGGGAGATGTTCCAGTGGGTTACGTCTTTCGAGGTCCATTTCTCAGTGTATGGTTAAGAGAAATCAATTTTTTAATGCTTTACTTTAGATCATTGCCCCAAAATTTTGAGGGTGTCCTCAGCCTGAGGAATAAGACTGAAAGTATAACATGAGAAGCGCCTTCCTTGCAACTCCAGTGTGTCTTGCTTTCAGTCATGTCACATATTTTTCTAGACTTAACTTTTTCTTAGTCTTTTTTTATTTTAAATCTTTTGGTTTCTGGCCCTGATGTGTATCAGAAGCAGAAAAGATTTAGGAAGATCAAGAAAGAAGGAAAGAAAAAACCCTACCATATTTAAAAACACTAAACCTGGAAGAATTCCCTGTCCTGCACTAAAGAAGATGTCTGAATAGACATTCACGGTGGTCAATTCTGAATGTAGAAGCTATGGCCAAGCTGTTGCTTGGCATCAGTATGAATGAAGAGAACTTTGTCTCATCCTGACCTATCTGACAGGTTTAGGATTAGCTGTATAATACTGCAAAGTATTTTTATTCTTTTACAGCTTCAGTGCCATGTATCTAACACGATCATAGTGAACTTTCTTTCTCTCTTGCTGGACTGTGGTCTTAAAATATAAATTTGAATGTTTATGGATTTTATTAGCAATCACACAGAAGAGCTTGCAAACATGGAATGAACCCTCCAGAGATTAGAATAATACTGCTGCTTACTTTTAAGATGTAGCTGAAGAATGAGGTGACAATAATGTTTTTCTCTGTTTTTACAGAAAACCTGAAATAAACAGAGGACTCAAATTCTTTCAATCTCTATCTGATGCTTTTCCATATCTCTTCTCTCCCTAGAGCGATACAGGTAGCAGACTGTATGTTGGTCTTTCCCTTTGAAGCTGCCTCTATGTAGAGGAAAATATTTATATTAGCTGATCACGAAACATGATGTGTGACAGAGAAAAGGATTTTGCATGCCAATTAGCAGGTCTTTTTGTGAGAAAAGATGTCTGGTTTTAGAAGATACTTTAACAATTGATTCTGCATTTTAGCTAGTGATAAAAGAAATAACAATCCTGGAGAAGGGAACAGAGGGACAGTTTCAAAAGGGGCAATAGGGTTGTTTGTACACTGACAATAAAGTAATCCAATAATGTGTTCCTCAGGACAGTCTCCTGTGGAGGGGCAGTGCCCAAGGCTGGTGAAGTTCAGCCAAGCCTCACTGCCTGCTGTCATTGCCTTCCAGCAACAGATACAACAGTTCCACTGAAGTTCGTGTGAGCAGGAGGCAAACACAGCTCATAAAAGTCAGAAGTGGAGATGGGGAAGTGCAGAGATAGCAATACAATAATTTTCAAAATGTTTCACTGTAGAACTTCTCTGAGATGTGAAATTGAGTTTTGTCAGACATAGCAGAGAATTGAAGGCATTTCTTGAGTGAACTCTCATCTGCTAAGTCTTTGTGCATCCAGGACAAGTACAGGATACTTTCTTCTTCAGATAAATTGGGAAAGAAAGGAATGAGGTGTGCTAAGTTCTTTAAAAAAAAAAAAGATCCTGTAAGCCAACATTTCAGGACCATGTTTCAGGATTCAGTCTGACAGGAAGGGGGATGAAAGGTGGCTTTTTCTGCCTTACTATTGCCTACTGATTAGATCTAAGATATTCCTCCTCAATATGCTGTCTGCTTTGAATGTCACCTGAGCATCTGAATTTTCCTGCAGTTCTGTGCAAGGGTTCAAATCCAGGTTCCTATTAGTTAGTTATTATAGCACTTTTCTTTAGGTCATTAGTGAAATCCTTAACTTAAGACCTGTGTGAGTTATGACATTGCGTAAGCCAACACAAAGAATAAAATCCTTATTCTTCTTACCATTTCCTCAGGTTACCCTTTCTCTTGTATCAATGACCAGGCAAGACAGTCCATTATAACCGTGACTCTTTGGAATGCTAAAATGGATCATAGCTGTAAATGTGTGAAGTTCTGCTTTTAGTTAAGTTGAATGTCATCCTTTCTTTCAAGAAGACAAAGATGACAAGGAAGGAAAGTACAATTTATCCACTGTATTGACATTTGGGTTTGGAAAGTACAAAAATATGAGCTGCACATATTATTAATATTAATAATGTTTTAAAAAAATCCTCTCACAAGGGCTTTGTGTTAATCTTACATGATTCAGCTCCTGGTTGCATAATGAAGATCTTACATATTTAATAAGCAAATTGCAGTAGGCCCAAGTGAGTGAACAACATAGCACTGTAAAAAGAAACAGGGAGGGGGGAACTCTTGTTAGATGAGGTAGCTGAAAAAAACTGATCTACTGACATTTTTATGTCTCCTGTCAAATGTCATTATGAACTGAAAGTGGAATGTCTGAAAAAAGAAGCAGCAAGTTTCTATGTAACCTCATGAATGTAACTCCATTGTTTCCATGAAATCATATTAAAAAGGTCATCGCTTTATGTATGAAAATACCATGGCAGTTGCTCTATTGCTCTTTCAGTTTGGAATAAGCACTTGAATGTCATCAAAGAGAAATAGCTGATATAGTATAATTAAAAGTAGAGTTTGATTTACAGTGGGGAAGATGATAAGAATGGATCATTCCATACTGTTGATGCAGCTTATTCAGGAATAAAAGAAACTCTTTGAAGGATGAAGGGAAAATATGATTAAATTAAAATGTCTGGGGTATGAAAATGTGTATGTGAAAGGAACTGAAAAATTCTGCCTTCTTGTGGTGTTCTACAAGTAACTCCTTTGGGTAAAGCCTTTGCCATAGCAACAGATAAAACCTTTATGAGGTACAAAATTTTGCTAAGGAAATGAAGGTTTTCTATTCCAGTTCAGTTGATATTTGGAAATGAAATTAAATCTGGCATGAGTATTTTGTAAATTATCATCAGTTTAAAGATGTGGGTTTTAACAGTATAAAAACAAAGAGTCGGATGGTTTTGGGGAGTAAGATACACATGAACGCTGCATCTTACTGCTGGAGAAGAAAAGCAGAAATCAAAGCCAAAATAAACAGTGACTTCATCTAAGCTTTACTCTGCCCACTGTCCTGTCGTGTGTTCTTTACCTTCCATGTCTCACCGTTTTTGATATCCACATTGCCATTTCCCCTTTTAGCCTCTCCATGATGTCTAGTATCTTCGGTACTTTCCACATTTTTGCAAATAGTTCGATGGAAGCATTAGGATGGAGCTTCATCTAAGGGTGTAACTTTTCTTCCTACCTCTGCTGGCTCAGTACTTTGCTTTGCACTACATCCCTTCCTATCTCACACTGTATTCTCTGTTTATCCTATGGAAAATCAGTGATCCAGGCCTCTCCTCATCCCTTGTCCTTGATTTTTTTTTTCAGTCTCTGTGACACCTGCTCCTTCAATAGGCTTTTGCTTCCATTCACAGTAAGGCTCTCAATGACTTCATTTGGAGGATTTCAGCTCTTGTGTGTTCTCACTAGTGTCTCTGTGGATAGACTAAAATTGAAATTTTCTCATTCTGTGTGTTCCCATAAAGGTTCCTAAAAGCAGAGCTACAAAGGTCTTTCTTATGTCATCGTCCTCTTCACTGAACGGTCTTGGCTCTTCACAAGATACAGGTAACTGTCTCAGAGGATTAGGGTGAGTCATAACAGGATCCTCTGTTTGACAGTCCTGAGAGTTTCTTGGCATTTGTACTCTTAGAATTTAAACTGTGTCAATTATACCTGCAGATGGAACATTTCCTCGAACTCCACCAAAAAACACTTTCTGTTTTAATCTTGTGGTTTTACCTTTACCATCAGGAACATCACTTTGTGGATGGAAGTTCTCTGTGCTGCAAATTGCTGAACACTTAAACAAACCCACACCCCCCCCCCTTTCTGCGTTTCATACCCTGGACTGTGTAGTTATTTCTCCTCTTTTGTTCCTTTTTTATTCCTCTTTGTATGAGGGATCTATCCTGGCACTGTAAAACTGGGACTGCAAGATTAGAATGACAATGTGTGAAATAGAAACCTCTGTCTATCACTTTGCAATCAGCACTCTGCAATGCTCCTTCCTGGCTGCTATCAAATCTCTGAGTTACGCTCTTATCAGCTGGTTTGCTTTTATTTTTATTTTTTTTCATCAGCTTGGTTCTCAAGTGCTTTTTGAAAGATGGCAGGTCAGCTGAGCTGCCTCTCCCTCATCTCTATTTTGAACACAAATGCTCAAGGTCTCAGAAGTCTGCGATTAAAGAAGACGTTGAAACGGGGCTCAGAACTTCAGGTTGTGCTTTTAAGCTATGTTGTCATTGGATTGTGCTCTGCACTGAGAAGCTTTCCCTTCACTGTCTGTGGGAAGAAATAAACTGGGGAGAGCAGGGCAAATGTGGCACCATCTGGGGATCATCTTATCAGCCCACTCCTCATCATCACCTTGTGACTGAGGCCAAAACTGCAGCACTACCCTGTTCTTAAGCTGACTAGTAGGATGTCATACTGACGTGCAAATAGTCATAACACAGGAAGGAGAGCCAACCTAAAATGTAAAATAAAATTACAAAGCTAAAAAAGGAAGTTCTCAGAAAATTTTTCAGCCATTCCAACTCAAGATATTTCTTCCTTGCAAATGCCAAAATATTCTATACTTTATACTCTCTTTTCTGAAAAGCTTGAGGTTTGGAATTAAACTTAACTTTCAGGGAAATTTTAGTATTAAAGTACCTATTCTACTATCCCTAACACTTCATTCAGTGAGAGGAAGTACAAAAGAAAATTAAAGCAAAATCAATTAAACAGGGAAAAAGTCAGCATTTTCATTAGAAGGCAAATTTTTCATTAATCGTCAGATAAATTATTTTCTTCTTGGTGGTGTGTAACACTGGGGAGGGTAAGACTGTTTATTCCTGGCTCTTTTTATCCTTCTGCTTCAGCGCCAACAAACGCATTGTGTTACTTACTCTGCTTGTAAGCACATGCTTTCCACTTTTGGAAGTGTGCATTGCTTTTGTTCAATGTTTTTGGCTGAATTTGAATTTATATTGTTATATGTATTAATAATTGGGCTTTGAATTAATAACCAATTCTTTTTCCAAGCCATACTGTGGTTCCCAAGCACTCTGTGTGCATTACAACACCCCTGAACTATGAAGGCTATGAGACTGCCTTTTGCATTCGGTGCAGGTTTGAATGAGTTGAAATTCACTCATGTCCCAGTGCAGGAGATTCTAGGATTCAGTCATCTCACATAATGCACAAAATACCATTTTTTTGGTATGGGCAGTCTGATTTACCCTTTGGAGCAGCCAGTGGAGTGACTCCTGTTGACTAGACGGGCAAAGAGTTGAGGTCAGCAGTTGTCTGGGGATGAGGCAGGAGGATGCTCCACTCTGCTCCACTGAGTGCAAGACCAGACAAAATATAAAGTCAGGAGGGTAAGTCTCCATTGCACTCCTGTCTCTTCAGTCTTCTCTTCAGGAAGCCCCTCCTGGGTCAGGACTGTATGTAAAACGTTAGTGATTTTCACAGATTTAAACTAGAAACTGAATGTTTAGTTCAGTAGTGACCTGCACTTTACAAAACCAGTCACAAATTTGGTGCCTGCTGCAGACAGATAAATATCTAGGTCCTTTTCCTTGCCATTCCATTCAGAAATTAATGTAGGAGGGAGGAAATAAAGTTCACTGTAGATAAAATCACAGACACTTTAAGTTTCCTGAATGTGACATTTATTAGGCTGCCTGATAAAAGGTCTATGCACCATAGTGATTTTCTCTCAACCTCTCCTTCCTAGTGTACAGAAGACCCCCTACAAGTTTTTCCTCTGCAGCAGAAGATTTGATTTATCTCCTTTATGTAAGTATATGGGGACCCAACCTCCCTTTTTCCATTTGTGGAGGTAATTCCTGGAAACTGAATGAGGGAAGCAAAATACAGCATCCACAGGTGTGCATTCAGTGAAAATGTCAAGGCTATTCAAAAGCTTGTTCTCTCGCAATTAGTGGTCCTGCATGTCAAAAAGACTTCACCACTTAATTTTCAGCCTTTCTTAGCACCGCACTGTATGTTCAGTCTTTGACAGCTTAGGAAACAAGGCTTCCATCACAAAAACATGGGCCAAAATGTGTTCAAATGAGGCATCTCACAAAATCCAAAGCCTGCTAGAAAATGCAGTTCACCAGTGCACAACAAGGATGACAAACTGTGGAAGTTCAAGCTCCAAACTCCTGCAGTTGCTCTTTTCAAAGTCCTCAAGGTGATTTACAAGCCACTTAGGCAAGTGGAAACAACTCTCAGTCCTTTTCAAAGATGGTAAACTGAGTCACAGAGAGGCAAATTGAGCACACGTTCTTGCAGACTGGCCGTGCCTGGGCTCCCAAAAGCTGCCCTGGGTCTCCCCTGGGCTTGGATCCTCCAACCCAAAGGAAACCCATATGGTGACCAGGCCTTTTGTCCGTGGTCAGGCAAAAGTCCTGTGGAAGCACCAGGATCTGAAACTAGGTCTCTTCAGTCTCAGGACACTGCTTTTATTTTTATTTCACTTTCTACATACTTCAAGGCTTTATTAAGCAGGCTGCTCATTACCTATTATAGACTCCTGTTGTAACTAATAGCTGAAGTGTTTTCGTTACAGTTTGCCTTAGCCATAGCATCTTTATAGCAGCGTTTGGTGCTTAGCAAGCTCTGCACAGAGCTCAGCTGTGACCGAGATGTTCAGAAACATTCAGCAAAATGCAGGATTTCCCATGGCACTTGCCCTCCTGTGCAGCATGTCTGACATCACTTATGAAATATCTTTGGTTTACTCAGTTATCCAAAGGTACAGTATATCTCTTTGAGTAATGCCTGTGAATTCATCACCTTTTTTTTTTTTTTTTTTTTTTTTTATATGCTACTGAAGTATAGCTAACTATAAGGCTCTGAATTTTGGCATTTGTGTCTCAGCAGGAGCAGAACTGTAAGCACTTGAGTTTATATATTTATTTAATTTTCTCTAAGGAATGCTTTATTATAAGTGATGATTTAATACTTTCTGTTCCAGATTAATTGTTCCTGAGTGTCAGATAATGAAGAGTTCAGCAAAAAACAACCCAGGGTGTCTCACCTATATTTCAGGTATTTCATTTTGTGTCTCGCCCTAAGGATTGCTAATTCCAGTGGGCAGGTTAAAGTGAAGATCTAATTGCTCATCTTCCTCTGCATGGTCAGACCTTTGGGCCTTTTGTTTTTGTTTGCTTTTGCTCTGCATTTCTCAGTATTGTCCAGGAAAGTGCAGAAGAAAAGACAGAGTTAATTTAGTCTCTCAGATGAAAAATCCCTCAGCGCTGACAAAACGTGCTATGCCTGTGCCAGGTCTCTAACAGCTCGAAAATCAAATTAGGCACAGAATTATTACAGACACTGTTTGCTGTCAACAATCTGAAAAAAACCAACCCACCCCAAACAAAAACACACACACAAAAAAAACCCAACCAAAAAACCAAAAACAAACAGAAAAAGCCTTCTCTAGAAATCTCAGTAAGAGCCATGCTTCCCAATCCATTTGCAGCTTCTAACGTCAGCTCTGGTGTTCCCTTTTACTAAATGGCTGGGTCTGAAACAAGGGCTGCAAAACAATGTTGTTAAAAGCTATTTGAAGGAGAGCAGAGAGACAGCATGCCAGCTTGAAAGCAAGATAGCAAGAAATATCTGAACTTGCTTTGCTGGTGATGAGGAAACCTCACCAGATTCACTCTAGGCTGAACTCACTGGAGTGGAGGAAGGGGATTTAATCTCAGTATTTTTCAGATTTGCCTAGTACAGTGGCATATGCTGGTCAGTACAGCCCTGATGGCATTTTCTCACAGGTAAGCTCAATGCCAGCAGACCGAAGCTACTTTGTTTATGATCACCCTCCTTGAATGTAAGAAAAGATGCAGTGGGTCAGATTAAAAAAGAGATAAAAAAATAAATTACTTCTAGCCCAGTCTCTAACTGCAGTCACAAACAGATTAAGAATGGTACAAGCGAATAAGGCTCTTCCTCCAGTGCACTCTAAAATGCCTTGTCAATAATAATCGTCAGTGAATTCTGTTATGAATGTAATCACCCTACTACTGAATACATATAAACTACTAACATGTATAACATCCTTTAGCTATATACTCTACAAGTATCTATCCGCTGTGGGGCAAATAACCCATTTTATTCTTTGTTACAACTTGGCAACTAGTAGCTTCACATAGCATACCCTAATTCTTGTACTCATGAAGAGATGAACAATCAGTTCCCATCCGTACTGTACATGGTCCTCATTTCCAAAGTCTTCCTCATCCGCAGGATTTTCTATACATTTGCTAAGCATTGTTGCTCTTCTCTGAACCTTTCC
Source organism: Psophia crepitans (assembly GCA_013399095.1). Lineage (NCBI taxonomy): Eukaryota > Metazoa > Chordata > Aves > Gruiformes > Psophiidae > Psophia > Psophia crepitans. Next base: position 16,198 of record VWZZ01007085.1, on the reverse strand, counting down.
CAGTTCCAGTCTGTCCTTGGAAATGCATGGCAGGAAGGGATATCTTGCTGCATGTCTAATATTCCTAGGTCTACAGCACTGTCTAGTTTTCTTATGGCCATCTGAGTCTAGTTGTCTTCCCTCTTCCACATTCCATAGTCTCTTCAACAGCATAGCAGCTCACAGCATGTGTGCCAGGCCACAAACTCTTAACTGGCCTGGTAATTCTTCCCTTGGTGTCCCCAACCAGTTTTGGAGATAAATTCAGTTGTCACTATCAGTGAAGGGATGTTTGGCTAGACGTTTCAGCCAACCTGACACCACCTATGTATGTGGTTTGATGTACTTGTTTTATTGATCAGTCCATGTCAAGTCTTGCCTTGAAGACACACCACCGAAAGTGGAAACTATCTATGGGGGAAAGTCCATAACACATTATGGTTTACACAGCCTTTATCATTTCAGTTGTGCCTGAATCGTGAGCAGAGGCTATTGCAACACGTAGCTGCTCCTGTAGTTGTGCAGTCGTCACCATTGAAGCTAGCAGGAAGCAGCAGGTGAGCTTGCAATTTCAATTTTAAATAGTAAGTTTTTTTCCTCACCCCAATATGCCTAAGCTGACTTGTCACACTGAGCAGCAGCTTTTTTTTTCTGCTTCCAAGTTGTAAATGTAATCTTGCTAATGTATGGTTACTACTTCCCAGCAGGCATGTAATGCAGACACTGTGAATCAGCTCAGATCTTGGATGTTTGTCTTGTTTTGGGCGAAAGACAAAGAGATAACACCAGAAAAGGGCAAATCTAGGAATAAAAAGTTAAAATCAATCAAGAACATAGGAGAAATATGTGTAAAACCTCAACTTGCCCTCTTCAGTTACTGGGCAAGATTTCCCTGAGCTACTTTTAACTAATCAGAGAGGATGTAAAGAAATGCAGCTTCCAAGTATGGATACATTTTATACTTTTATGTTGCCACTCTTTCTCAACATTTTGCCTTTTTTATTGTGTCTTGTTGAAAAGAAGGTGTTTGTTTTGATCTCTACCTTTTCAGCACCATGGACAGCTTGTTTTTGTGGTACTACTTGATGCCTAGCAGGAAATCCTGTTGAGGCTTTTCAAATGCCTCTTGTTCACAGACACTAAAAAAGAGTTAGAATTGGGGGGAGAATATTTAGAAATGAGCTGAAGGTAAGAAAACGTTTCTAAGGACAAAGTTGATAAAATTATAGAGAAATACTGAATTTTATGCTATGGGTCATTTAAAATTGGACAGTACAATAGATCCATCAGAATGTGAACTTGTGTTAGACTTGAGGGGTAAATTAAACACTCTGAGTGGCTTTGGGGATGAGATTTTCAAAAGCAATCTGCTCTTTCTATTTAAGTGGTAATAGTGTTCAGTTAGCATTCAGCACATTTTGAATATCTCAGGATTTGTCTGGTTTTATAAGGTGAATTTTCAGTTCTTTACTAAAAGAAAATAACCTTCAACTCAAAGACAGATTTTCCTGAAATCCATTGTGTTTCCAGGTTCCAGGCTGCAAATATGAAATTTTATTATGTAGTATTTGTAAAACTGTCAAGGAATGCCATGTTTCTGCAGCATCTTGGATCTTTGCTGAACTTCTAGCTGTCTCATCCCCTCAAGGGTTCTCTTGTGTGATTGACTATAGGAGTAAGATTCCCCTAACAAATCCATCAGTGCTACTCGTGCAGATTCCTGCCTTTGTTATGCTTAGCTCTGTCTGGCAATGGAAGGCTAGAAAAGAGCCTACATGCAAAACATACCAATTTGATCAGCCTTAGCAAGAGGAAACAAAACCTTACAAAGACTCACTTGATTGACTTTGAAGAACAGATGGGAACCATCTGCATATGCTGTATCCAGGCATCATCATGTGCAATGCAGGTCTGAAGTCACATGCACCCCACAGTGTTTTCTAACCCTGGCAAGCTTTGCGGCATGCAATTGTTCTTCTTGAGCTAAACATGGAGTCTGAACATAATTTGGAAGACAACTTTGCTGGGATTAGGTGGCTGGACTAGAGACTTCCAGAGGTCCCTTTCAGCCCAAGTTTCCTTAAGACTGTGATTCTGGAACTGAGTGTCCCTTCAACCATGTCCTCAACTCCTGTAATGATTCACTGAAACTGTTGTAGATCTGTAATTTTAAAACCACCAAAGGACTGCTCTGGGTTCTGACTTCTAAAACTGCTTAAGTGAGGGCACTGTCAAGATATTTAATGTTTGAGGCACAGCTTTTCTTTCCTGGCATATCTTCTAGGCTCTTCCAGTCCTGGGAGGCTTTACCACCCCACAGATAGATCCCAATATTACCACGTTTCTGCATGCTTTTCTCTTGAATGGAAGTACTGAAAGATTTTCTGCACCTTTTCCCCTCAGTTGGACTCCCTGTTGTCACAGCTCTGACTAAAAAAAGCATCAGAGTACAGTTTGATGGAGCTGAAATAATACATATATGATTCCTTAGATAGTTGGCAGGTCGCTGAGAAATAGCAAAAAACAATAATCAAGTGGGAATAGCTGAAGCACTTAACTTAACTGAAGCCTCATAGATAACACCTTTCACCTTTTAAACTATCTATTAACAAGGGTTGAATGAAAACCACAAACATTCATCCCTGTGCTGCATTTCTTTCTTTACCATGCTACCACATTCCCTAAACTGATTATTTGTTTCTTTCTAGGTTGCCTCAGGAGAGGGAAGAATCCTGAAGACTTAAAAGACTAGTGAGATAGTAATCATTGGTTCACACTGATTCCCTTCCAGCAACGTGCTGTAAGCAAGAACAACAGAAAAAAAAATATTTATATATATATATATATACAAGACAGAGAAAGAATCAGAGCCTGAGGAGAGAACATTCATATTGTCATTTAGATGAACTATGCAGCTATGTCTCTTGACACACCCATTCTACAAACATGTTTCTTCTCAACCTGGTATTCATTTTCTGTCCTTCTTCATTACATTAGTGATTCTTTTTTTTCCCCTTCTACTTTGCCCACAGTCTGAACCACTTGCTTATTTTTTGGCTGTATTAGCCAGGTTGTTTGTATTGCTGTCCCGCGGGTGACCTAGCAGCTCAAACTAATAACACATATTTCTTTGTCAACATGTTACTCTCCAAGCTTGTTGAAGACATTTTATATGTCCAAATTGCAGTGATATATTTTGAGGATAATAACACAGAAATGGAATTAATGCCTTTTGGACCTTTCCTCTCTTGCAAGATTGGACTGGCCTAGATAAACGGTTTACTCACCTAGCTTATTTTGGTTTTCTTTTGTTTCAAACCCCCTGAATTTAATAATGTTGGGTTTTTTTGCCAGACATCTTCGAAGAATTTTTATGTTTGTTTCACTCAGTTTGTTCTTATACCACAGGATCTCCAAGTTCTGGTTCTAACTAAAAATAGAACAAATTGAGACATTTTGATGTCATGAAGGTGTGATTAGTTTCATTTACACTGCAAGGTACCTGAGTGATAAGTCTGAGACTTATCTATTTGTAGAGCATCTATCATAATGAGGTTTCTTGACTAGGATGAGGAAGCTGGTATGTGTTTGAGGTTCCTGACACATGGCTGAGACAATGTTCATGGTAAAGATAAATTAGTTCCAGAAAGAGGGTAGAACTGTATTCTTATCTCACCCATTTACCTCATCATTAAACTTGTAGGAACATTGTACCTTCAAGTCTGTGACAAATTTGGTTGAAAATGGCCAGTAGAGTCAAAAGCTACCAGTGTGGATGGGGACATAAATGACAGATAATCACAGGAATTTTCTGTGTCTTAAGGAACGAGGCTAGAGGAAAACTGTTGAAGAACTTAACTATCCATTAGTGCAGAGAAAGATGTGCTGTCAGTCCACTTCAGATAAGGCATGGCAATCCAGTCTCACGTTCCTCAGTAAAACATTAATGATAACGATTTTGCTCAAGCAATATCCACAGGCCTTAGGAAACAGATCAAGGTCGTCCCTCATGTGAGACTCCATCCACATACAGGAGAAGAATGTCCTGGTCCTACAGATGTTAGGATATGAGAAGATAAGAAAACGATGGAAAATGATAGAAGAAAATCAATTTACCTTATTTTTAACACATGGAGGATTTAGACACATTTTAAGTTAGTCTCAGATCCTCAGAGTTAGGTGTCCAAAGCCTATCGGCTCTCTTGGAAATTAAGTACTTAAATCCTTGCGGAGTTTTATGTGTGGGTGACTTACCCAAGGTCATGCTCATACTGTCTGCAGAGTTGAGGTCTGAATGGAACCATGCTAAATTTCACAGCACTGCTTTACAAAGAACAGCTTCATCTGGGTACATGTAGGGGGTTTTTGACTGCACTATACCTCATCTGGTTCTTTGTTTTTGTAATGCTAGTACTGGACACAACTATAGGTTTTGTTTGATTTCCACATACAGAGACAACCTCTAGTCACACCTTCATAAAAAAAAAAAGAAGAAGAGTTTGAAGTTCAGTTATGAACCATTAGCACATCTAGTCTAATTTAAGGGTTATAAAACATAGAAATAAACCTGTGTAGTTAGGTCTGGTGCCGTAGAAAGGATGCTGGTTTTTTTTGCCACAGGTTTCTACCAGTAGCTCAGGCTGGTTATTCAGTTCCTCTTTCAGATAAGGTCTGTATGAACATGTTAGCTCAGATGCTGTGCCTCACACTCAGTCTCCTGCTAACCACACAGCACATACTGTGGCTCCAGTCTGGAGCATCCCGACAGTGAGATGACCTTGCTTGCTGGCTTCATCTCCACCAGTAGTGTGGGTACAGCTGGCTCCATGCATTGGCTCTGCAAATTAAAACATAGCTACCAAAGGCAGCATAGATAAAAGCATTCAGTTCCCTGACGCTAGGGACATGAGGAAGAGGAGATGGCTATTTCTTCACAGAAACCAACCACGATTTGTTTCTTCACAGAAGCCGATCACAATTTATTTAGCTTGGCCAAAAAAAGAGGATGAACACCCAGAAGGCACATAGGCAGTGGAAAACCAGGCAACATTAATATTATTAAGAATGGGCATAAACTAGCTACAGATACACTTACAATAGAAGTTGAATGATGGTTTCTGGCCTTCAGAGGGACACAGGTCTGGAACTCCCTCCCAATAACTGAACAGCATTTAAAAGGCCTGATTTGTTTTAAGAGAATATGGATCCTTTTCCAAAAGTACTCTGTCTGAATAGCTTAGTAATATTTTTTTTTTTTTTAACTGAGGAACATGACTTACCTCACAGGGAACATTGTGTGGAAAAATGAACGAATGACTGTGGGATGCTAAAAGAGCTGCTAAATACTAGGTAGCCAGAGGGGTTTGGCTGTGAACACTGCCAATAGCTCAGCACGTAGGATGTCTTGTCTCCAGGCCCTTCTGGAGCTTATCCTACTGTATCCTTTCAAATTAGCCACATTCCAGCAATATGTTATGTGATGTATCTGAACCAGAATATAGTGAAGGAGGCAAGAAATATTTTTTTCAGACTCAAATAGTGGATTCATGTAGGTAAAATGAAACACAGTGTTTGAAATGTCAAATTGTTAATATAGCTTTGCATGCATTTGGGTGCTAATTTGTGTTTATTGTCAAAGCAAAACAGTGTGGCAAGGAGCAGGCGACAGGCTTTCACCAAAGTGTCTACTCCAATCATTTGTTAATGATAAAAGCACTTAGAATATGTCTAAGAGACGAAAGAGATTTTCTGATCAACTGAAACAAGTGTGAGGGTTAACTGCCTCCCCATGTTCATGGAGATATATATGAAACCCCAAAGCAGATAGCTTTGATATACTCTAAACCTTTTCAGGAGACAGATTTTATCAGCTTGTGGGTATTCTGTAATCAAAACTCTTTTGAAATGTGTAAGGCTAGTATCTTCCTAACAAATGCAAAGCACTAATGCTTGGCTTCAGGAATCTTTGCTGGAAGTTGGGGATTGTCCCTTCTCAGTCAGTAAAAGTGTGTTGTCATGTGCGTATCAAACAGCCAGAAGGGAGGGGGAAAAAAAAAAAGAAAAGGAAGTGGTTTCCACAGCAAGAAAACAGATATTCTTACAAGTGTAAAGTGATATAATTCCAACATGCACTGCAATTACAACTCAGTCTGCTCATCATCTCCACAGTGGTTACGATTGCAACCGTTCTAGCGGGGTTTCCTGTCCTAATCCAAGGAAATAGCTCAAGTGCCAGGGTAAATTTTCCTAATGTGTTGATTTTTGGTGGCAGCTTGCGTGGGGACCACTAGTCATCTCTCACTGCATGCTCTAGAAAGTAGAAATAAAACCAAGTTGTCTCGCTTGAGCACTTACCCGACATGGAATTTTCATCTTATCAGGCACAGTGTTGGTGCCTTGAATTGTAAGCATTTGGTCTTCTGCCGCTGTAAACTGCTATATGAGCTCTAAGGCAAACCAATGCACATTTTTCTTGTGTCAGTGTTTCTCTTTATTCACATACCAAGATAATTTTTGGCGAGGTTGCACAATGGGCTCTTTTGCCTTCAAGCAACTGCTTCAGAGCTGACTGCAGAGAGCTCCAAAATCTGAACTGCGGCACCAGTTCTTGTTTAGCTCAACAACAAAAGAGGGGGAGTTATGTGGAAAGAAACTATTTTTTTTCCCTTAACTTTCTAGAGTCTTGAGCAATACTCAGTATATCGCTGTGTTTGTGTGCAAGTATGCAAGAGTGAACATCCATTGGCTTGTGACTAGTATAAGTTAGGCACATATTTAGTTATCATCCTTTTCATAAAACTCCTTTGTAAATTGCTGTTACTGCCCAACTCCCCTGGTCTCAAGAGAGAATCAGAATCTTTTTAGTTTCTTTATTATTACTGTTGTTGTAATTGCATATTTGTTCATCTCTGAGGTACTGGGAGTACATTGCAGAGATCATTAAATTTATTGCACTTCTGTTTAGGGAAAAGAAAGAAGTGGTCATGATACTTATGTCTTTATATCAAAATCTGAGCATGTCAAAGATTAAAAGATAAACTTAAGACATTTTTACAGTTCTCTTCTAAGCACACTTCATGGTTCAGAACAGAAGTTTTTCTCATGCTGAAGTATTTCTTACCACTGACGTTTGATGTTTGCCTCAGTTACTCCTCAATCATCAAACTTCAGGCATTTTGCCAGTGATAAAATCAGGGGGTTAATGTGGATGGACTGATCTGAGTTTAGATAAATTGCTTCTTCCATTCTCTTTGGTTTCTACTTTTGAAAAAAGCTGTTAAGTGTGAGGCACCCAAACACTTCTTGAAATTCAATGAGATCAGAGATCATGTGTCTCTGAATAAGTGCTCAGAAACTATGACAGTAACCTAAAGAGTAACCTAAAAGAGTCCCTGCAGTCTTAAATTTAGCCTTCAATATTGTCCTAAAGAGCTTCCAACTGTGTAATTACAAATTATACTAAGTAATATTATATTTTTCTCTTATTCAGAAAGTGCATTGAAGTATCTTAGTTTTACTCCATGTTTATAGAATGGTGGTTGCATTGCCACTAGGTCACTCCATGCATAAATATTAGGAATGTATTAAGGAAGCCAAAGAAAGACTTATTTCTTTTCTGACTGTAGAGACAAGTCTGTCAATAGCCTGAGCTGAACTGCTTTGCTTTTAGCTGAGGAGAGTCCTTATACCTGAGGATAGCATGAAGTTTATTCACACCTGCAAATTTGATTTGTCTTGCTTTTCTGAGGCAGAAGAAGGGCTGGTTTGCCACCTTTGCTTCACGCACACAGGCTGAGATCCATAGAAAAGACTGTCAAAGCTCTTGTTGCATTCAGTGGCAAAAGGAGATTTTTACCAACAGACTTAAGGACTGTAATTACAGAATGACTTTATGCATGAAGTTGTCCTGTCCTCATCAAGTGTGCACCTAACAGCTTCATTTGGTCAACAAGGGACTGACTGTAACCGAGGTTTGTGACGTTCCTTGCAAATATGTTCAGAAGCAGTATTGAGGAACCAACAGTTGAAATATGTTTGTTTTTTTCAGCCTTTCTTCAGAGCTCAGCTGTTCCTCTATCTTCTTGGGCTCTCCAAAGCAATTTTTTGAGCTGATCCTTTTGTAAGTGTCTGTGTGCTGGGGAAGCACTGCACTTCCTTATTCAGAGCTGCCAGGAATTCCTTTACTTTGGACTAGCAACTAGAAAGCTGTGTGGGTTTTTTTTAATTGTTTTGTGGGGTTTTTTTTGTGAAATGTAGCTGCAGCGGCCAGTGATTCTGCAGTCCTTCAGAGTTTACTATAGCTGGAGGAATGGCTAAATGATGAGCCAGCCTCCCTGTTGTCAAGCCACAGCACAGACTTCCAAAGCGAGCCTTGTGCTGCTTTCTTTCCTGTCTGCATTGATTCGGGAACCCATACTAGTCAGAAAGTGTAATTTTGTTCTTGTTTCTCACACTTCCCCCAACCTACCTTGTGTTTTGAATTTGGTTTCAGGTTCCTACTGAGACTTTATACCTTTGATATAGAGTATGAATTAAAAAAAAAAAAAATAGGAGGAGGAAAAGGTGGGTTATAATGTTTATGGGCTTTTTGGTTGTTTGAGGTGTTTTTTTCAGCCTGGTCTACAGGACATGACTTTTCTTCTTAAATTATGTTTTTTAACTCCACAGTAACAATTGCAATCTTGCACTTCATTTTGTGAGCACAAATTGAAGGGTGAACATATAGGAGAGTTCAGCTGCTCTGTAACCAAGCCCATGGAACAGAGCTGCAGCCTGGGATGTGCTCTTGGTTCACTGCACCATAATATCTGATTTACTTACAGAAAATAAATAGGAAGCAGGGGGAGGTGGATAAACCTGGAATTCAGGAACAGGAATCTTGGTATTGTTTTCAGCAGGCTTCCTCTGCTGGATGCCTCCATTTCTCTATACATATATGAAAAATGTTGCAGAAAAATTTAAGGTCAGGTAAAGTGCTGGGCTTAGATCTCTCTCAGACGTGAACTGAAAGAAGTCTCTAGATTTACAGTGGTGAGCTGTTGTGGGGGAAACTAAGGGTTATACAGAATGAAGACTGATCAGACATGGGACTTTAAGATGACCTTAAAATTTACAATCATTATCAGTGAACACATTGTGTTCATACACTGTATTCTACCTGGAACTCCTAGGCTCAATTCAGATCTTTAAGTTTGGTTGTGGGATATAAAGAAACCAGAAATTCTGAACTGGTTTCTTGAACTAACAGAATATCCTCACTATACCGATTTCCCTAAGTCTAAAATTGAAATAATCTGTCTACTAAGAGACAGCATGCTGATGATTTGTTTCATATCTCACTCTAAAAATGACACATTATTAGGAATCCATCCCTTCTTGCAGCAAGTGTGCGATGATAAGGAATCACTGTACCTTTAAAGGTAAAATGTGAAACAACAGTTCCTCCTTTGGCATTGATGAGTTAACCTGGATTTTTTTTTTATCCCAGGCTATCCAGATTGAGGAACTTGTAATAAGTTGCTCACAATGCATTTCTCTGAGACATCTTTTTACAGAGCTTCTTTGAAAGGTTAATTGTCAAACTTTAGTTTGGGACTATATAACATACTTCGTAACTCCATAACTTGACTTAAGTATTAGCATAAATGTGATGGGTGATTAAAAGAATTGGTTTTTGTATTGTTTCAAAAAGTTGAGGTCATATCATTATTAATGATTAAGTAAATAGGTTTTTTATCCAGGGTACTAACAGCATTATAAATACTCACTTTAAGGCTTCTGGATCTCATCTGACCCCCCATTAAGTCGATGGAAGTGTATAACTTGACATCCATGGAAGAGTTAGGTAAAAATGGTTTTGCAGAAGTTCCTATTTGTTCTCCTTTTTCTCTGACACTGTGTACAGACTTGTGTCTTCTGAACCCAAGAACTCAGCTGGATAAACCCGCCTTCTGAATTTCACCTTCTATTGACTGCAACACACAGGTTTTAACACTAAGGAGAATAAGATAAGGAGACTGACACTGACATTGCCCTGGAGCAGATTGTTTAGAAAGGTTGTGAATTTTCCATCATTGAGCATTTTGAAGAAGTCAGAGAAACATCCATCCAGAAGGAAACCCTTTTATTTGGAACAGGCAGTGGAGTAGAGAGCAAGCTGAGGTCCTTCCTAAAGGGGGATCATTTTTTGAATTGATTCCAAAAGTAGCTTAAGGCAAAATAACAGCAGTTCTATAACCAGGACCATTCTGATGCTCAAAATGGTATTATTCTTCCTGGTATCAATTCCAGCATTTGGAAAATGTTTGACGGCAGCTGTTCCTGTGGAATAACATAGCATTGCAAGGGGTGACTCCACAGTCTATACCTAATGGCACTAGGCAGGATCATCAGTTACTATGCAAGGTCTCTGCACTACTGCTGCTCACCAGGTACAAGGCAATTACAAAGGACACAGAGAAGAACCCATTAGGGAAAGTCACTCCTCTCAGTTGCCAAGTTCCTTTATTAGGATTTACACAAGACTAGTTGTACATTTCTGAATGTACAGTGATGCACAGGACTGAATGTACAGTAAGCAGGAACATGTGGGCACCTACAGAGCTGTCAATTCCTCAAGCCATGCAACTGGGTCGGGATAGAGCCTCAATTCTTTGTTTTCCTCATGCTGTGGCCAGCACAGCTAAGTCATCATTGGCACAGAACTTAGCTATAGCAGGGAAAGACCAGCTGCAGCTGGGTTCCCTGAAGGAAAAGTCAACTTTAACTTCATCATTCCTTTGTGCTGGGAGTTGCCAAACCTTGTCTGCATCCTCACTTGGGCCAGACTGCAGAGTGTCCCAGATAATATCTAAAATCAATCAAGAATATACATATACATATATATATGTATCTCTGTATATCCAAGTATGTATAATAAGTGTATCTGCGTGTTAAATTATGGATGCATATATGTATGTATGTGTGTTTATCTATGTGCACACTATGTACAGCTAGTGAAGCCACAGTAAAGACATGTCTAAGCCAAGTAAATAGTAAATGAAGATGACGTTAGTTTTGTACAGTGCTCTCCTGGCAGGAAAAGTCCTATATATCCTTCTGTCGCTGGGCTGGGATCTGAAGTTGGCAGCACCTCTGAACAAGTCCACTGCAAAGCATTGTCTCCTTCAGAGAAAAGTTGAGTGGCTATTTCTGTAAAGGAATTTTGTCTCTCTGAGCACAGATTCAGGACACAGCTGCATTTAAGTGAACCTTGTTATAGCATTTCTTAGATCATACCAGAGAGACTTATGACCTTCATAAAGCCAAGAAGGACAAACATCGCTGCTTTAAAAGCTTTTAGGAACTGATCATTTTTCATGCCCACTTGTCTGTGGCAGTTATAGTAAATTTGCTTTTCTCTGCATGGCTCCAAGATACACTTTCCCTTATTACAGAACCACAACAAAAACTACTGTAGTAATATATGATTCTGGCTTCAAATGCAGCTGTACTGATTTGGTTCATTTCCATTTAATTTAGTAGTATTAAGTGGACACAGGCAGTTCTTCTCCCTTTGAAGGGAGACATGTAGAAGTCCACAGAAAGGGGGTTGATTTTAATCTACAGTTTTCTTAGATCCAGATGTCCCTATGAGTATTATTTTTGCTACAGTCATTAAGTTCTCTTGCCATAATCCAGAATCCTTTTTGTTCTGCTATGTGTATCTACTCCGGAACAGGTTCTTGCCCAAAGACCTTTCAATCTTAAACTGTATACAGTTTCTACTGTTTTCATAATTATTATTATTGTTGCTGTACTACATAACATAGTGCTTCTGAACCTTAGGATTTATTAGGCCAGAATTGAACTGAGAAACAGAAATTATTATTGCCACAGTGTCCTGGTTTTGCCTGGGATAAAGTTAATTTTCATCATAGTAGCTAGTATGGGGCTGTGTTTTGGATTTGTGCTGAAAACAGTATGGATGATACAGGGATGTTTTAGTTACTGCTGAGCAGTGCTTGCACAAAGTCAAAGCCTTTTCTGCTTCTCACCCCACACTATCAGAGAGTAGGCTGGGGGTGCACAAGAAGTTGGGAGGGGACACAGCTGAGACAGCAGACCCCAGGTGACCGCAGGAATATTCTATACCATATGATGTCATGCTCAGCATATAAGGCTCTGGGGGAAAAGGAAGAAAGGGGAGAGATATTTGGATTTATGGAGTTTGTCTTCATTATGCATGATGCAGTCCTGCTTTCCTGGAGATGGCTGAACACCTGTCTGCCCATGGGAAGTGGTGAATGAATTCCTTGTCTTGCTTTGCTTGTGCACGCGGCTTATGCTTTACCTATTAAATTCTCCTTGTCTCAACCTAGGAGTTATATCATTTATACTTTTCTGATTGCCTCGTGCCATGGCGGGGGGAGTGAGTGAGCAACTGTATAGTGCTTAGTTGGTGGCTGGGGTTATACCATGACACACAGGAACAGCAATCCAATTATTTATCTAGACCCTATTGTGTTGCATGCTATACAAAGAGAAACAGTGCTCTTCTGACACCAAATGCCTTATTACTTAAATGTAAGACAAGATAAAATAGATGCAGACTTCATGGAAACAAAGTTAGACTCATGGTAAACTGTCCTGAAAATTCAGCCCTCAAAGATAGCAAAATCTAGCTTGATCTTTCTTAACAGTGCTGTGATATAAATAATTAACACTTTGCTAGAAGTGCCCTTCAGGTAGAAATATACAGTTAATTAAACTGTCCTTAGCTTTAATCTTCCTTTCTAACAGTTTCCAAAAACCGTATTTGTGTTCTCTTTTTATGAATGGCTAAGGAGAATTTTCCAGGCAAGAAAGCACAAGCTTAACTGTGCAATAATTCCAGGATGTTTGTTTTGAGAGGATTTGACATGTTTCAGTTTGTTTGTGTAGCAGTGGAATACGTTTTTTTTTCCCAGGTGGCATTTGCAAGGAGTTCTGCCATCAAGCCTGCAAAGCATTGTGTGCCCATATTTCAAAAAATGGCTCTATTTCTTAATAGAATGTAATAGCTCAAATTGGAGATTAGAAACAGACTGTCTTCTTGTGGGAATTTTCACAGATCTTGGTGAAAAACAGTAATATTAATTTTTATTTATGTTAACCAATAACAGAACTGAAAAATATTCCCCTTTTGGAATTCTGTAGGACGCTTAAAAAAACCCAAATTAAAGAAAGAACAGAGCTATAGAAAGCAGATCATTTTCTATTAATTTCAATAGCAATTATTCTTCAGATCCATCTAACCAAGATATAGCAACATTAGGAGATAGTACAGTATGTTAAAAGAGAGAGTAAACAGGAGAAAAATGAGGAGAGTTTGATTATTTTTTTTTTAAATAAAAGCTTCAACTCACAGGAGAAATAGAAAAAAAACAAGTCACTTAAGAGATCTGATTTCGCATAACAAGAGGGGTTGAGATGCAGCTAAGAATCATGTAAGAATGTAGTTTCTGTGTCTGTAGCGCTGTGTGTGCCCCTGAGTTACGTGTCCCAATTCTGTGAGTGGTTCACAGCCTTCTGAAGTACGCCTGTGGATGTGGACAGCGAGGGAGCTGCCCACAGTGGCGGGGTCCCCAGTTTGGCTGATCGAATCACCAAAATTCAGATGCGCCCACTGTAGAGGTGTAACCAGGGATTCTTGCCAGCTAAACACATAGCAATGAATCAGAAGATGAAGACGAAAACAAAGAAGAAGATACTGTGTTCCCCCCCTTTTTTTTCTTTCTGATTTTCTTTGTGGACTAATAACACTGAACAAAACAAGTAGCCTCAATGTGCAGGCATTTATTTTCTTTCAGAAATAAAAGTTGAGTATTTCTGTGAACTGAGATAATATGGATACTGCAAGAATCACAATAAATTATTGAGAGCTGGTAATACTGCAGGCTTCCAGAGCTGAAGGTGGTGAGACCTATGCCACGTGAGCCCTTCCTGCAAGCCCAGTGTCAATGACACTTTGTCTATACGTTACTTCACCAGGGAGGAAAAAAGTATCTTTTTTTTTTTTTCTTAACAAACTGTGGATGAGACACATGTTCTGTATAGTTCAGTAATGATGATTCACAATGTGTTATCAAATATTAATGTTCTTTAGGACATCTGGAAAATACTGACTGGAAAATTAAGATGAGATTAATGTTCCTTCTGATGTTTTTATCCTCTTCATGCCTCATCATCATGCCCACTGTACCATGAGATCAACAAGATTAGAAATCTTTGAAACCTGCTCACCAGCAGAATGTGATATTCAGGCTGAGGTAAGAAGCTAAGAACAACTGACCTGCAAGATTAAGGTGTCAAATTAGACATCCAACAGGACACCTTTGTTCTAATTAAGTGAGGTATGAAACCATCATACTTAGATGTGTTAACTTCTCCTCAGCTGAACTGTAATTCATTAGAGCTACTAACACACATTTTGTTGCTGATTGTTCATGGTTCAAGTGACAATGAATAACATTGGTCAACATAGAAGGCAGAGGGAAAGAAGAAAAAAGAACTTTGAGTAAATAAAATGAAAATAAATAACAAATACTGTATATTGTATATGACATTAGATTATATACTGATATATATGTATATAATATATGACATGCACGTATAATGTGTGTATATAACATATATGTATAAAATGTGTATGTGAAATGGAATATTTGCAAAATGCATATATAGATCATATATGTAAAATACAAATAAACCATTGTCCATGTTCCTAGAGAAGTAACTCAAGAAGTAATAGGTTCAAAATGCATCCAGATTAGATGTTAGCAAAAATGCTTACACAATTATGCTCGTGGATCATATGGAACAGACTAGTTTATGTTGCTGAAAATGAATATGAACAGGCTGGACGAACATCTGCTAGTCATGATAGAGCTATATTTTATCCTTAAGACAAGATTACTTTTCAGCTTCCTGTCAGCCCTATGATTCTGTATTCTTCTAGGCTTCTAAACTCTGAACATCAGTAATGCGTTTAATCAATGCTGGTTAACTGGTGCAGCATTGGAAGGACAATTTCTTTCTTTGGATATATGTGTTATAAAAAATAAGGGCTATCTAATGAAGAACATGCTCTTCTCTCCAGCAGAGAGCAAGTCATTGCAGGATGTATCCAGGTGACATAAAGGAACACAGAAGCTTAAGAGACAGTGAATTACAGATATGAAATAAAATTTGAAAGTGGTCACCACTTCTGAGAAAAAAATTGGAAAAAAAAATACCACAAACCCAGATGTGTTTGTACCAGCAATAAAGTGTTTCACAGAATGTAAGTTTTAATATGACAATGGGAAACAACTAAGAAATTTTCCTCTTCCTGACAATTACTGGTGGTTCACTGCTCAGAATTTTTGAGTTATGCAAGCACCTAAAAGGTAACTAATGCATCTTTGTTATGGCAGGCTCCAAGCGTCACACAACAATATTGCAGGGTTTTCAGGATCGGATGAAAAGGAAGCGGTTTGGAAAGGACACCACTAAATGAATGCATTCTAAAATAAACTTTGAGTAATTCAGTCATCAGAATGTATGAACAGAGTGAGCTCCAAAGTGAAAAACAGTGACCAAAGAAATTAGTGGAGCCAAGTTGCTAAGCAGAGATAAATAGGGGTCTAATTGCTTTTATACATCTCAATTGAGGTACTTATTCATGTGCAAAAACTCACAACATTAAAAATAATTTGATTTAGAAATTGTTTTCATGGAAAGCATTTGGTATGAAGTTCCTGTATCAATGTAATATAGTGACAACAGAAGAGAAGATATTTCCAATTAAACACTTGAAAGCTTCATATCCATAAATTAGTTGGTAGGCAATAGAGTTCATATGAACTGTGGCTTAGAATGGGAAAATACGTTCTCCTCAGAAAAGTCAGGCAATTGAATGACATGAACATAATTTGCAAATTCCAATAGGTCAGTAGTTCTCTTTGTAGTTAAATGGAAATTATGCTTTTTAGTATCTTTAACTGCTGTCTTCTACTAGTGGATATCAAAGTGGATCCAAACATTTGGGTGCCCATATGACTCAGAGAAGCAATAGAAGTATGTACCTCCCTTGGTAACTACATCTTTAGTATTGTTTTGTATCAGTCAAAATGAGTTTGGGATGCCATTACCCAGAACTTTCCAACCTCATGCAGACAGAGTAAAATAACTAGGAGATAGATTATAGAATAGAATAGAA
>VWZZ01007084.1:3139631-3175350 GCA_013399095.1 Psophia crepitans | reverse complement strand
CAGATCCTGGGCTCGGAAGAAGAAAAATTCTACTCTTGAAAATCCTTCATTTGAAAATCCTTCAGGAACACATCAGTTTTTAAAGTAAAATCTTATTTCCCTTACGCAAAAGCTCCAAAACATTTGTTTTGTTCTAAGTAGAGAAAAGGTGAGGTTTTGTTTTGAACTGGAACAGAAACTAAATTTAAAGTGTGCAAAGTTTCCTAATAAACAGAAATCCTGAGTTTGGACTGGCCCTGCTGGGATCCTACAAGCTCCCATAGAGCACAACCACCAGTATCCCTATCCACTCTTGCTGGCATCTCATTTCACCGAGGTTCTATTTAAGATTGATGGCCTTAAGCTGCAGTTATGTATTTAACCAAGTCAAGAAGAAAATCAGAGTGAACCTCACTGACCTGTTAAATGTTGAAGTACTGGGCAGATGTATTTAAGTTAACGAAGTGTGAACTCATGTGAAATATCTCAAAACCAAAACACGCTCAGACTCAGATGTTACCCCACACTTAGATGAGCATTCCACAACAAAGAAACACTTTTAAAGGAAAAACATGGGAACTGCAGTTGTGCCACTTTGTGCTTAATAGACAACGTGCATTTACCATTATCTGTAAAACTCAACATTTCAAGACTTTAAGGAGGTGTAGGACAGGGGACAGGCTGCTTGGCTGGCCGTGTAAGAGGACTCACATAACAGACAAAAAAGTGGAAGGAAATGGAATAGAATTTCATGCTTTTGACATATCATAAATAAGTAACCACTAGGCAAAGGCATTATTTCTGGCAAGAGACATCAGGGTTTTGCAAACCTCTGAAAACATGTGGTCTCAACCAGGACGATACTAGGTGGGGAAAGGCTGCTCTCCTTACTGGCAACCCTCAGCACCCTCGATTTAAGGTCTTCAGAGATAGGAAGAGGAAATATTTTTATAACATGACAGCTACAGAATTTTGGAACAGAGAAGTTCTGACCGAGCACTAATTTAAATACACTGATATATAAAACAAGCCACAGTCCAAAATGGTTTGTGCAGCTGCCACTCCTGAATACTCCACATGATTCAAGAGAATTATTAACAGGATTACTTTGGTAGAGGGAGATAACCATGGAGACTCATCAGCAATGCCCCTCACTCCTCAACATTTTTGAGACCTCCCTCAGTTTAAGCAATTTTAGTTAAGCCTGTTGCTCAGCAGTTCTCAAAGCAATGCCAACCTCATCTTTATTTCAATCAAACCTCTGAAGAACTCTCTACTGACTCTATACAAATTTAAAAAAAGTAAATCTCAAGGAATATACACTCCTTTTTCAGAAACTAGAGTGACAGACAGCAGAAGGATCAAGTCCAGGAGATAACCTTATTTCAAAACAGTTGCAGCCAGCACCACAGTCTCCTGCACTCAGGAGAACAAACTCATTCTACTGCCAAAGCTTTTTTACAGCTCTGCTCCAACAAGGAGATCTGTAGTCCTCGGAAACTGCCTGTAGCTGACATTTCTAGTGCTCTGAGCCACCATTTCTGAGGCAGTCACACATGAAAGAGGCACATGTGATTGTGAGGCTTTATGTATTGATGCCAACCATTGGTTTGGAGCCAGTGAACCAAGAGAAATACACATTGAGATGTACTGAAACAAACAAACTAGAAACAAGCCTGAGGCAAAGAAAAGAGCCTTTTATATATTAATTATACTCTGGTTTTGGTTTCTGCCTTGAATAGCAGCTATATAATGAAATTCAGCAGGCACTCATCTCAGGTATTGCAGAAATGTGCAAGTCAGTCAAATGACCTCCTAGCATCAGGCTCAAAGTCTTCAAACACGAGGGAAGCTTGCTCGAGGCAAAGAACCAGCGTTTATCCGTGCTTTGCTGATGCAAAGACTCTTTACCTTGAGAGCAGTCCCTCAGCTTTGGCGCTGCGGCCCATGGGAGTGACGTGGTGAGACCTTTGTTCTCAAGTGCTGCCAACCCACCTCCGCCACAGCTCTGCCTGGCGCTCATCACAGGATGATTATCAGACACCCCCAGCAGCACGTTAGACCCGTCTCTGGCCAGCAGCAAAATGACCCCTCTCAAGGGCAGGAAGCAAAGATTTGTGGCCAGCGCTGCCAACTCAAACTTCAGGAGTTCAGCCCTGCTTTGAGGAAAGTCAGAGACAACAGAGAACAAAGCCCAACAAAGCTGCTCTCCAGAAACGGCTTTGCTTTTCGTATTCAGGACATTTCTCTGAGATGAAACTGGCACTAGGCTGACAGGAGTATGACCCAGAGAGCCTCTTTAGCTACATTACAACAACCCTGTGCATTTTTAATTTTAATCTGCCCCTTATTTGTGTTTGCTGACAGCTCGATGGGGGCATACAACATTGCTCACAAAGGCAAGTGGGGATACTGCGGCATCCTGAGCTCTGTGGGCATGACAGTATCTTTCAATTGGAGCAGAAGTTCTGCCCCGATGCCCCCTGGAGCCTACATGCATGCCGCAAAGCCTACAACCTGAGGTTTCCCCTTGAACACACTGAGCCAAGTTTCTGTTTCGGCAGAGTACAAAATAAAAATTTAAAAAAAAAAAAAGGTCTGCATGTACACTGGAAACACAGGAGGAATTAAGTTGCTTTCCCAGCTTTTTATTTTATTTAGGAAAAAAACTTTCTCTGCCCAAATGCTTGACGTTTTCACTTCTAATCTCCTCAGTATCACTTTGGTCTTCATGGAGTGACCCCGTTTCTCTGGCACAAGTCCCCTCCCTTCATCCACTAAGCCCAGCTTTTCCCTCCACCTCTCACCAGTGCGGAGTTTGGAAGGACAAAAGTTTTACAAGTCCCATTGGGGTCCAATTCACAGGAGTTCCCAGGTGTTAGATGAGCTGCTGTAAGCCCCAAAACCTGCCAGAATGCCCCAGTAAAAAACAGAGCCCTGTACACAGTGGGAGGACAACTGTGGTAGCCCCAGTTTGCTGCACCTGAAAAGAGGCTCGCTCCAAAGCTTCTATGTTCCAAAGGAATTCAGTCATCGCTTGAGAAAAAAGCTTATAGAATCATAGAATGGCATCATATATGGCAAAATTGTCAACTTACACTTATTTTCCTTCTGCAGTTGTCCATACAGTTTTTGAAGGAAAAAAGAAGGAAAAAAAAAAAAAAAGTACTCAGCCCAGACTCCAGCCTAGCTGGAAGCTGTTCATTTACCTTGGTTAGCATTGTGCTCAGCCAAAGCTCTCATGTTCCCAGAGGCAAGCCCCCCTCCTCTTGCAAGGTATCACGAGGACAAAGCCCAAGATTCAAACCCAGGCTGTGAGGAACAGCGCACTGAATGAACAACCCACTCTCCACAAACGCAGCAGCACTCTTCTATCCAGCTTCCGAGTCCTGGCAAAGCTAGTGGCTTTGCAAAACTTTTCACTTTCCTCTCCTCCTCCTTCCTTCCCTCATCTATCATGCAAACACACTCTTGCAAAGAACCTGCGCTCCACTCTTTTATATAGTTCATAGCATGCCCGGGGTTTTCGCTATGCATTGGTTACATCTTTCCAATGGTTGCTGTGAAGATAATCTACACTCCCAAAATTCAGCAAGCATGTGCAGAAGCCCAGGAAACCCTATTTCTTTAGGAAGAGCTCACAGCACAGAGAGAGGCAGGTTGTGAATGAGCCAGGTGCAGTTCTAAGCATGTGCACAGGTCCTGCAAGGCTTCTCTATCCCACTTGTTACAGGATTAGCCTTTCAACATATGCTGTATGTGCCGGGATGCAATACCGCATACGTAGTCCTTTTTTTTCCAGTTAGTACAGCAATGAAAGATGAAACCCACCTCACTAAAAGTTTAAACCTCTAATCCTGAACACACACATACATCGTCTCTTTTAAAAGAAGTCATCATACTGATTATTTTTTAAAACTTAGTGATTCCAGTATGCAACACTTCAAGTATTAGCGTCCTCCAGCACAGAGAAGTTTACAGTGGCACAGAGGAGCTACAACAGTTTAATAAAGCCCTATACACTGTCCTGCATTTTTATGTCCAAAGTCTTACGAACACAGATCAGCAAGTGGGGAGGTAAAACCTGCTAATTTAATGAGGACAAGGCCTTCCATCCTGGGTAATTATTCTTGCCCTGAAAAACAGAACATTTGTTTCCTCCCCAGACAAAAAAAAATAATTCCTATTGTTAACAACAAGCTACAGCAATCAGTAAACAAATCTGAACTCAGCACCCCCAGCAACTACGAGAGCTCACTTTCTAGGCTGTGATGGCACCCCCATTGCAGAATGGGGGAGAGGGGGCATGTGTAGGTTCAGGGACCATGAAAGGGCTTCCAGGTGACCCTTCAGTACCTGCTCTCATAGGAGAGCCCCAGCTCTGCTCCCAGAAGGTGACACCATCAGAAGCAAAGAAATGAACAGAAACTTCTCTTCATTTAGGTGCTGGAATTTTAAGTAAAGCTCCCAAAACTCCCCAAGGCGTATTGTTGCTTCCATCAAAGGAAGCCAGTGAGCGTGACTGATAGTTTGATTTTCAGTGGTGCTTAGGTTCTGTAGCTCTCATCAATTGCAGTGAAAGTTGTAGGTACTCAAGGCCAATTTTTTTTAAAGGGTAGGTATTTTAAAATGTATTAGAGTCAACAAGAATTGGGAGCTACAGTTCTTTCAAGGGTACGAAGGCCTTCAGCACTTCTCAGAAGTCACACTGTGAATTTTTTTTCTATTTCTCTCCCTAATGTTTTGCTTTCTGATTCAGAGAAGATGACAGGAACCCTGGAGAACCCCGATTCACTGCAGAAATTTAAAAAAGAAGATATAACAAAACCTGGCCTCGGAGAGGAACATGAATAGTGCAGGGAGCCTCTGGAAAATGTACAAAACATGGGAAACACTCCTGGTCTCTCTGGAACATTCATCCATTCATTTCCCACAGGAGAGGGGAACCCACACCACCATTTCGAAACTCCAATTTATCTCCTCTCTCAAGAATCAGTTTATTAGAAACAGACTTGGTTTTTATTACTGCTAGAGAGATCTCACAATGAAGTCCTCTCTTTGTTAGTACTGCAGAAATTAAACAGTAAAACTGCATTATCCATTAGGAGGGTTTTAAGTCTATTTGCACAAGAATTACTTCTACATTTCTAATTAGGTAGCTATTAACTAACATACAGGGAAATCACACCAGCATGTGAAGTTTTGCTATCAGCACAATCTTATTAAAAGGAGAGCTTAAGATTTTACTAAGAACAACAAATTAATCATTGTAATTTTTAAAATCACCAAATGCAGAAGTCCAGGAGGGGTTTTTTAAAAGTTCTTTGAATCAACATATTTTCTCTGTTGATGACAGAGTTTCAAACACAGGCTTCAATAAGAGAAAAGCCTTTTCAAATTCCTCTGGCATTATTCTATATATGAAAATCTATGAGGTACACTAAATTAAGTTAAAATTAGATTATGCATAGTCATTCTTCCACTGTTACACAGGGAGAATAACTGCTCTGGTATTCAGAAGCTGCAAGAAAGTCTTTAACCCCTTCTGAGCTAACACAGCAGAGTAGATGCTTGCCGAGATGTAACAGGTCGGAGACCTCACCAAGTCCAAAGAGACCTCAAGTGCTTTATCACCATTCTGGGAGCCCCTGCAGAAGACATTTTCACTTACAGTTTTCCAATACAGCGCACCACCGGAGAATTCAACTTTCAACATTTTTAAATCAGCTGCATTAAACACAGGAACTTTTTTTGACCCTTTTTTTCTGGTTAGAAATGTGGCTTGATGGACTCTTGTCAGTATGGAGAGACATAAAAGTTAACAAACCAAAGGAGCACGTTAGTAGCGCTTTTTTGGAACAGCACTTGAGAGTAGTAATATGTGACTGTGCCATTAAAGACTATGGCAGAAAGCAGTCATAATTTACAGTCTCACCCAGGGACTTAATTAATCCTTCCTAATTTTTGGGTTCTTTACTATCTGGAGGAGGCTGCCATATTTTATTCTGCCAGCTAGTAACACCAACTACGTGGACCTGGAGTCAAACTGTGAAAGTTATAACCAAATGCAGACTGGATGACTAAATGCAGGAAGATTAATTTATAACAGAAAATTATGTTTCTGTAATTCCAGAAAGCATGAACCTGAATTTTTCACATCCTATTATAAATCCTCTGTTCCCATGACTATTCCATTCAGATCAAACAAAATAGGTTGAGCAAGGTAATGAACCTGATGTGGAGCAAAGTGGGATTCCAGAATCTGCAGCCTCAGCCTCAATGTGTGCTCTGAGGAAGATACCTGGCAAAGAGCTATTGGTGGCCTTCACTGGTTCTTCGTAGCCACAATGTTGATGGGAGACAATGGAGATCTTCAGCCCGTTATTTCAAAAAAAAAAACCCCTCAGACTAGCAGCTTTTTTGTCAAAGACATGCTTCACACACTCATGATTGAGCATGATGAATGTGTTAGAAACAAAATCAATTTGTTCTAGCTACTTAAGAGTATTACTGCTCTTGCCTTATATAGGGAGGAGGAGATGCCACTACCGTTTTAGCGACATCCAACCATAACGGTCCAAGAACGGAGTCTTTCCACCCCAACAAACTGTTTCTCTCAAAGTACCACCTTTAATATATAGATGATATATCTATTTGCTGCTGCAAACTAAACGGGACAGAACTGAGATGGCCACTAAACAGGCAGTCGGGCAATCCACTGTATTTTCTTGAAGACAGACAGATGTTAATTTGTACATTCAGACAGGCAAGTGCTGGAGAATGGTACCCAACTCAGAGCAGAAAAGTCATCAAGCAATCTTGATCCATGCTGTAGTTCTTAGTCACTCAAATCAACATAAGTCCATTAAAAGTTAATCACAAATAATATCACTAAAATAGTTGTTTCTGAAGTTAAAAAAAAACCAGCCCTGCCAGGAATTGCAGCATTTCTTCTCTTCTGTACAAATTGATCCCGATGTCTATAAGTAACCTTAATTAACATTCTGAGAGATTAATATTTTATCATCATCGCTGTAAGTTCAAACAAGCACTTTAGGACAGGCTATGGCCCTCCAATTAGCACTACTGAAGTATGCCTGGTCCTTCACAGAGCTGAAGCACTCGAGAGCTCCAGTCAAATACAGAAGACAGACAATGCCAGTCCGTGATAACTTATAGTGTAAATGAGTCAGCAATTCCAATCTCAGAGGTACTTTTATCACCACAAAAGTGACAAAAGTGCTTGACAAAAGTTAGTTGCTTACTGATACAGTCAAGTTCTACTTTACAATTTCATTTAGCTTTCCAGTTGCAAATGCAGTTTTTCATGGGCAAAGCTCAGCTGGAGACCACCACAGGTTTGTTTCTTTATATCATATGTAATTGAGAAGGTTTCCAAGGATAATCACTGTTGAGAAATGTATTTATTTGCTTCTGAGAATCTTAAAGATGCTTGAGGAATTGCAGTTGGGATCTTCCCCCAAAGGATTTGTCTTTGAAATAATAGTAGTGATGTATTACTTCTCTCTTGTGGGCTACAAAACTTCAATTAAAATTCTGGTTTTGTATTTGGAAACAATACTGTGGTCTCCAAATGGATTAGCATTAAAGGATCTTTTCAAATGTAGATGCACTGAAGGAATCTGCACAGCATGCCTGAATTCAGCCTGTACTAAACTATTTGCTGACTGTTTAGTCAAACTACAGCCAAGGTCATTTTAGGAGACTTTCTGCTGCTACATCTACCATATCAACAGGCTGGACTTTTATTTTTATGAAGAGCCAGGTCCCTACAAAATCCACTATAGTGCAATTTTCATCATGATACTACCTAGAAAAGGCAAAGATTCTTCCTGGGGATTTACCGTGATACATTTATACTTCTCTCTCCACTCACCCATTGCAATGTCTGAGGTAGAAGCAGGAGAGGGAGCTGTCAGAGTCTACATCCACTGATAACTTCGTTTCCTCTCACTCGTGTTCTCACCTCTGCAATTTGTGGCACACATCAAATTACACCGGCAGGGAAATTTCAGCTTCAAAATGCTTCAAATTTACAGAGTACAAACTTCCATTAAGTACTGATTACTCAAATGATAATTGCTGTCCATTTGCATGCACAATAGTCACAGTCTAGAGGCAGGATACATGTGTGGGGACCTGCTCTGAAGCCATCTCTCAAGCAGGGTCAATGGGAGGTTCCCTGCAGCAAATGCCAACACAACTGGGCACCATAATAAGAACTGTGTTGTTATAGGCTAAATAAGCAGCTCTGCTGCTTGATCCTGTGGGTTATGAGGTAATTAGCTTCTGAATAACGGAAATCAATGGATGTTTTTGCAGAATCACATCAAATAAGCAGAAGCTTGGCACACAGAAGGGCAAAACAGTCCCATTGCTACACAGTCATGTTTGTTAATTCCTAGTTTAATTCCACCAACTTCAATAGCTTTACAGCAGGAAAAAGAAAAAAAAAAAAAAAAACAAACCAAAACCAAACCATAGCCTAGGGTTACTAGTAAAACCTCTCAAATTACCCTGCAATTTGAAAGCTAAAATGAAGTACTGCTCTTCTTCAATGCCTTCACTTAAAAGCCCTCCTTGCTTCCAGGACCGCATACACTGCCACCTTTGAACAGTTTATGGAATCCCACTGCCACTAAACTCCTGATACTTGGAAATCATATCACTTGGCAATTTCCTGTCCTTGTAAACCCCAAACCCTCTACATCAAGCCAAATCTATAATCCAGTAAACATTTTAAAGGGTTTTCTTCTAAAGCCTTAGTCTTTTACACATATCCTTGCAAAAAGCCTTTCCAGTTCCCTCTGTGCAACATCTATCCCATCCTCTCATCTCTCCATACGCCACGAAGTTGCATTTCTACTTGCAGCCATCCTTAAATGACCTCAGAAACATCGAATCCCATTGTCCCAGAGCAGAAAGTACATTCCACTGTTTCTTCAAATTTTTCAGGTTCAAATCTGAGTTCCACAAAATAAACCTTGTTTCATGATTATTCTGCTCCCTCCAGTGAAGGCTGTGGAAACCACACACACTACCAGGATTGAACCTAAGACCAAATCAGGACTTAAACTGATAGTACTCCGCCTCAGAGAGGATCAGCATCATTCAAAACACTTGTGTATCACAAAAACAACACGTAAGTATTAAAATATTCTTCACAGACTACATCTGTTCCTGAGTTACCAAGTCCAAGCCAGTATTTTTAAAATATACTCCACAAAAACAAACATTAACTCAAAAAGATCTGCTAAAATGGCACTGTAACTTTCACACACACAGCAACAGAAAGACTAATCAATCTGAAGCAGAACCATTCTTTTCAACAACAGCATACACTCAAATAAGACATCCAGTCTATCAGAAATGAAAAACAGAGTGAAGTGACAATGTAAATTATACCCACTGAAAAGGTAACAAACAGATCTGTTAAGGGCTTGGTGAAAAAACATGCACCAGAAGGGTGTCACTAGCAGCTCTACTTAACTCCCTCCCCTCAATGAAGGTGTGAAATGCACTGAGTTTGCAGAGAATCAACACAGAAGACATTAAATTCTTTCATTAGAAAGAGTTTATCACAGTTCATGACAAAGACATGCAAGCACTCAGAGCTCTAAACAAGGTGCAACTACATAGGAGACCAAACTCTGACTGTTTGGGGAAGAACGATTATCTGAGGGAGCCCGATTTCTTCCCCAGCCCACTCTTAATGGTAATAGTCTCTTAAACAGGAAAGCAAATACGCTTATGAATTCACAGATGGTGTGAGGAAAGAGAGTCTCACTGCTCACAGTCAAGTGCACCAATGGACAACAGTAATTATAAGATGGGCTCAGACCCTGTTCAGGCAAAAAAGAGACTGCCTGAAGGAGGGATGGAGCGGTTGACCATTCAATGGGACACATGGGATGAGGAGCAGAGGGCAAGTCTGTCAGCTGCAAATGAAGCCATGATTATTATTCACCGCTGAATTCACTCTACAGCTATGAAGTTGAGAGTCCCAGTGCAATACCTCTGCAGGGCTGCGCAGCCTCAGCAGCACTGGCGGGTTTGTTCGGAAGGACACCGGTGGTGCCCCCGCTCAGCCCCTGCTCACCCACTGTAGGGTGGCTCTTTCCCCCCAGCAGCACTGGGGGACTCCAGGCCCTGCACTTTGTCTTCCCTGGTAGGTGATTTTTTTTATATTGCTCTCCACTAGAATTTGCAGAAGCAACTCAACTCATTCAGAAAAAGTCTTGTTTCCAAGAGGCTGTTAACAAACTGCAAAGAGAAAAATATAATAAGAACAAAATAGCAAAAAACTATATAAATACCAAATAAAAAATTAGGTTCTGAATACATCTCTCCTTCTAGGCAATTATAGGGGTAAATTAGGTACTGAAGAAATGAAACACTTACTCTAAGTCCATTCTTGCAATATATTTTTTCCAGAAGCAGTGAACTACTTTGAGTATTTATCATAATCTGTTATCTGCAGAAAAATGTGAAAACTAAATAAATTTATGGAAATGCATTTACCTAATAATATTTACCAAATGACACTGTTCCCTCTGCTGCTTGTAGCAAACTCAGTCACGGAGACTAAGAACAGGTTTGCCTTATTAATACAGCTCTCTGCCTGTGTACTTTAAATACCTTAGAGCACAGTACCATCTGTGTGTATTCTACTAATGAGCTACTTCTTAGACTGAGGAAGGCCAGCCAGCCAACACCGATTACTCAGATGGAGACTGCCTAATTTTTAAGCAATTAATGAGCTCCTCTCTCACTCTATGTAGAAGCTTCCTCTGGTTAATTCTCCTGGCATATTATGGCATACCCTGTTCTAGAGAAAGATTCTCAAAGAAGAAAATAAAAAAAAAATAAAAAAGAGGAACAGGACATAGCCCAGTCCAATTCCTTAGAGCAGAGCCCAACCCTGTGTGTGGGGGACAAGCCTGAGAAGTCCCTCCTGGGACCACTCTTAGCAGAGACTACACTGCAGCTTCCCAGTGCAGCTGAGACAGGGAACAGCATCCTGCAAAGGAGTTCAGCCCTCTCCCTCACTCCTGACTGGGGCACTATGATACCTTTAGCAATGCCTCAAAGGACAGATTGGAAGAGCCAGTACCATGCTTACATGGTAAAACCTTTGATGGTTTTATTCCCTCTCATCTCCCAGTCACTTGAAATATCTGACACTGACGATCACCAAACGCTGCACAGCTCCGCAGCTGAGGATTGCCAACCGCGGATGCTGCTTGCTCAAGAGTGACCGAACACTTAGCATGATGACTGACTGCTCCCATTTCATCCCTTATCTGACTGATGTTATTTTAAAAGGTGAGCCTTAAGGGGCTATTAGATTATGCAAAACCAGAATTCCCTCTTCTGCCACTAAAAAATATTTCTTAATAATCTAAACAAAGTTTAAGGAGATCAAAATTACCTTTTACAGCTCCCTGTTGGAAAGCACTGCAGTAAAGCATAGACTGAGTATTAAATTATCTCAGTAATTACATTGATAATGCATAAGTTTCATGTGCACAATAAAATCATTAAAGGAGATCTGATTTTTACAAGTATATTACACATCATGATTCTGAAAGGGCAACCCTATGTGTAGGAAAAGATGCACTTGTCTGAGACAAACCTGAAAAACATGCCAACTCCAATCACAGCAGTGAAACTATCACAGAGGAGAGCTTTTAACCAGCAGCCCCCAGCAAGCAAGACACTTGCCTCCCCTGAGGATGCTCGTATTTACACACCAATAAGAGACTTAATGTTACATTTCAACTTGGTTTGACACTACCAAGCCATCCTACAACCACACTGGGGAATTTGTATTTTGTAAGTTTTCTCATGACCAAGGTACCCAGCATTTCACTGCAGGGTGTGGGGGGAAGGAATCTGCTCCAAAAGACAACAACTAATTACTATAGCACATCATGTGTCCTCCTCACTATAAGATGAAGCAACTTGGTGACACACTCTGTACCCTAAGTCAGAGGCATGTTTTGCAGTCGGAACAAAACCATTTGGAATAAACACAGAATGGTAAAGAGCAAGTTTAATCACCAAATCCAGATGAAAAAATCATAATGCTGTAAATAATATGATGCAAAGTCACAGTGAATAAGAATTATGTTGACCTACATCAGAAGTCAGCCAAAAAGCTCCAGCTTACAATCTGCTCCAACAAAGCTGAGACACTCCACTCCTAAGTGCAGTTTCCTCTGTAGTCCCCTATTTGCCTAAAATTACAGATGTCATTTTGAATGAAAATATTACATCCAAAATGTTATTAGTCATACACATTGTAATTTCTTTCCTTATTTCTCATTATCTAAAACCACATCACTATTCACACCTCTCTGTCTCTATACAATGGGACAGGATTCAAGGTCACATCAAAAGCAAGTGATGGATTCAAGAGCTCAAATCTACAATAATTATTTTCTTTGGCTTGAGTTTCAAATTTGCTTTTCTAAACCTCAAGTACTAGAAAACACAGGTTTCAGAAATACTTTAAAAATGTTTTTTTTCTTAACAAAAAAACTGAAATTGGAGCCTGCAACTATAGAGGAAGAAGCAGGTCGCCCTTCTTTACCAGGGAGGTCTGCCAGAGAACAGTGCTGGTAGATGCACATCTACCTCCAACCAGGGAGCCAAGGAAGTCTGCAGGATGACCTGGCTCCACTAAAGAGCTCTCACTTTCTCAGTTTTCAGATCTCCTCTGCAGGGAGCCCGACAGATTTGACATGGCCAACTGCTTCCCAGCAGGAAATCCCAGAAACAGTAGGGTCCTGACCACTATGTGTTCAATCTTCCAGCTTCTTCATCTGACATCCATACCAAGGACCCCAGAAGTCCTGGCGTTCAGCTGCAACTCTTGAATGCCCCAGAGAAACAGAGCCTAGGAATAACCCTGCCTTTGATTCATGTTCCAGCAGTTTTCTACTGCTTATTAAATGTATCTATCTCAGGGAATTTACTGTTCAAAAATGAAATCGTGTCACTGAAAAAGAAATTCTGACAAGCCCTATTCTGCAGAATGTGATTATATTTCTGGATTTGACCATCACCTCAAAGACACCAGAATGATTTTATCTCACATTACTCTTTCCCTTCCAGGCCCACCCATGTATATGTCTTGCTGAACACGTAAGACAGCAAAAGCATCATGAAGTGGCTCTGCACATTGATCCAAATAACCTTAGGGTCACAGAGTGCATCCGCAAAACAAAAACATAATGTTTAAATCCAAGAACAAACAATTCCTGTCATCTTGTGAAAAATCTGACCTACTATATGAACATCAGTCTTCACAAATATTAAGTCACTTTTATCTCCAGCATACCTGTCAATACTCATTAACTTCTAAATATTTTTTTAAAAGTCTGTTAAACAACTTTGCACTCAAATTTTTATATGTATTTGTACAGTGGGATGAAAGGACCAACATTTCCTTAAACATGAACATCTGGTTAGACTATACACTGAGGTGTCCTTGGATAAAGCTGTTTTAAGCTATTCACACATCTGATGACAGAACTCCAGTTCCTGAGCTACTAGGTAAGCACAGATGGAGCCCAGAGTGGTTCCAATGGAGCTGACTGCCTGCAGAGTCACTGCAGTTTATAATCAACAAATGTTCTTTAGGTCAGAGGAGTAAGTATATACACAGGCTTCTACAAACTTGGTTACCCAAGGGACAATTGGTGTCTCCACGGCTTATGGTCCCTCAGGTATTCCATATGCCATTTTACAGTCATAAGTGTTTTTTCGTCCTCTACACTGGGAGGACAATTTATAGCCAATACACACAACAGCCTTGTAACATTCGAAGGCAAAAGCTCTCTTAGACTAAAACTAAAATCCGGTATAGCAGAATCTCTCCCCTCCATTTCCAGCAGACACATCTCACTATCTTCTACTGAAAAATAACAGAAATTACAAACACTTTTCCCTAGCACATGTATCCAAGGACATAAAAGCACATTCTACACACATGCTTATTTAGCCTCAAAACTTCTCTAGGAGATAGTACTGGTTTCCTTGTCCTTGCTGAAGCTGTTAGCAACATAACAGAACAGAGGGAAACATTTTATTTGTGTTATCCACACACCTTCAGTGTGCTGGGCAAAAAAGCACTTGTATTAAATATCAGGGTAGCAGATGTCTACTAAAAATGCCACAGAATCCCGTGAGACTAAAAAAAACAAACCAAAACAAACCCTGCCAAGGTAACAAAGCACAATTAGAATACTCCAAATCCAAAAAAAAATAACACTATGATCATGTTTCAAGGCCCTTACTACACAGCCCTAACAAACATTTAAACTGTACACACGGTTACTGGATGCCTACACTGCAGTACCTTGCCCCAGACACAAGCAAGAGTGACATACAAAATATGGTACTTGAAACATTAGAAAGGAATTCGGGAACTTCAGCCTTTCCCTCTTGCCCTGTTTCAGGTCTGTTCACTGAAAGGGGAGCTGAATCCCCTGACATGTACCACTTTCCCTGATGCCTCCTGCCCCAGAGGCCTGTGGGTCAGGTCAGCACTCAGGGTCTGATGCAGGTTTCCATTCCTCCCACTTCAGTACAGCAACCAGAAGGAGACAGCCAGATACAAAAGGTTCAGGCCAGGTCCTGCTATTGCCTCCAGTTTCTTTATTAAAAACCAGTGAACAGCGCTTACAGCCGACTGGACCAAATGGTCTCCTACTTATTCAATTACTATTTAATTTCCCATCTGGAATAATGGATGCAGAAATGTCAGTAGATTCCTTGTTAAAGGAATACTGGTCCCTCAAAGATGCAAACCAACTGCATCTGTCAAATTTAAGTATCAAAATACCTTCATCAAAACCAAAAGTAACTGCGAGTGAGTTTCCATAGGCCATATGCAGCACAACAGAGTGACAGTTTTTGTGAACCTCAAAGGTCGAAGATGTTTGAAACAAGCCAAACTAACAGAAATATCCTCACACTGCCTCTCTTTCCTGCCCCAAATAAGGAACCACATGGGGAGGGAAAACGAGAAAGAACTCGTGGCAGAGGCTGGCAGGCACAGGCAGCCTGGATACTGTCTCACAGAAAAAGTAAAATGCTCAGAAGCTTAACTTTTATCTAAGTCTCTGTCTTCAGTGGCAGGGCACTGTATGTTTTCATATCAGTATGTATTGTAAGTACTAATCATTCTTCTTGTAGGAAAGAATTGATTGGATTTGAAAGGGTTAGAGATAAATAAAGTGATAAAATGTACACTCTAGAGGTGACACTGCAGCTCAGATCAATTTTGCTTTCAACTCATAGATAGGCAATCATTTCTGCTTTAGAAAGTTATAACAGTACCACAACAATCTCACACAGGTCTATATACTAACATTTGCACACTGCAAATGTACTGCACTAAAAAGAATTCCTTCCTTCTTCACAGTCAACAGCTTGAAATCATAGAATCACAGAATCATTAAGGTTGGAAGAGGCCTCAAGGACCATCTAGTCCAACTGTTCCCCTACCACCTATGACCCACTAAACCACGTCCCTAAGTACCACATCTAACCTTTCCTTAAACATCTGCAGGGACAGTGACTCCACCACCTCCCTGGGCAACACGTTCCAATGCCCGACCACCCTTTCTGAGAAGAAATTTCTCATATCTCCAACCTGAACCTTCCCTGGCGCAACTTGCGGCCGTTCCCCCTTGTCCTGTCACTAGTTATCTGCGGGAAGAGGCCAACCCCCAGCTCACCACAACTTCCTTTCAGGTAGTTGTAAAGGGCAATAAGGTCTCCCCTCAGCCTCCTCTTCTCCAGACTAAACAAGCCCAGTTCCTTCAGCCGCTCCTCATAAGACCTATGCTCCAGCCCACTTCGGCAGTTTCATTGCCCTTCTCTGGACACGCTCCAGGGCCTCAATGTCTTTCTTGTGGTGAGGGGCCCAAAACTGGACACAGGACTCAAGGTGCGGACTCATCGGGGCTGAGTACAGTGGGACGATCACCTCCCTGCTCCTGCTGGCCACACTATTCCTGATACAGGCCAGGATGCCGTTGGCCTTCTTGGCCACCTGGGCACACCGCCGGCTCATGTCCAGGCGAGCATTGACCAACACCCCCAGGTCCTTTTCCTCCACACAGCTTTCCAGCCACCCTGCCCCAAGCCTCTAGCGTTGTCTGAGGTTGTTGTGATCAAATATTTAACTCTGCACCTCCTGAAAAGGGAAACCTCTGATGTTGCCTTTATTATTTATAAAGTCAACTTCTCCAAACTTAAATGGCACAAAATAACCAAAAATGCATCCTAATTCTCACTTCTGTCACTATTTCCCATAGTGATCCCAACATCTCCTACCTCATAATTTTACTGCTTGCCACTTTCACAGCTACACTCATGGCAAAAACAAGTACCTAACTACAGAAGTTTCTAATACAATGTGTCACGTGAACTAGCAATTTAAAAACTGAAATGCACTCCAAACAACAAGCAAGGTTCTGAAAGTAAAGTTGAACAAAGTTCTTTAAATTCAGTGGACAGAGATATGAGAATGTGTATTAATGTTCATACCTAGTTCAATCTAAGGATCCTTATTTATATTCCTTCAAATACACACAGCAGTCTGCAAAAGATGCCTTAAACACATATTCAGGTTATGAAAAACCAAGCACACGTCAGAACTGTTCTTGGTCAAGAGTTGATCCATAATTAAGCCATTACATCAGAGATTCTCCACAGCTCCTATAGGTCCATATCCCCCAAGTCACCTCCCAGCCTGTGTATCACCAACAGATGTCTCAAACTGAGCAGGCACTCATCTCTAGGACTAGAGAACACACTGAGCTTGAAGACTCTGTGCCCCGTACATTTGCAGCTGTATTATTTATATATATTTGAACATTAGATAAGATAAAGTTTCCAAAAATATTTTCATGAACAAGCTGAAAAACAAAATATGGCAGAACAACTTTCCCTGTCCCTCAAGACAGTCAGTTTCAGAGTAAGGACACAAACTGAGGACATGCACCCTCAAAGTGAACATACTAGAAAGACTGAAGATCTCTTAAAATTTCTCTTCAGGATTCTAAAGAAAACAAACCAAAGACACCTGGATACATTAGCTGGTTTTGGTGGTTTTCCTTTTCATTTTAAAAGGTCCCATTTTGGGGAGGAAAAAAGTACTATCCAGTTAAAGGCACAGGGCTGGAAGATTTCTCAATCATGATGATATGCCTACTAGAGGTTCAGATATTATTAATAAACTCTTGCATGCTGCAGCTCGATGTGGAACCGATATCCAAACAGCTGACACGATGCCCATATTGCAAAAGTGGAAGATTATAGATTTTTAACTGAGGAAATGACATTTCTTTCATGCTTTGCTTGTTTCCCCCTATCCCTAAAGATCCTACCTTGGTGATTTACTGCAGTTGGAACAATTTAATTGTGTTCATTTATTTTATTCAGATACAGCTGCGGTTTCCCTTTTGGGAAAGAAGTCTAGCTTTAATATTTAAGTATCAGCTCAATATTTTAATTATTTAAATTATACATGAACTCATTTTAAATTAGTGTAATAGCTAAAAATTTGAGTGTTTAACTAAGCTCAATATTTAAACCCTGTCAGGTTGAGGTCACTA
Organism: Psophia crepitans; assembly: GCA_013399095.1. Classification (NCBI taxonomy): domain Eukaryota; kingdom Metazoa; phylum Chordata; class Aves; order Gruiformes; family Psophiidae; genus Psophia; species Psophia crepitans. The sequence goes on along the minus strand of VWZZ01007084.1, from coordinate 3,157,717 downwards.
AAAAAACCCCAAACCTCTAGCAGATTATTCTCTTTTTTGTTCTTGTCTATGCATCTCCCTTCCCCACCAGCAAACAGAATGTCTAAATGCTGCCAGCTGTCTCCCAGGCCTGTCTAGCTGCAATGCTGCTTTCTGTCTAGAGAAGAGGAAATAAAGGCTGAGACTCCCGTAGCGAGGTGCACAGACTACCAGAGCTTCACAGCTTACTTGCTGGTAGCCCCCCGAGACCTGACTGAGCACAGGAGCCTGGCTCCTCACTTCCTGCTGATCCAAACAGAACAGATGGAGAGCAGCCGTGAACCTGTGAGCAGACACAACCGTATGCAAGAGGGACCGTACATTACTGCACTGATGACAGCTTAGAACAACAGTGATCCCTACTTTTTTTGTTTGCTGGAGCTGTGAATAACCTAACATCTTCTGGGGAAAGAAAGAGATCAGTGCGCACTGATTAGTGCTCCCAAGCTCCCGTTTCCTCTGCGTCTTCATGTTACTTGCAGGAAGTAAAAGCTTAAAGCCTCTTCTGCATCACTCATATCTCAGAAATTGGGAGGGCTTACAGCCATGCATTTCATATGAGGGCCAGAAGTCAGCTCTTCAGGGAGATACAATTGCACACAAAAAGCAAATGGCAACTGTGAGGGTTCATCCCGCAGCTCCTCTAGGCACCCACCCCAGCAGGAGCAATGGACTTAAGAGTTAGATTCCTCTAGGACATCCCACTCCAGGCACAAATCCATGAGTCACCTGTGAAGTACAAACACCTTCATTTCCATCTATGTCATGGTTTTCATGGCCAAAGCAATCAAGAAATAAAACAGGGAGATTGAGCTTCATAGCAGGAAGCAGAGGGAAATCCTTGGATAAAGCAATGACAACTAGTAGGAAAGCAAAAGTCCCCTCAAACATTTATAGCAGACCACAGCAAGTTGTTGCATAACATTTAAAAGGCATGAAATACCAAGCCAATAGGTTTTAAATGAATGTGTTAAAGCACTGTGTCCCAAGCAGTGCAACATCGATGACAGAATTTGGCTCTGCCCATACATCACAAGGCATGATGCTAAGTCAAACCCTCTCTCTCCCAAGCATTGGTGACAAAGTTGGATGCAGGTGGACAGTGACGAGGTGGGTGGACAGTGATGGTGTGGGTGAGGGATCAGAGACACTTGCATCTCTGGCACATCACTGCCTTTTGGGTAGTCCCAAGATAAAGAAGAGGAGAAGGAAGGTCAGAATCCCAGAGAACACCCATCTGACACCAGGGAAGAGAAGACACAGGGCTCTGGCTCTGTAGCTTGGAAGACGTATCAGTGCCAGGTCTGAGCCAATTAAGCCCTGTTAACCTGCAGAAAGACTACCACCAGCTCTGCAGTCAGCAGCCTAGTAGAAACATTGGAAATATCTGTCCATGCTCCTCCACACAAGGTTGGCATGCCCTCTGGAGCACTAGCACGCTGAGACAGGGTATTTCAGCAAATAAATACAGCAACAATAAATGGCATCAATTATTCACTAATGGAATTATGTCTACTAAGTCAAACAGAATCTATAATCTGAAAAACCTTTTGCTTAAAAAATGCAGTGGTTTTTTTAATTGGTTTTATATTCCCTGCCATGATTATTCAAAGCACTATATACAAAGGGCTTGGGAAAAGAAGTCACTTAATCAGATTAAAAGGAAATCACCTACCAGCTGGGAACTTAGCAGCTCCCACATCCTCAATTTATTTGTATAACCTCCACCTGTAAAATACCCTTTCTAGGTAGGCTATTGCTAAGTCTGCAGTCCCAGCAATAGCTGTTTGCTCAGTTTTACTTCTTAAAGCAGGCAAAAAGGATGGTGTGCAGTTTTCAAAAAAGCTTCTTAATATTAAGAAATGCTTGTGAAACTTAAGTCAACATTACATTCACACAGATGCTCGAGGTAAACTGTTCAGTTCCCACCACAAACAGCAATCATTACTCTGTAGACATGACAGATTTCTTCTGAAGCATCTGGAAGTTGCTGCCTGCAACGAAGAATCTGACTAGCATAATTAAATTAGCTCACCCATTTTAATTATTTTGGCACCACATCTCAAGTGAGAAGCAGCCAAACAAATTTGTCTTGCTACAAGTTTCTGTTTCATTTTTGCAGCATTGCAAGGTACCCCTAAAACCTATCTGAGGCCTGACATGCATTCCTGCTTGTCTTCTCCAAGTGGAAATATGGACTGTTGAATCTCTAACAAGGGGCAAGTAAAGGACATGAATCAAATCTTTCAGTTCTGTTTTCTCTGCCCTTCCATGAGGGATGTTTCTTCAGCAAACTTTAATTCTATGCTTGCAACTGAAGGACCATTTCATCACCTTCTGTTTGACATCTTAGATCCTCCAGTCCTGACCTCTCTTGAATGACTCTTGCCTGTCTGTCCCTTTCTCAACTTTCTCCCCTTGGGCTTCCATTCCTTGGCTTCAAAGGTGACTGAAGGTGACTTCCCAGCCAAAACTCTTCTCTCTTTAAGGCAACTTCAGTTTCACTAATAACGCCCTTCTGGACATTCTTACCCCTGCTCTTGACTACCTTGGTTTCAGTGATGCCTTTGCATTACCTGAAGACAACACCGCACCTTTACCTTGCTCCAATCCTAGCCCTCTTCAAATCAGTTCTCTCTAGATTCTGGCTACCCCTTAAGTAAGTCATATTCTATTACGTGATATCACACACATGCTAGTCAGCTTCATAATTGCTCTTGTATTTAACACTAATCACAATTCTGGCCATTCATACAATACTTCTACGTATTGCTTGGAAAAATGCCAGTCTACATAAGTCAGCAAAGATACCAATACCCTGATCTTGCTGGTTTATTGTCCTAGTAGCCCAAATCTGTCTTTATCATCAGTGTCAGCACTTTCCATGCACTGCTTCACACAGCTCTATATAACTGTCTGCACAATTTCCCTTCCTCTTGTAAAGATGCTCACCAGCTTAGACATTCCCACATCAATAGCCAGCAAGACCCAAGACTACAGCATCCATCCAGAACACTGCTGCAGAGATCCTGTCCACAGGGTGTCATTTGGGCACCCCATCCACTCCCCACCCCCAGCTCCCATCTGCAGCTGAAACAGCCTTCCTGCTTTCAGACATCCTGCTGTTTACACTGCAGTGCAGCTGCCCACAAATAAGCATTAAATTACGTTCCCCTTCCTACTCTCCTTTATCAAGGCATCCAAAAAAAAAAAAGGACCCTGAACTACAGCATGATGCTATAGCCACTGTCACCCTATCAAGCAACATGGCCTCATTGTTTCTTCGTGTTGCCTGGCTGCATCCATCCACACTCTCTGATCTGCTTAAACAACAATACAAATAGTTAGAGTTCAGAAGGCTCTGGAGCACGTGTCCCTTCAAAACAGATAATACTTAGTGAAGCCCTAAGCAATCAAAGAACAGTCCTTCATATCTAAAGACCCTTTCAGAAAGGGAGTCAAATTATCAATTTTTCTCCAAGTGCTGAAATCACAGAAACAGAAAATGTATTTCACTCACAATGTAGTGGAAAAAGAAAAAGCAAAAATAAAAAGAGATCAAGAGTTTGCTCCACACAGCAAACTAAAAATCAACACACAGAATGAATATTGAAGGTGAAAATCAACTACATTTTCATGTACTTGCAAAGAAACTATCATTTTACTTTACAGGCATTTTTCCCCTTTATCTTATACTCAATATATACCAACTCAATCAAATGAAAAGAAGAAGAACCAGCTATTCACTAGTGGGTTATATTTAGCAATAGGCAATCTAACATATTAAAGCATTTTTCCCACCAGTACTCAACCTGAAATGATATCGTCATCAGCTGCCAATAACACAAGACATTCTGCAGAGTCAAAGAAAGCAGACTAAAAAAACCCAACAAACACTAAAATATAATTAAAGGTGAACTACCAGCTGAATGATGGTATGCACACACCCATGTTACTTCTGCAGATGTGTACTTCTGATAAAAGAAATGCAAAGGCCCTTCCTTGCAGACAAGTGGTGTTACCTGGCAGCAGTGAATAAGGTTGCTCAGTTATACAGATTATGGATCTCACAGGGGTTCCCATCCGGGCCAGTAACAGTAATTTTGAAAAACAGGAACACCATCACCCTTAGAGTTTAGATCAAACTCCAATCAGTCAAATCCACGACTGCTCTCACAGGGCAATCAGGGCTCAGGGCACAAAAACCACAACTAAAGGCTGTAGACTAGTTCAATTTAGCAACATCCATTTATACTTTCTAGCCCAGCAGTAAGAATTCAGCTCAGCATCTGGTAGTTCCCAGAGTAACACTTCCTAGCCTGGGACATGACATCTAATTCTTTATAATGGATGGACCAGTAATTTTTGTCCTTCATTCTCAAGAAATGTAGAAATCAAACTTAAAACTGGCCACACCAACTAAAGTCAGTAATTGCTGTTTGTACCTGCATGGCTAGAAGTGTTGGCTGAAGACATTGAGGACAGCAAGATCAACGGAAGGCCTCACACTTACATGTATAGCACACTACTAATGGGAAAAAAATCATAGAATGGTTTGGGTTGGAAGGGACCACAAGGATCATCTAGTTCCAAACCCCTGCCATGGGCAGGGACACCCTCCACTAGCCCAAGGTGCCCAAAGCCCCATCCAGCCTGGCCTTGAACACTTCCAGGGATGGGGCCTCCACAGCTTCTCTGGGCAACCTGTTTCAGTGTCTCACCACCCTCACAGGGAAGAATTTCTTCCTAATGTCGAGTCTAAATCCCCCCCTCTTTTAGTTTATACCCATCATCCCTTGTCCTGTTACTATACTCCCTAAGGAACAGCCCCTCGCCAGCTTTCCTGTAGGTCCCGTAGGTAAGTCAACACGCAAGTTTAAAGTACAACATTTATCCTGCATCAGTTAGCTGTCCACACATACAAGGCTCTAGCAGACTAACACCACTTATGTCACACTGCAGCTAACCTATTTGTCTGCCCAAAGTCCTTCCAAACTCACAGCTTACTTGAGAAAGGCAAACAAGCTCATGAATTCAGTCCCTTTGCGGGGCAGAGCTGCGTGGACTGTAAGTCACTTCAGACTCTAATTATACATGAAACATTATCCAGATCAAATGTCTATCCTGGAAGGAGATACCCTAATGCCTCTTTGAAGTGTTCTGCTATTTTAGTGGATTTCAAAAGCAGATGTGAACATAAACCAACTCCCACTCCCATTGCCAATCAGAGATTACCTACCTAGGAAAGTTCTTCCCATTTAACCCCACATATAATCACACGTATGACTGGTGTGGCTTTTTGGAAGATGCCCTTCCAACATACAAAAAAATAATTCAGACTTAAAATTCACCACAAACCACATCCACAGTTAAAAAAATCTCTTAGCATGAGGAAAAGACTGAATGTTAAAACAATGCCACAGTCATTGTTACCTTTATGGGTTTTCAAACAGATCAACATTTTTTTGGTGTTTTTTATTTTTTAATTATTATTAAAAGAAAACATAAGGAACTTTGAAAAAGCTTAAAGTCACAGCAACAGAACATTATAGTGAGAAAATGCATCCTGTAACACCTGGTAAGCAAACCATACTGGTTATGACTTTTTTTCTTTTTTGCAGAAAAGAACAAGAAGTATATATGCAAAACAAAAAGCAGCCATTTAAAAAACTTGATTGCATGAGTACTAGGTCCAGGTTTAAAAGTAAAAATATTTTTCTGTGACTTACCAGAATTTCTCTTTGACACGAGCTTCAAATTCATGCTGACTACAGTACAGATCACAAGAACCAAGAGAACAAGAGGCTTCATCTTTCACTTTCTGTGACAGCTGAAATGCAAACATAGTATGAAGTCTGAATCACAGCTCTTCACTACAACAAAGCAACAGCTACAGTTAAACATTTCTCAAAGAACCATTACAGGGCAACGGCTTAATCTAGTGACTTCTGGGTTTATTTTTATGCAGAGGTAGGAAAACATAATGGTTCAAAGTAACTGTCTATGAATAATTTATCTCTGACGATCACACAAAAGGGTAGCTCGTTTTTTTTTAAATGCCACTTTGAAAATATTATTTTGCCTAAAAAACCCACAAGACTTAACTGTTTATTTGAAATAGTATGGGTCTAATCTGGCAGATTTTTATATACTATTTAATGGGGAGGCCCTAATGGTCATGAGTAGTTTTGTCTCATACAAACAGGACACATGTTCAACAAAAAACTTTGCATTTTTTCAGGAAAAGAAAAATAATAGGTTATTCATGCAATTTCTCTTAGCAACCTTATTTTCCCACTGTGACCTTGCAAAAGCTCCTACAATAATTAATGCTACTCCAGAGATTTCTCCTATAAAATAAAGACAGGTGAACAAAACTCAGAAATCAATGAATATAGGTCTCAGGATTCTTACTAAAAATATAAAAGTAGTCTCTCCTGTGAACTTTACTACCTACTTTATGTTACATACATCTGAAAAAAAAAAAGTTTAAAATTGCATTTTTAATTTTATGTCCTTACTGGAACTAAATCTGGTTTTATTTACAGGCATGAGGCCATTCAAGAAAACATAGCAAGAGCAAACTGAAGCTCTTTATCTGTACTTGAAAACAGGTAGAACAAATTCAACCTCAGCAAAGTCCACCTCTATCTCTCTCTCTCTCTCTAAACGGAAGAGAAAGATGCTTAATTATAAGCTAGAGTCCTCAAATATATGCTTAGCTTGAAGTCACAGTCCTTTAAGTGGCTTGATACATTCAGATTCCAGGAATTCCTCTCCATATCAGATACAGACTTTAGATCAGGACCCTCATTCTCAGATAAAGAGGGCAGTCATCTAAATCAGTATGAAATTACGATTTGCACCAAAAGATTCAGCAAACATTTTATAGCAGTTTCTTTTAAGCAAAAATGCACAAAACTACCTGTAGTAGTAGTCAAAACGAAGGCCAACAAAACAGATTCGTTTCTTAAATGCTGTATACCACATATCCACCCACCCAGCCTGCTCAGAGGAACCCTCAACTTTGGGAGCAGGCCAGACCCCTGCAGCTCTGCACATTCGCTCAACGTGATAAACCAACAAGAGGGTGTCCTGCACTTCACTGAAAATTATTCAGTTTAATTTGACTTTATTACATCAAGTATTCTTCCCTTGTAATTTTACTACCAGCCTACTGTTGTGTGAAGAAAATGTAAGGAACCATGTATAATCTTTTACATGATGGCAATTATGCTGCTATTCAATTATTTCAAAATTATCACTTACGGCTGAAGCTTTCCCCCTCTCACCTTATCGTACTGCAAGCTATAAAAGGGCAGTGGATGCTTTCCCCCCCTGAATTCTATGTTCCCATGGGCACTTCATGCCTATTGATTCCCCACAGTAACAACGCTAAAGGAGTTTTCAAGGAATAATACGTGCTGACGGCTGTCTGACAGTGGTTAATGGCAGAATTAGTATTCATTCTCCCTTAACCTCTCCTTGGAGTACCAAATTCCTGAAACAAGCAAGGCCATCTTGACAAGAGAGCTTAAAAAAAAGTAATTGAACTAAATCTTTTGACAGATAATTGTAATGATGATGTTACACTAGAGTGATTTTCAAGTGTAGCTTTGCAAATTACTTTCTCTACTTCCCTCCCTTCAGTTATTACAGCTGAGGTATGTAACTCCTAGGTCTTTCATCATGTGGGTCCCTCCATTCCCACCCCAAACGCGCTATGCTGCATTAAATACACTTAAAAATTCAAAGCAAGTTCTGCCAGCCAGCATTCATGGTAGAGATAGGGGAAAATTCTTGGTTCTGTCAGCATTGATAGGAGCTTTGCTTTTTGAAGCCCTGGTCTCACCAAGGCATACAGTCGCTGTACCTGCAAAAATGAGGAAAATACAGCAGGAAAAGGGCAAGAAACTACTCTACCACCCAGTCATTCACAGCGTAGCCCAGAGCCTCAGCTTGTCACATTTGACACAACCCCACTGAAGCTGGCATGAAAATACACGTCAGAGTTTGAGGTGTCATCTTCACCATCTTAGACATCCAACCATAAGAAGGTAAGATCAGTCACAGCAGTGTGACCCACACCAGTGTGGGTCAGCTGGTTACTGTCCTGAGAGAGCAGAGTGCTACAGATGACGAGGCTGTTCAAACTGCCACATCATAGATAATTCTTTTTAAACCTACAATTTGACAAAGAGCACAAGGTACAGTATAAGATGTATTTCCTGCCAGAAGGCAGCCAAGCAGTCAGAAGAGGGAAGTTTGTATGTGTCTAGGACAAAGCCTCTGAATTTGCTCAGGAGGAGACTTCTGGGGCTGAGCCTGCCAAGACCTCCAATATGTCTCCCAGTGGGACCAGTCTCACAGCTCCCTCCTCTGGGCTATTTGTTCATCTATCAGGCAGTGGGATGGACTAGAGACTGGAGACAACCCTGTGCTACACCTACTAGCACTTCTGGAAATCAATGAGTGGGAATGTATCCATGGTCTGACAAAGAACAGGAAGAAAACTGTGCTAGCCTGAAGAGATATGAGATGGGATAAACCAGTTAACATTTGATAGCATTTTCCTATAATCGAGGCATTTTCCTCCAAGCAGGGCTGATTCTGTCATTTGACACACCTTCCCCTCACAGGCACTGAGCAACATTTCCCTGAGGAGCTGCTTACTCTGATGCTGTCAACTCTAAGCAGCTGTAAGTAGGGGCTCACAGCTGTAACAAGAACATAGTACTCTACTGGACTTCCCTCAAGAGGGGGACCAAGTTTAGGACCATTCCCAGAAGAGTGAAGATGACATCTGTCTTAGTAAGGATATAGAAATACCAATTACAGCTGACCTGTCCAAGATGGCCAAGAGGAGGGAAGACAGAGACATAAAGTGTTTGTTGAGAAGGCTGAAAGAATTGCTAAACAAGTTAATCCAGCCCTTCTTGTGACCTGCCAGGTTGCATTTGTATCATGATAAGTAAAAGGGATGTTGCTACCATCAGAAGGAGAAAAGTAGGAGAAGCAAGGTGTGAGAACTTTATTCTCAACCATTCCACTAATGAGGCCACCCCTTCCCTCTTCATACCATTTGATGCTTCAGACCACAGACTTCAGGCAGCGTTCCCAGTCTGTTGTAAGCACCCAGCAACTACAAAGGGACCGGACTGCAATGCAACACAAACTCTGTTCTTCTAACAGAAACCCCAATTCCCATAGCTGCCTAATGCACTTCACGTGTGTTGACAAACTCAGTTCTTTCTTCGAGTCCTCAGAAAACAGCACTTGGAAAATTGTGTCGCATTTTCTTCATGTACTGCTTGCTGTCCATCCAGCACCCACTTCAGGTCGCATAGCTTCCCAGACTCAAATGAATTTCAAGTGACAAGGTTAGAAGAAAGTACTTAGGAATAAGAAGGAAACTGGAGCATTAATATTCTGCATAAAACCCAGCACTTAGATTCCCACATTCCTGCTTTAAATACAATTTAGTGTTGCTCTAATTTCTACCACAAGCTTTGTTTATACAGTGTTCCTTTTCAAGAGAAAGCAAGAAAAGAAAAGTGGTGCATGTGTGCACTCAGGCAAATGTCTGTGCACAGACTGAGATTTGCTGACACACCATGAGGCTCTGTAGGTTCTGGTTTCTCCACAGAAGCTGCGATCAGAAGGTGCTCATTAAAAACAGCAGCCCACCTCTTCAGTGGTTTCCAATTGTCAGGTTGTGTTGCTCAGAAATCTCACGGAAATAAATTACAGTTTTCACTCCACACACAAAGGATGAAATGGCAACAGTAATTCTTTCATTGTCTTTATAGCACGCTAGATAGTGACTTCTGATCATTTCTTTTCAAACCATTTCCCCACTCCACTTCTTAAGGCTTTGAATTTTAATATGAACTCTCCCTCAGGTCTTCTCTTCTTTTGCCAACACACCATGCTTTGAGCTGTTTATTACTGAAAGACTTTCAGTCCATATAATATGCTGGATGGAAGCAATCCACAATGGGCACCAGTCCCTTTTTGTTGATACCTCAAACACATGCAAAAAAAATATGTAAGATCAGAGACGCATGCTAGTTCAAATAACACATCTTCAGCTCTGCTTGATATGGGTCATGCAGTGTTCTTCGCTCTGTTGCTCAATGAGCATCAAGGAATATTTCATTTTGCCTAATTCACTGTGCATCTTCACCATCATAACCAGTCCCTGACATTGTCTAAATATGCAATGAACATTAACTCTACAAGGCAGAGTGCATTCAGCATTTATCTTGCTGGATTTGAGCCTCCATTGGGCTCAAATTCAGAATTGGCCAATTCTCCTTGTTCAGCTGAAATTCTACAAGAAATTTTATACTGAGATAAACACAGAGGGAACCTGGCAATGCTTGTGTTGTGCAAACTGAAAGTAATCAGCAACAATGAGACAACATCTAAAATGTCTGTGATTATTACTGGTTCAACAGCGTATCAGCTGCACGATAGCAATACAAGACCAAGATACTGCCCTTAGGAAGCGAAGGGAATGACAACTAAATACACAGAGCACCTAACAAAGTCACACCACCAATCTGTAATGATTCTTCCAAAGGCTGCATGTCTGGGTGTGAAAGAAAAGGAACAAACTGTAAAATTCACAGATCTTTTGTGATATGAAGGGGGTAAACTCAGAATCTTACGAGTTCTTTCAGACGAAACAAACAGGACCACCTTTAGGTGTTAATATTGAGGTTTTGCTTGACAGATTGTAACGCTTCTATTAAAAAGTTAAATATCTTCCAAATGGCAACCATAGAAGATACCAAGAGCAGCGTCTTAAAGTTTCAAAAAGTACCTTACAGTATCACACCAAAACAAGAAAATGGGCTTCAGTGGCAACCCCCCCAAAAAAAAAAAACCCACCACAAAAAAACTGTGGATGGCCTCCACACACAACTTCTGCCATTAACATTTCTGGTTGCAAGGAGCAGGAGTAATTTTAGTCACATTAAAGCAGCAATTAGACTCAACACCGAGCAAACTGCTGGTTTGCCCTTGTCGTGGTTTAACCTGGCAGGCAGCTAAATCAACCACACATCTCACTCACACCCCCCCTCCCCGGCCCCTGCCAGTGGGATGGAGGAGAGAACTGGGAGAAAAAAAATAAAACTCATGGACTGAGATAAAGACAGTTTAATATGACAGAAAAGAGACTAATAATAATAATGTACAAAACAAGTGATGCACAGCACAATTGCTCGTGACCCACAGACCACAGATGTCCAGCTAGTTCCCAAGCTCTGGTCTAAACGCCCCAGCCAGCTTCCTCCAAGTTATATACTGACCATGACACCATATGGTATGGAATATCCCTTTGGCGAGTTGGGGTCTGCTGTCCTGGCCGTGTCCCCTCCCAGCTTCTTCTGCACCCCCAGCCTCCTTGCTGGTAGGGCAGTATGAGCCGGAAATGGAAAAATCCCCTGAAATATTCCAAATACAGATAAAGATTCCAATATCTACAGAATCCTAATTCTATAGTTATTATAGAATATCTATAATTCTATAGATATTCATCACTGCTTAAATACAGGCAGTACTCTAAACTTCTACCAAGAAAATTCGATAAAAACCTGAGCAGCCCATCTTAACAGATTCATGAACCAAAAGAAGCAGAACTAGTCAGCCCTGATTAGCAGATTGAGTACTGTCAGCTCACACCACACACTGACCTCGATTCCCTAAGCAACTCACTCACACAGAATTCAAGTTCATTATATCTTCAAATTGGATTTTAAATCCCCAAATCGTACTCCTCTGTTATTGCAGGAACTCCTGCACTTGGAAATGCAGAAAGCAACCGTCAGGAGGAACAACAAGAACAACAAAGGAGCTGGAAGGTTAGCTATAATTTTTTTAAGCCTCATGCCCAGCTGCGCCATCAGTGACATACTGATTCAGCAGCACCCTGGATTCTACAGAGAACTATTGTTCAAGCCTTAACTTTGCAATATTCTAACTACACATCCCAGGATATATGGATATGTTTGTCCAGTATCACAGCTTTTAAATTTGAGCAGTCCAAGCCCTTTATAGACGTTCAAAGTGAAATACGTGTTGCGGGAGTAGGATTACAGCTGTACTTCAAGCCCTCATGGTTTATGAGGTCAACGTAATGGATCTATTAATTTATAGCCTTTTTTCCCCCCTAGAGTAGGAGCTATTAATATTCTACATATATTTACTTCTGCAGATTGTGGTTTAATCAATACAGTACTTCAAGCAACATGAAGTACTGCAGGCAACGTAAGGTTGCCAGACCCAGAGAGTTTGGGTTTACAGAGTGGGGCTTAGCCTCTTACCACTTTGCAGAAGTACTTAAAAGATTACAGAAAAGCCAGCAGAGACAGGGGAGAGAAGAAAATGTGAAGATGGTCTACACTTGGAAAGCTGAACATGTACACTAGTGCCAGGGAAAGGGGAGTGATTTTAAGAATCAGCTTAAATCAGCCTAAGTCCTAGAGCTGACGCAGTTACAGCAAGACAGTTCCCACGGCAGAGTAAGCTGCAGCAGTAATCACAGTCACCCGAGGGGAAAGACAAATCCCAGCCACAGACGACCTCGTACACTTCCCAGTGCCAAGAAGGCTGCTGGGCACTGTCGCAGGAGGGCAGGCTTCTTCTGGGCTGAGAGGAACTCGGGGGCTACTCTCTCAGACCCAGCCTGCCCTAGGCTGCAGAGAAGCTCTGCTCAGGAAAAAAGGAGTCTGAACTCTGCTTCTCAACTCTCCGGGGAGAAGAAAGAAAGAAAAGAAAAAAGTTGCCAGTGAGAACTCTTGGGCTTCAGAGTGGCTGATAAACCACTGTAAATTCCAAAAAAAAATCATGACTTCACCTGACTCCAGCTCTTCAGTTGCTGACACCCAGAGCAAACACCACTGCTCAGGTCATGGTCTTTTCCTCCCAAGTGCTTTAGACGGTCTTGCCAGTGATCACAGGTCTCCTCTACAGAGCCTCAACCACAAAAGGAGAAGACATCTCCGATTAAAAGAGATGAGAAAAGTCCTTTCTCATCCACACCAACTTCAAAACTCACTCACGGCTCCTACATCAATAAGGAAGTCTGTCCAATTCACAGCAGCCTACACAAGAGCATTATTAAGCCAAAAGATTAGATGCTTTGCTTCTCTCATACTCATACCAACCTTGCTCCCCAAGCAAGTTTTTGTAGAAAAGCTATTAAAAATGGAGAGACAGACAGTTCAAAGAGAGGTCTTAATCCTGACAGATAGTATATCCCTCCTCTTCCCCCCTACACTGCTTCTCTCATTCCCCTTGTGCTCCTCAAGGCTCATCACAGAGGTGCTCAGCACAAAACAGAACTAGATTTTAGACTGGGCTGCCATCTGCATGCTGAAACGTTCCATGCTTTTATAGAGAAACTGCTTTTACAGCATCTTAAAACAGTCCTCTTTCCAGGACCACGTAAAAGATGGGCTGCAGTTGTTACAAGTGTCAGCCGTATTGACTTTGTATCTGCTCCTATATATGTTCATATCTCTGCAATATTTACACAATAACAATATTTACATTATTCATGGCAAACCTGGTCCACATTCACTCCTGCACATTAATGAAACAAGCACCAAGAGAACACAACTCTGCATGCAATGTGCTTAGAATTTCATTCCTTGATCTCATTCATGGCCACATGCTTCCCTAACTAATACATAATGCTCAAAGAAAACAGAATTAACAGAAAAAGATGACATACCAGCTGTTATCCTTCTTATAAAACACTCTTCCACAGTTTTCCACTTAGAAAACACAGTTCCAGAGAAGCGAGACAGGGCACTTTGCTGTCAGCAAAGGCGAGTTGCTTTCACTGTACCCGGCACCATCTCGTAGTACCTTAAAGTGATAAACATATTCTGGATGAGACTTTTTTCCCCTTACATAACCAGAGGCTAGCCTTTACCTACATATATTTTGTCAGATTTGTCTGGGTGAAAATAAGAATTCAATAAAGCAAACAAACAAACCCCCTGGAACTTGAGAATCACAAGAAACTGCTTATAGAACATTACTTTCAGATACTTTGCAGAAATCTTATAAACAATGGAGTTTTGCCCTGATGTAGCCCAAAATCAAATTAAAATATGTATTTTATGTGCCCTGGAATTGCTCTGCCAAACATAGATTGTGTTAATTTAACTGTTACATAAAGCAGTGGGAAGAGGGGTGGAAGGGACTCTCTTCCTGCAGTGCTTTTGGGATAGAAAGGGGCTTGAAAGGAAAGGATTAGCCGAACACCCCTGCAGAAGTTCCCAACATGCAGTTTCTCTCCCACCGGCTGCCACTGAACATAACACAACCCTTCATCCTCCACCGATTCCAGGGGGGGCTTTACCTAGGTCGAGTAGCAGACGCCAGAGGAAACCCTGACCAAAGCTAGCAAAAAGATTCTCATCACTTGCAGCAAGGGCAAGATCTCTTCCCTTTGTTTTCTTTTCAAGGCTCTTTAAAGGAAGATTTATTTTTAGTTGGATACCCTGAAAAGCAAATGGCCTCTTAGAGTGACTCTTTATGTTGTGGTACAGTCTAAGCGTTCACTTTCCTTTCTAGCACTAAAGACCTCCTGATAAATAGCCGAGACTCACATTGTTTAAGGAAGGCTTAAAACAGCAAGCAGACATGGTTTCCCATACAGCCCTTTAAGGCTCTTTAATAGTTGTTCACGGTTTAGCATCTCTTGATATTTTCAGCTTGAGTCTCAGTTTGAAGTGAGAGATTACTCAGAGCCCAAATGTTTTGGAGAGCAGGAAAAGTCCATACATTTTAAATGCTTTATTTGTACTTCTTACTGCGAGTACAATTTCTCAACCCTTTCCCTCAGATGCACAGGTCAACGCCACGAGCCGCAGCCCTCCCTGGCAGCTTCCCACCTCAGCCAGCAGCAATGACTGGCTGCACAGGGTACAGACATGCTCCTTGGAACTTTTCCTCCACCTCCAGTTCTACAAGGGCATCTCAAGAAAATTTGGACCAAACAATCCCTCTCTTCCAAGTGCCACATAGAAGACACTGCTTTCTGTAGCTTTAACTGGATAGTTGTAGCATGTACCCTTCTCTCCCCAGGAAACAGCTGCAGACAGTCAGGAAACAAATCGCTCTGCCTGTGCAAACAAACCAAACCCCTTTACAGCCCCACCCCAGCCACAGAGCGAGCCTCACCTGGATGCTCCCATCCTCTCCAAGAGCATCCTAAGGGGCACAGACCTTACATGGTGTCCCCATTTCCTACCTCTTGCTCCCCAGCAGCCTACTTGCATCTCTACCGGGCTTCTCACACACGCTGCCTGCAAACACAAGCTGCACATTACTTCTGAAGGAGAACTAAAGCCAGCAGCTGCCCTACACCTCCAGACATACACACACTCTTAAACCCTCCAAGGCTCGAGCTTATCATATGGTGGGAAGGTACAACACCAACGAGATCCTGAGCCCAGCAAGCATGGTTTCTCCCTCCTCTGCAGCCTCCTTTGGGCTTAAGGCTGCAAAGTCCAGCTTCTTCTGATGCCCAGGCCTCCAGTCTCCATCAAACCAGGAAACCTGCTCCCTCTCCGACACTGCCGGTCCTTGCCCGATCAGAAGTGATCTGTGCCACAAGAACAGCCCTTCTGCTGAGCTCACCTTCTCCCTGACAGCCTATGAATCCCTCCTAACCCTCTCAGGCTCTGCTTTGATCTGACTTCTGCTTGGAGAGCCGCCAGTCCCCCTGACACTGGTTTCCAACAGCTTTGGCTACTGCACTGCTTCAAAGTGCAGCCACTTAGACTAGCAGCCCTGGAGATTAAAAGGCTTTCCATTGCTCCGTTTCACAAGATACGAAGCGGTTCTGGCAAAGCTGGCTGACGCCACATATGTGCAGGGACTCCAGCAACTGTGTGGCATCCACTGAAATTGAGTGAAGTTGGCTAAGTGCATTAATGTGGCACACCTGGTCTTTTTTCTTACCTCTTGTGCAAGCAAATCTCCCTCCTTCTCACTCCCCCTCATTTTACTGCTAAAGCATCAATCACCAAACAATCTGAAGACAAACCTCCTATAAGTTTCCAGGTCCTGTGAAAGTAAGAGAGTGGTCTGCAGAGAACTCTTGAGCCTTACAAATGGAACAAGTGAAGATTCATCTCTCTCTCCTGCGCTCACTTGCTTCCCAAGCAGAGCAATGAGTATTGGAAGTCTAACATCAGCTAACATCCCTGCACATTCCCAACTGACCAACTTCCTCGGTACCCAGGAGCAGGCCAGAAGTGCATGCACACCCACGCACACAGGGTACATGCTTTCCAGTATCCGTGGTCACCTGCTAGAAAGCTTTAATTCAGAGGAGGAAGGTCTCACCTCACAGACTCGCATCTGGAGCATGTGGAAGGTGCAAGCTGCTGCCTAGCAACACAAGCACTCTGCAGGGAGGTCAAAGCATGCCCCCGTCCCCCCACTGCAAGAGGTCTCCTATGCACAGAGAAACACCTGCAGAAGGATGAGATTCTTAGGAATTTCTTGGAAAGCCATCCTGCACACGACCAAGTACAACCCCTGCTTAACCGTGGACTCGCCAAACCCTGAAGCGCACTGCCTGTGCCTTGGTAAATTGCCAAAAGTCTTCACTTCTCACGTTTGTTGCGCGTGCACTACGACCCACTGGCTTACAGAGCCCAAACCCCCAAAGCCCAGCCTGTTTCTCTGTCTCCTCCTCAGCCTCTTACCTAATGCAGAGCAAGAACTTGACTCATTATCAGACAGCTTCCTCCCCAGACTTACCTCCTGCCTTGGGTCTGGCACGAGCAAAGCTTTCCAGTCACCATGTCCTCCTCAAAACTGGCCCACTACCTCCGGAGGGAAGCCCCTTCCCACGCACTACACAGTAGCAGGGCAGGCAGTCAGCTGCTCTTACAGCTGAAATACCTGACATATCACAGACTGCCAAGCAGCTGCAGAGTTTTATTCCCGCTAAGAAATAACGTCCCCTTTTAAGCACCGACATCAAGCTTTTGGGCTGAGTGCCCTTCTCAGGGATGAATGCAACCACACTCGCACAACGCCTGGGCACCCTGAAACAGCCCTTCCCTACCACCCTTCCCCGCTCCTGCGCAGGCAGTAGCTCACCTCGCCTTGCACCAACAATTCTCTGGAAAACCTGGAAACTACTGCACACACTCTGATGGTAATATAACCATCACAAACCCCCACACACTCTAAAAATATGTTTTTTTTAAAATAATCATGATAAAACCAAGAAAGTAGAAACACTGCAGAGGAGCACGACAAAGTGCCAGTACCTACCAGGATGGGTTTTTCCTCACAGCACAAGCCCAAGTCTGGGTGTTAGCCCAACAGGAGCAGAGGTTGCCCAAAGCACACAGACCTTACTGTAACTCTAAGACTGCAACTTACAGCATTTTCCACCAGAAACTTTAGATTCTTTGGATCTTAGCAGAAACAGCAGTCCAGGGACAGGTTCTTTAAAAACAGACGCTTAACCGAGTGCTTGAGAGAGGTTTCGTGCCCTTTCGCAGGCTTCCAACGGACCTCAAACAAAACTAGAGACACCTTATTACCACAAAACTTTTGCAGGCAGCCGGAGATTTCCAAGACACCCAACGCTCAGGACACCATTGCGGTGCCTCAGAGCAGCCTCCAAAGGACCGGCACCTTTTCAACAGGCTCCACCAAGCTGCAACGTCCCGTGTAATTATTTTAAACCCCCGGCAGCCACACTTTAACCGGGAAGCCCCACGCGCGTTCGCGGCGCTAAGTGAGAGCCCCTCGATACTAACCAAGCTTTCGCTTCGTGAGAGAAAACGCTCTTGGCACCTCCACAGCCGCAGGGCTCGATCCGGGTGAAGAGCGAAGCCACCGCGCCGACACAGACGGCTCCAGCCCCGAGCAGCCGCCCCTCGAGGAGACCGGCGGGGCAGCGGGAGCAGCGCGACTGGCGGGGCGGCCCCCGGAGGGCGCGGGGGAGGCCGCCCGCCCGGGACGGAGAGCCGGAGCTGGAGCCACCCCTGGGGAGCAGCGGGTCCTCCGGGCTCCCT
>VWZZ01007084.1:3119562-3139110 GCA_013399095.1 Psophia crepitans | reverse complement strand
CAGGCACGTCAGCGACGGGCCGGAGAAGGAGCTGTCGGGACCTTCAAACCCGGCCTTGCAAGGCTCAGATCGGAGCAGGCGGCCCTGAAGCAGCCCTGGGCCGGCACCAGCCTGCCGGGCCCCCCATCTCCCGGGCCCCCCCACCTCCCGGAGCCCGACCCCAGGCCCCGCTGCTCCGCGCCCGCGCTGCCCGCACACCGGCACATCTGAGCGGGGAGCCCGTCCCAGGGGTTACAACACTCGCACCGAACCAGGAGAAGCCGCTTTCAAACCCACTGCACGTCTTCGTGCCACCATTAGCACCAGTTCAACCAGTCTGCCTCGAACTGGACGAGGTCAAGTTTCTCTTCCCTAACTCTGCTCCTGACGTGGCACATCCATGCTTCCTGCAGCATGGTGGTGGTATTTTTAGTTTCCCTGTGCTGCTTTTTATTCACTTTAAATCTCTTAGAATAGCTGCTTGCAGAATATAATCTACTTCTGCGCTCTGCTCAGATTCACAGGAGGACCCCGTTCTGCTCGGCTGCTGCGATACAGGCAGGAACATCAAGGGCCAGATTTCTGTGAGTGTGCTTCGTGCTCACGTAAGCAATGTGACTTGGACTGACTTGTGCTGCGTCACGGCGCGTGCAACCGTCACTCCTGCACGAGACCCCTGCGAGCAACGTCCAGCCAGTTCACAGGGAAACATCTTCCTCGGGAGACCCTCACCGCAGATGTTGGTGTCCCCTCAGCATCCTCCTGCCAAGCCCAGGCCACTGAGAAGAGCCAGGTCCTGCTCAGTCACACACGGCTCGCCTCAGCTACGCATCGGTGTCAGCATCTTTGCAATTACCGATGTGAAAGCCAAGAAAAGACTCAGCTCTGCTTTCAGGTCTTTATCGCGTATGCAGAGCTGACAATTACAAACATTGTCTTGTTATGTATAAACAAAGCACATCTGAACTAAATGTCAGACAGAGACAACAAAAGTAGCTGCACTTTTAGTTATTTCTCTGAGCATAACCACCCTTTAAAACCTCGTTTTTGCTTGAGGCGGTGCTGGGGACAAACAGCATACGGATGCTTTGGCCTGCACGGTGAGGTCAAGAGCAACCAAACACGACGACTTTTCACAGTCCCAGCTGCGGGGAGGGCTCAGGCACGCACGAGGTATTCCTACTTTCCTTACTAGCAAAACTAGCATAGCGCAGGAATGTGACAAACCCCAACAAACTAGCCTGTTTTTAATGCCTGTATAAATCTTTTAACTAATTAGAAAGAGTCAATATGTTGCCAGGAGACCTTGCTTCTCCGTGTGAGACAGACTTCTTCACCAAGATGCTAATACCTTTGCTGCAATTTATAACCTCTGACACTTCAGCTACTCTTTCATTTCTCTTGGCATGATTACAGTGTAAAAGTGCTATTTTTTAAATTATTTATCAAGTCACTTACTAAAGTCACTTTTTAGCTGAATTAAAAGCCTAGAAATAAAATATCCCATGGACTTTGACATATTCAGTTAGGTGAAGCTGTATTTAACAATACCTTGGATTTATATTCAAACTTTAAATGGATAAAGCGGCATCATTAGACATTCTTCAGTATTTTATAATAAGTCAAAAAACCCTAATTATTATGCTATACTATATGAATGTATACATTATGCATAAAAAAAGAAGGGAATATACCACTGACTGGTATTAGTTTTTAAAACTGATTTTGTTTCCATTATTCTGATCTCATTTCAGCCCATTGTGGAAAATAATCCATTTCACAGACAAGAGTAATACGATATACAGCTGTCAGTCTCTAGGTAGGCTCAGTAGGAAGGAAAGAGGAATGTGGTATTAGTGGAGTTGAATACAGAGCAGAAGATAGCAGCCTTCAGAGGAGCTGCAGGAACAGCCTGCCACGCACTAAGCCTTGCATGAATTTCTGATGTACCACTAAAGAAGTAACAAGACCTGTTTTGGCCCTTGTTTCCCACCCTCTTTCTTTATATTTTTTAATACATGTGATAAAGCAGGCTAGGAGCCCCAGCTAAGACATCCCCGGTGCATCGTGCGTTGTAGATGCACACAGAAAGAACAGAGAATAATGCATTGAACATTGGTAAAAATGAGAGAGAGGGAAATTATTCACATCATCATACCTGTCCGTACTAGGAAGTCCAAAAAGAGACTGAAGAACTTGCACCACGTCAAGCAGTCTGTGGAGAGCCAGGAAACAAATGCGTCACCTTGAATCCCATTTAGTTCTCCAAACCTTCATTTGTTAAATCTCTCCATTCTTTCTGCTAACCAAATTTTTCCATCATGGGGTATTCTGGGGTTTTAATCCAATGTCAAAGAATTCAGTGAAAAAGACTCTTTTCCACTGACTTCAGACAGCTTTGGAGGAGTCCCCAGATACACTTTCTTAATCAACTTTAATCAATTTATACATGCACTCACCCACATCCCTTACAATTAGATTGTGGCCAAACACTATCTTCTGACTGCCACCAGTGGAGGTTGTCCTCTCAGCTGCGCTTTTCTCACCTGCCAAAGATCGATGGATCTGCCAGTTGAGTGCCCTGCACTCTTGTCCTTCTTCAGTCAAATTAGATCCGTTTGTTTTGACTTTAAATAGCAGAAATTAAAGAGCTCCAACCTGAGCAGCTTGCTTGACAGAGCTGGGGTACAAAGTGAGCAGCCTCTAGCAGGAATAGGGTAATTTTGGGGGCATAAATTGCCCTAATAAACCCTACCACTAACACAGCTAGTTCCAGAAAGGGCCATCGTCCACTGCTGTGATCAGGAGACCCCCAGACTTGCCATGAACCTCCGCTTCTGAATCTACATGATTCTCACATCTTTCTTACCTGAATGGGAAGATGACAGCATGAGAGAATTTACAGCTGTGTAAAGTCCCATTTATTGACTTTATGTCTAGTCTTTTGTATATAGCAGCACAGGGTCAGGTCTGATCTTTGGGAAATACGGCCACACGTGGAAACTCTATGTGTGTGTGTGTGAATGTGTGTGTACACACACTCCTGCTCAGAAGAGACCTTGTGATGACCACCATAAGCAAGAGGAAAGGTTGAAAGCTAAGTCTATCTCTCCAAAAACACCATCAACCTTTCCCAGCAATTAATTTCATCAGACAGTGAGGCAGAGCAGGTAGATGACCCTGTTGCAGCCAGGCACAAGCATCCAGCCACCCTAAGACCAGGGCTGCAAACCTGCAGATGCTGCAGGGCATCACCCACCCCCAGTGCCGCATCCACCATCTCCAATGCCACCATCTCCTGCTGCCCAGGACCCTGCACTCTCCACGGGCTCCTCTGCCAGCAGCACCCACATTGCCGGAGCAGAGAGAGGAGGAAGCACTGATCCACAAGGATGTGAGATGCTGATGCTGCAACAGCAGAGCACGGAAGGGAGCTCACCACAGAGAGACTTGGCAGGGCTGCATTTACACGGGACAAAAGCCAAAGCAAAGAGAGCCTGTTGTGAAAGGAATGAGGAGGACATCAGCGGCCGGATAAGACCAGATGAAGGATTAGCTATAGGAAGGAATAAACTGACAAGGAGAGAATCCTGCCTGGCTGGTAGCAGCCATGATTCTGATCACTGCTTGTCAGGAGATAAACACAGAGCTGCATAGTAACATATTTCCAGTTCAGCTCTGCAAAGAGGGAGTTTTAATAGGGTGCCAGTTCCCTTCAGTTGGAGGGACTCACACAATAATGTCACTGCTGTTGACTGAAGTTGCACACAGACAGTATAAAGCAGCAGTAAATGCCAAGATTTCAAAAACCATTTTGCATCTGACATTCTCCTGGGTTATTTCAAGTGAAAGATAAATTCACTATCTTGCAAGCAGTAATCTTATTTGATACCAACAACATACACAAGTAGTTAAGTTTGGAATAGGGTAACTTTCTCGCTTTTATGCTTGAAAGCTGAAGGTAAAATTATTAAGCATTTTGCATGTGCAGAGTGTAAGAGGAGTGACTGCTCTGCGTAAGTATATGGATTGGAAAATAATAATTCCCTTCCCCAAAGAATAACACGACAGCCTTACAGCAGAGGTAACATCTTCATGCAGTAGGCATTATATTTTTGTAGAAGAGTAAAAAGATACAGCACATTGACTATTTCCTTGACTCTCTTGACTGGTCAGCAGCAAAAATGGAAGCACTGTTTTGGATTAATTAAAATCAGACACATATCCTAACCTTGCCTTAATCCAGCAAACAGCTAGGAAGCTTGTTAGGGAAACTGCTCAAATGGAGAGCTTTATTTCATGTGCAGAATACTTTGTGGAGCAGGAACGTAAAAATGCACTAACAGATAGTGGCAATATGCTTCCATTTCCCATTGGGAATTTCTCAGACAAGACTAAGACAAATGCTGCCTTTGGCTGTTTATTTCACTTTTTGGTGCGAGAACCAATAATCAGCTGGAAAAGGTGGTGAGACGGGGGGGAACGGGAAGGAGTAAAAATAATTAGCACACACAAACGCACAAACTCTCGTAGTGGTGATTTCTGTCCTCTGGATGAGACGTAGCTACACAAACAGTAGATCCATAAGTTCTGAGCCCCCTGGTGAGCACCAACAAGATCCTAAAGCAGATCCGCCCCTAAATATAGAAAAGTCCTCCGTCAGCCCATTTCTTCTCCCTTCACCCCCTTTCAGCTGTGCAGTATCTACCAGCAAAACTGTGGCTGGCAGAGACACAGAGACAGAAGATTAAATGCAAGTTGTGCTTCTTCTAACCTCTTGTGGGATTTAGAGAAGCTAATCAATGTTGGATTCACTTGTATTCCACAGATCATTTTTGTTTGGCAGTATCTAATCATAATTGCAGAAATCCCATTGCAATACAGGGTTTGGCAAACTCATCCTGGAACAGCTCATTTGGTGAAAACTTAGATTATATTTTAACTTCAATGATAAGAAATTACTGAGAACATGACAAGCACAGTTAGTTTTAGGTGCCACAAGCTGAGGAAAAAGAGGTAAGTTACCTAAAACGATCTCATCATATTTTGTAACTTTGTCCTCATAAAATGCAAATTTCTGCAAGTGGATGGTTTGAAAAACCTTGTTAAAGTAAAAAGGAAATAAAACCTAGAAATCAACAAATACCGATGCTGATCTTTGATGTTTTTCTATTACAGATTTCTTTTCCCCTCTCCATTTTTTGCTGGTGCTTCTAGAAAAGAAGAAATTAATACAGCACTTTGTTTACTACTTTGTGTTTGTAGCAAACAATCAAAATTTTAAACCTGGTTGTAAAAATCGTCCTATTTTGCATTTCTTTCTGCTCAGATTATCGTATTTCAGGCCACAAAACAGAGCAAATCATAACAATGAAGGGAAGGGTACAACAAATGGTCTGAAACTCTGGACTGATGGCAAAAAAACGCAAATTACTTTTCTGGACAGAAGCTACACATATTTGGGGTGGCTCAGATTTAGTTGAATAATGGATTTTCCAGGTCAGTTGGCAAAAGGAAAAGAAAAATGTTGTTTCAGATGAAAATGAAATGGAGTTTCAGGGCAGGGGAGAAATGTGGTAAAAATCATAATGATCAGCTTTAGGTTTTGTTTCATATCCTTGTTCACAGTTAGATAAATCTGGTATTAAATCTACGTACCTGGAGAGTACTGTAAACAAGTGTCTCTTTTTCAAGTTGATCAGCACCATTACTAAAATGTAAAGCTCAAGGTTAAATTCTGGAATCTGATTCTTTGGCTTCCCATAAAGATAACTGGGCTTCAACTCCAGCAGAAGCACGAGGCTAGCCTGACACGCAGAAAAGGAGAATTTTGCTGTTCCCACTTATGTCTGCACGAGGGTCGTCCCTGGCTCTGCACACTCACATGCTGCAGTCACCGACGGGCCTGCCAGAGTGTAAGAAGAGCCAAGCGTGTTAAATGACCCACGCTGCACAGCCGCAGCAGCACAGCTCCCAGCTAGGGCAGCCCACGCCAAGCTCCGGGTGAGGAGTGTTGGAGAGGGGGGATGCGGGGGTCTGGCTTGGCTCCTCTGAGCACAGCCCTCAGAGGCCAGGGCCACAGCAAAGAGGCTCACGTGCCAAGACCCTTTCTCAAGCTCTCACTTCACCTCACCAAACATAAGCATAAAGATCCTCTAGATTTTATGCAACATAGTATTTGGCAGAAAAGAGGTTCCTTTGTTTTTCTGAGGTGTACGTACAGGAAACACATTTGGCAAGAAAAAGGTACTCCACTCTTACACACCTGCACATCCATCCGCTCACCTGGCAGGCTGCTCCAGCGTGACCCGTTCAAGTAGTCTTCTAATTTATCACATCAGTAATTTAATTCTAATGTCAATATTTCAAGGTCTCTTTAAGCATCAGTGACCATATCCTACCAACGAGATGAGGGAAAAAAAACCAAAACAAAACCAAACACATTGGCAACAGTCAACAAAGCAAAGATGCTAAATACTTTTTGCAGCCTTACCTGTTTTAATGCCTGGTAGTAAACACTTTTCGGTACATTTGTTTTCAGGCTTTGTCATCCTCTGTTCTCCATGCATTCTAAGGCGCTGAATTCCCCTCTCCCAGTACATCTGCGAAGAGAAAAATTTCTGGAACTAAAGGGCCATGATTCACTCTCAGATTCAAAGACTAAACAGTGGTTTTCAATACAGCATTTGTGTTTTTTTTCACTATGCCTGAGCCTGTCCTGCCCTCCAAGCTGTCAGTCAGTTCATTTCCTCAAAAGCAATGAGTGTTATCAAAGACAAAAAAAACAAAACAAGTCAGTGGAACTGGAGCTAACGACTTCAAAAACACCTTTGATTGCCAGTGCTTTTGGCTTGTGATAACACGGTAATATTCTAAAACCGGCTTGAATTTCTGTAAGAAGCTGTTTAGTGTATTTCAGACTTGAAGGTTTCTTACCTACGTAAAAATGCCAGTACTTGGAAATATCTAAACACAGTTAAATGCTGTCTTAAAGGAAACAGAACATGCATGCTGAAACTACCTGCTTAATTTCTATTTTGCGTATTAATATTCCCTGGCAGAAAACAGGCAGAAGACAAGTGCCTGAGTACGTCTGCTCCACACAGGCAGTTACTGCCCGTTGCTCTCCAGCCCCCACTTCCATCAAACCTCCATCGAACTGCTTAGGGCCAGAGGCACCTCTTGTACTTCCAAAATAAAGAAGTCACTATTTGGAAATCAATGTACAGAACCAGTCGCCTGAGCAGAGCAGACATGTCAGCTGTCTTGGAACTTAAATAGCGACAGCTTTGGAACGGGCACATCGGAGACAGCCTTAGCTCAAGGAGTAGAATCACAGCATTGACTTCAAGTACTTCATAAGATCCAGAGAAAACTCGATTTGCAGTGTAAACCCCACAGTCCGAAACCTTCTGAGAGGGGCAACGTGTCCCAAGACTCGAGAAAAGGACGGGAGCTGGAAAACAGAGGAGCTCTTTGTTGAGCTGGGGAACAGCATGAAGAGGAGTCAAAGCAGCTGAGTGAAATGGTGGGGTAATGGGGACACGATAAAAACAAGTGAAAAGGGGAGCACAGAGTGCATCCTGGTGGAGAAACTCTGGCCATCGTCTCTCATGACCATGAGAGGGGGAGTGGAAGCAGATTAGGTGTAAAATCTGGTGAAAATCATGTTTTATTGGGAGGATTCTGGTGATCAGCATATGTGGAGAGATCCAGAGAAATTGTTCCATTAAAAGCCCTCACATTGCAGGAGCTGCTCAAACACCCCACGCCACACAATAAACCCAGCAACACTTCTCTGGAGGGATGAAGACAGACTTGGTTAAACATCACACTCTGCAAACACCAAGAGAGACACAGGGAGTGTGTCTGGGGGCAGATGGGAACAGGGGCAGGAAAAGGGTTATAGGAAACACCATAATTTTACTAGAGATGCTGTGAGGAAGACTCAATTTAAAGACTACTGCAACAGTACATTCAAGAGCACAAGTCTGACTTGAAAGCTACAGACTGTTGATTGACAGCTTTCTGAAGTACATTGCAAGTCCAGCTCCCTTCCTAAATCCTAGTGTTAAATCCCTGGACTCAGCGCTTCAGAACGGCAACGCTTTGCCTATTGAGGGCATCCGGGAGGTCGCTGGCATTTCCCCACTCCTGGAAGAGGAATGAAGACGGTGTCGTGGTCTCTGCAGGGATCTGGGATCACTGAATCCTGTCCTCCAGAACCAGGAGAAATATCAGAAATAACACTTTCTACAGTGAAAAGGGAAGACAATTCTTAAGCAGTCCTCAAATTTACAGGAGCGACTTTTCCACTGCTCCTCTGACAGAGCTTACCATTCCTTCCTCCGTCTCATTGTCACCACGAATCTGGCACTACTCAGACAGCAGAAGTAATCCACTAAGGGTGATGAATGCAATATATGATCTTCTCAAAAGTTCTCAGATCAAGGCTTTTAAAAATAAAAATTGTAGAGCAAGAATCAACGTTCAAGGGCACTCAATCAGATGCCTGAATTATGTCCCGTCTTTAAAATATACAGTGGATAACGGTTTTTAAATGGTCTCTGTAAAAGCTACTATGTGTACTGTACCTTGACATTAAGTCCACAGTAAAGTACTTACCTTCAGGATTCTCCCCATTTATAGGTCTTTTATTCTGCTTCAAACTAAACAGAGCAGCTGCTCCAGAATGTAAAAAGGGAAAAAAAAGCAAATGTATGATTTACTGCCAGACTCCCAGTGAGCAAAAGGGCACACACCCATCACCGCAGGCAAGTAACAAGCAAGCAAAAGAAAAATGATTCAGAGCAACAGAGGGAAGGCGAGAAGGAAGAGGGTGTAGGCTGGGCAAGGAGTTAGTATGCGATAGCTCATTAATGTCAGGGTGTACAAGGCCGGTCTGACATCAGGGAGGTTGTTACAGGATTGCAATGGGATCATGTCATATATATACACACAAAAGAGGCCATTAGCTTCAAAGAACTGCTTATTTATCCCTTTCAGTAAAAAGCAGCGAGCCCTGAGCTCTCAAAGTGCTTATGTGCATGCTCAGCTTTATCTGTCCGTGGATCCAGACCAAAGTGTCGGAGCCTGCCAGCTCTGCCAGGGGGCAGCAAGGTCTCCTGCACGGGTGAGACTCCTCTCTACAGGCTCTTCAGCCAGACACCAGTGACCAAGAGCAGGCTACTCAGTTACAGCAGGATGATTAAAAACATCACTTGATCCTGCACGAACTGGGAAGGAGAGACTGAATATGTCCTGTCATTTCCAGGGGCAGCAGAATACCTTGGGGTACTCATCCAGCTTGGTGTCCTTGCTGCAACAGAAGACCCTCAAAAATCAGCACTAGCTTCTTCTAGTTCCAAAGATTTTCCTTATGATTGCCTCAGGACTTACAGCAGAGCTCAATTTTCACTGACCCATTCCTTTATGAAATTCTCCACTTACCTGGCGTTGTGCACACCCAGAGCTGGGGCTATTCCCTCTCCTCTCTTCTCATTTGTGGGCAGCCTGAAAACAGCTTACTTCTGCCTGTTACATTAAGATCTCTTCGATTTCTTCTTAGGAAGTTCACTCTTGGCAGGTTCTTCAGTTCTTGCCTGAACCTGACAGCTGATCACTAGCCTGTTTTGAATATGCAGCCACCACAGAACTGGGCCATTTCTGAATAAAATTGTCCCTGGGGACTACAGAGGACCCTTAGCAAATAGCAGTACCTTTCGTCTGTACCTGTGCTGCCGTAGGTCAGAAGTAGCCATTCAGGTTAGGGGTCACACCTGGGTTATTTATAAAAATAAAGATTTGAGCCACGAGGTCAGCAGCAAACAAAGTAGGAAAAAGAAATCTGGCTGCGGAAAAGCACCCAGGAGCCACATCAACGCAGCTGTGAGCCTGGCTCAGGCAGGGGGTAAAAATCCTGGAGCACCATTTCACACTGCCCAGGGACAACATTGCAGCTCCACAGCATCCTGTGGACAGGCATTCGCCTTCCAGCGCATCCAGTCTGCAGCAAACCCGAAGGACATGAAGGCTGCCGAGGGTAGGGGCCTCTCCAGTTACTCCTCCAGTCTCTCCCAGTGCGACTTGTTTGCCCTCCGCTCACTATCCAGCCCAAGCTGAGATGGCTACAAACGCTGCTGTGCCCCTGCTCTGGAGACACATCCTCCAATGCCAGCAGTTCAGCCCTGTGAGGGAAAGCAAATTTGGCCCCTTAGCATGTCATCTCATGTTTTTCAGTAGGAAATTTAGATTGCACATATCTAATTAATGGAAGACAGGGATAAACAAGCAGATTGCTTACTTCAATTATGTGCACAGTGCCTGCAGGGTTACCGTTTAAAAATCACAAAGAAAACAGTAAAACGGGTAAAAAGACGCAGACAGGAGTATGCAATCTGCAGCTTACCTTGACGATGACTAAAAACACCTCTCTGCCAAGAGGAAAATGAGGGAGGTTATTCTTGGCAAATGAGTATAATCCAAAATTTTTCAGCCATCTGTAAATAATATTTACCTGGAGCAGCTTTACATAATTAAACGCCTTCCTTACGAGTGTTGCACAGACCCATCTGCGTAGAGAGGGAATAACTCGCTCAAAATAAAGACAGAGAAAGAAAGAAATCAGCAGCTCTCCATTAATTTATTTAAATGTCTCCCAGAGGCAATTTCTCCAGAATTCCCCAAATTCCATGAAGTCAAGCATCTGCTTTCCTTGCAGCTTAACTTACTGAAAAAAGCATTACCTGGACAAACAATCCTCTCTCTAAGCAGCTTAACAAGTTTGTGTAAATGTTTGAGCTGCTGTAAAGAGGCAAGAAAGTCATTCCGTATCCTATTTAGAAAGGTAAACAATTTTCTTGTTATTTTGAGTCCTTTAACTATTTGCACTACCAGACAGATTAGATCAATACTCTGTGGGATGTCTATTTGGGTGACATGACTCACATGTAGCAAAAGGCTCAAAACTGGGAGTGAAAAGTGGTTTCCAATTCAGTGATTTTAATAATTAGATGCAAACTCGAGTCCTTTGAACGACTTGATTTGTATTTACTAAGTATGTTAGTGAGAATGATGATCAAAATTCATTGTTCAGCTGCATTTGAAAATTTAAATGGCCAACAATGCCAGCACACTGAATTGCCCTGCTGGTCCTCTGTGTAAACCAGCTGATTGTAAAACAAACACCAGAGTTATTTCTGTTGCTTTCTGTATTGAAAAGACATCCATGTTCAGTACTAAGCAGGATTGGTTGGGACATTTAGCACTACACCCTTCTTCTCTTCATCTGGTTCTTGGTTTATTTTCCTGAGCCTCTGAGGGAATATTCCTCCCTTGCAAGAGCGAAAAAAAAAAAAAAAGAAAAAGCTACGAAACATACAATAACTTTCTGTTGAAAGGTCTTTATGGCACTGAAGGAGTCTCATTGACCGAAATTTAGCTCTGCAATAGCTTTAGAAGTGAGCACTCCACTAGTATTGCAGCTAGAGCCCCTCATTCAAAATAAACTGGAGGACCAGGTTATTTACAGGTTTGCACACAGATTTCAGTGATTGCATCAGAAATCTCCAGAGACAGACAGGATTCAGTTTTATTGCATCCATCCAAACCCTGTCTGAGAAAATAAACCTTTTACCTTACGAGGTGCCCAGGCATTCCTGTGAAGCTGTGCAGTGATCAGTGATCATCATCTCAGATTTAATTGTATTAATGGGATGAAGTTAAATAAACTGCTAGCTTACAGTGAATATCTATGGATCATTATTTGCATCTTCTCAGCCACAAAGGTGTTACGTGACTGGAAATAATTTAGTGCCAAACGCTCCAGGGAAAAATTCACCAGATGCGTTAACAGTTCTGACCCCCAGCATAAGATGCAGCCCTGGAAGAAGATTGAGGAATAAGGTTTACGCAACATATGGTCAGAATATACAGTCTGTCTTCTTCCACACGAGCTGGTGTTTCAGTGACACGACAGATATGAGACCAGCCATTTTTGAGATGTAAGCAGCTCACACCAAGCTACAAATGCCCAAGATCCTCCAGATAAGACCAGATTCCTGCCCTCCACGAAGCACAGCCTGGCCCACTGTGATACAGACTCCCCAGGGGCTGCAGACCCTACAGGAGTGTAAATTGCTGGATAATTCAGGCTAGAAGCGACTTCAGGAGGTCTCAACTCTCAGCCATGAGATCAGACTGGCCTACTCGGGGCTTTCAAGATCCCACTGGGTCTTGAAAACCTTCAAGGACAGAGAGTAGCCTCCCTGGGCCCCTGCTTCACAGCTTCACTGTCTTCATGGGGGAAAAAAAGCTTCCTTTAAACCCAATCTTATTTGAAGTTACACCTACTGTCTCTCATCCTTCCACCACACACCACTGTGAAGAACCTGGCTCTGCCTCCTTGATGCTTCCTCATGGATACTGAGAGGCTGCTACTGGGTCTCTCCAAAGCCATCTCTTGTCAGGTTGAACAAGGCCTTACACTACAGGGCAAGTGCTCCAGATCCCAGCTGTCTGGGGGCCCTCTGCTAAGCTCACTACAGTTTATTGATGTCTGTCTTGAATTAGAGGACCAAAACTGGACACAGTATTCAAAATCCCATCCAACGGGTGCTGAGCAGAAAAAGATTATTGCCTCCCTCAAATTACTGGCTATGCTCCTGGCAAATCAGACCCTCCGCGTTTAAGACGACCACCATCAATTCTGCTTTTCAGTGCAGTGAGGAATTGCCTATCAACATTATCAAACATCAAAGGTACTGTTAGAAATGGCGAGATTCAGAGCTCATTTGCATTGCTGGACTGCTGTTGATACAGGAGGGCTTTGAATCAGACTGTAGTCTGGACTTGCCAACAGTGGCAGTCCAAAGTGGTATGATCACAATACCCCACATGGGACATAACGAAGGCATGTAGCACCGTTACCTGCGCTACAGAGTTGCTTAACATGCACAGTGGCCATCTGTCCAGATGCCTCATGTCTGGTAGTCCATGTTGCTGAACATGTGATAATCATCACCTAAATCAACAGGCCAAAAGGAAGCAGCAGGTTTTGTCTCCCTGAATGAATACACGTGCTAGGCCTGGCTATTTCCTCCGTAACTACTGAGAGTAACCGAAATCAGAATTCAGCCCGAGCTTTGTAGGAGTCAATGCAAACTGCATCAAGTAGCTCGACCTACTTTTCCCCAGCAATATGGAATTCCTTACTCTGTCAAGTTAGCATTAAACCTATCCAATTCTCTCAGGCTTCAGAGTCGCAGGTACGACTCAGTGCCATCAGATAACTAAATCATATGCGTGACTGAAATCTCCCCAGATAATATGAAGCATGCAAAAGAGATGTAATCAATTTTAGAACAAAGTAAAATCTGCAGTCATTTATCCTAGTTCCACTAATATCTAAAGATAAATAATGTTATGCATTAAATATTTCCCTCACTTTTGTTCCAGTGATGAGAATCTTCTAGCACATACAAGAAAGGAAAAATAAGCATCAAGTGCAACAACAAACATAAAAGGAAAAAAAAAAAACAAACCCAAAACTAAACCCACCACCTAGTACAGTAGGTTTGCATTCAGCACAGATTTTCCAGTCGGCTCCCCTTCCAACAGGGGAAAGGATGAGTTTTGGCAACTCATCAAGTGAACAGAACTGAAGGAAAGGCAGGTTCTTTTTTGCCTCAGGAATCAGAATTTCATCATCTGTATCCCAAATACAAAGTGAAATACGCTCTCCATTACACAGGCACAATCTCCTCTGATAAAGTAAGTAAAACAATTGCTGTATCAGAACAAAACATGGAGCTTGCTTTCTTAAGCTAGCTGATTCCAAGGCAAGTATAAAAAACAATTGTGAATTCAGTATTTCTGAGCCTGCACAGCCATTTCAGAGCACATAGTTTAACAAGCCTTGTCAACCTTTACCCTGCTTAGCACCTCTTAGCAGGCGTAAGAGAAAGACATATAGTTTTGAAAGCTAAATGTTGTTCTTGGTATAGTCTTCACTTTATATTTTATAAGGTTTTTTAAGACAGTTGCCTGCTTCTACTTCTGAAACACAGCCTCCTCTGATTTCTAGCTAGAACATGAGGTTCAATTGCTTTTAAATGAACTGAATAGATCTAATAAGTGTGGCATGTAAAATCCTCACCAGTGCTGTATCTAAGTATATCTCATAACAACACACTGTCTTGTGGAATTGAGATCTACAGGTCAAGTTATGCACAGTATAAAAAGAATTCATTTATCCATTTCAAGCTTGTCACCTTCGAGTTCCATTGAGCATCCCTTCTGTATACTGCAAACACACAGCGAGGACTAACCCTGCTGACCCTCTCTGTGCCATCCATTATTATACATCCTTCTGTCACACCCCTGTTTATTAGTCTGCTCTTAGAATTAAATGGGCTTTATCTTGCCTAATATTGTCTCAAATTAAAGTCCCCTTATGCATGTAATTATTTCAGCTGCCCTTTTTGGTCCCTTTTCACTTTCAGCTCTAGTCTTATTTGAAAGATTATTTTACATCCATTTCTCCAGCTGCAAAGGAGCAGTAATAAGGAGGCCTGAAACAGGAATACAGTAAGCAGGGAAGCTCCCGTGTTATTAATATTTATTTCATGCTGGTATCTAGAGGCATCAACCGAGCCAGAGTCCTACTGTGATAAGCTACACAGCCATGTAGTACATGACAGTCCTTGCTCAAAGGACTGCATCATGAGGGATATAGGGATCTCAGAGAGGGAGAATTCATATTGCAAGTTTGTCTAATGCAAACTCATTGCCTTTCAACTTCCCAGCAGCTGCAACCTGCGCTCAGTGAGAGCGTGGTGCACGTTTGATATTTGAGAGCACTTACATTTCATCCCCCACAAAGGGAGCTGGCCCCTGCTGCCACAGATCCCTGCGCAACCTTTACCGCAAAGCTACAAACAAATCCTTCACAGCATCTACACCTGCACACGGTCACAAAACAGCACTAGGCCATCACATATCAAAGAACTACGGTGCTGGCAGTAGCGAGGGGCAGAAAGCTTAGGAGTCCAGGAAAGAACCTGCCTGCTGAGCAGTCATGGAGAAGACAAGCACAGACCCCATACTCACATGTAACATCACTTCAACGCAGGAAGCATTTCAGTGACCAAAATCACTCCAATCCAGGCCCTGGGGAGAATGTATTAGGTATTAAATGGCCTGTTTCCAGGAAATGCAAGTGCCCTACTGTAATGTTGTCAGGGAGAGAACATTTCAGAAGCATCGAGCAGATAAATAAAAAGTCTAAATCTCACTTTGAAGGTGAAAATCAAAATGACTTGGACACAACCACCTGCTCCTCACAACCTCTGCTGCTTTCTGCTCACACCAGCTGTACACGAGTGCCAGGACAAGCCACTTCAGTGCCTGAGCTCATCCCTCTCCTCCCACCTGGCAGACAGTTCCTGCTCTGCATCCTCCCAGCCACCTCCTCCTAAACGAGCCCCTCGCCCTGTGCTGCAGGGCCTGCTCCTGCTCACCTCGCTGCTCTAAGCTGGAGAGTCTGCGAGAGCCCCTGGAAGTGGACAGGTATATTTGTTTGCCTGCATTTCTCTGCTGGGAACAGTTTGCTGTGAAATGGCCCCGTTACCACCGGAAAAGGGAGGATGTTTGCTACAAAGGCATAAAGGTGGCTCTACAACAGCTCTGCTCACTGTGTACATGACCTTTTCAGCAGGGGAAACAGAGCAAGGTCAAAAGGAGCACTTGGAAGTAGACAAACAGCTTCACCTGTGAGCATCCAGCCCAGGAGAACATAAAAGCAGCCAGAGTAAAACAGCAAAACCAGTGATGGCAGAGCTCCTTGTGGCATCAGAGGACAGTAGCCAGCTCTTGATTGTTTTTCTTTTATTAAGGGCATAAAATTAGTCACTTTATCCAAGGTGCACGCAAGAGCATTTTTACTAGTTCCCACAAGCTCCTATCTTACAGCCAATTTCCTTTAATGATTAAGGAAAAGGT
This sequence comes from Psophia crepitans, assembly GCA_013399095.1. Taxonomy (NCBI): domain Eukaryota; kingdom Metazoa; phylum Chordata; class Aves; order Gruiformes; family Psophiidae; genus Psophia; species Psophia crepitans. Next base: position 3,123,132 of record VWZZ01007084.1, on the reverse strand, counting down.
TTTATCTCCCTTGCTGGATAGGTCACCTGCCCACGATGATTGTGATGGTGATGATGCCCAAGTTATTCAAGGACCCTTCTCTCCTCCCCTGACCATCCATTTCTAATTCTTTTTCTGATTTTGGGCAGGTCAGTCTCCTTCACCTGCCTGTATTATACCTCAGGCATATTTTTAAATGTGAAATAGCAGGTGGGCTCCTAATACACAACCAGAAATGGAACACAGGTGACTGCAAAGCTGCAGGTCATAATTCCTGCAATGTTTCAGGGTGAAGAGAGCTTGATATGGTTTTAATACAATTACCCAATTATAAATTTGTCCAATTCTTGGCCTTGTACTTGCACTTCCCATGACACAGCCAAATCAGCCAGACACATCATCAAAAGCAGTACTAGGGGGTATATTTATCAGACGTTCTGAAATGGATCATAAACTTTAAAAATCCCAACTTACTGTAGACTTTGGGATAGAGAAACAATAGAGAAACTGCTGAACAGAAGCAGTACTTGTGCCATGAATAAGACATGGCACTGCAGTTAATTCTGTTTTAGAACAAATGTATTAAACATTTATTACACCAAATGTTAGTTTAAAACAACCATTAAAATCAGTTTTCTCTCTGTCCACTGGAGATCAGTTATTCATTTAAAGTTGATGAAGCTTCCCTAATTTCAACATCATTATTCCTATATGCACATAACAGGGGCCATTATATTTTAGATTCATATAGTGATGTTGCTCAATTTATTTCTCACACTTTCCATCTCCTGTTGCAAACCTTTATACTGATCACGAACACTTCATTTAAAAATGAGTCTCTTAACGACCATCTTCTGGAAATACAGGTACAGCATTGATTATTTCTGAGCCAGCTCATTTCTGCTCTTTTCTTTTTCTTCAGACTTTGTTTAACTAGTCATTCATCGTAGTTATTTTTGTACTCCATTATTTGCCAAACTATTCACTTCTCCTCCAAGCTGAAGGCGAGGATGTGGGCACACGTTTTCCCAGACCGATGTTATCCCCAAAGTATAACCCCAAAGCAGCAGGAGGTTGGTGCCCATTGGCACCACCGATAGCTGAGAGTGCGGAGGAGGCCAGCTCAGCTGGCTGCTGGTCCCATGCTGGCTCACCAGGATGGAGGCTGAGGCAGCGAGCATCCCTGGTGCTGGGTGGGCTTTTCAGAACACAAGCACAGAACAGGCATGCTCAGGTCTCTGGTCTCTGCTGCTGCGCAGCACTGAACTGACTGGAGGACAGCCGGGATGACATCTTAGTTAATAATGACTGCAGAAAAGGGCAGCTGAAGCCTTTACCTTCTAAAATACATTAATTTACAGTAATTAACATACAGATCTTATCAGATTAGGACTAGGAAAATTGCTGCCATCTACTGCTGGAAAGAAATACGTGAATACTGAAGGCTTCTTCCAAAAAGAAGTTACGAACTACAATTATCTTGAGGAAGTTTATTTCAAGTGCGAGCCTAGCTCTGAAAAGGGGGGCTGTCACATGCAAGAGGGATGAGACCCTGCAGTTTGGTGGTTGGGGTATCAGGCTGAGCAGTCAGAGCACTCTTCTTGCTCTGTAAGCAAATATTTCTCATTAATAGAGGAAGAGAGATAGTAAGGCTGGCAGGCCTCTTTCACACTACACTGTGCAGAGCTGTACTTGAAATACATCCTCTGTGCCTGACAACTCTAGTTGTGACTTCACATCAAAGGAATAATGGCTTAAACTTCGGAGAAATTGGTTACTTTGGATTCCCCATTTGCTTAAAATTTTTCTCTCTCCTCCAAGTTCAGCTTTATTCATTTAAAACAACTCAAATGAGTTGGAGAGGACAAAGCAGTCTCCCATATGTTACTGCTGGTTTTGGAGGAGATTAATCCAGTAAAGATGCTGCATTGTCAGGGATACATAGATAAACTCTATACTGGTCTGCAGGCAGGTATTCTTCGTAAGAAAGGGAGAGAGAGAAGACATATCTTACAAGGGGAGGACACAAGAGTCTGGAATAACTTTGTATTCACTCAAAGCTTTGGGGGTGGAGCAAGAGTCCGCAAACTAGAACTCCCATGTTCTGTTCCCAGACCCTGCGCCCACCAGGTGTCCCTGTGCTTCTTCTGAGTCAGGGCCACTCTCAAACCCACACTGATTTTTGCACCAGTTGTGTATTTTCCCTCCAAAGCATTTGCTTCGACAGCCTCTTAGTCCCTACAGCACTAGTGCCCCTGGATATTTTATTTCCTTGTACTCCGATGAAAGCAACATGACTTCATCAACCTCCCATACTGTCCCTAACGTGAAGCTTCTTCAAAGGCTAATTTTTCCCCTTCGTTTTCAAGCATATTATTGTCTTCACCACATGTGCCCTGCAGCCTCAAGAATCCTGCCTGCTCTACTCAGTCAAATGTCCTCTGCCTAATTCTGTGCACTTCACCCCTGCGTCTGCTTGTGCTCAGAGATCTCCATTTGAGCACTTCTTCCCCCTCTCTGAACCAACTAACAAAAAATTTTATGGGAAGACAGAGAAATACCTTTGTTCCATGATAAGATCCATGCAGTGGGTCCAATTCCTTTACACAGACCATTGTTTTGCTGCTTTTCCAGGAAATTGCTCATCCAGTGGGTGTGTTACTGTTGCCCTAGGTGAGCTCCACTAGCTTTAACATTTGCCCAATTGCCTCACACTACTCCTTCTCCATGGTGAAGAGAGCAAGCAACGTGTTTGAACTTCCTCCTGGGACTATCACTGCCTTTGCTGAGCACCAGGACACATGGTTGAGGCAGAGCACCTTTGACAGCAGTTTTCACGAAGTCACACCCAATTCTTTGTCCTGCAGAAAGAAAAAAAAATAATCAAATTTGCTTAGTCCAGCTCTACAGCAATCTCCACAGAGCAGCCACTGCTGTTCAGGTCTGTTGTGAGAGCACAGGTGCCACCACCCATCGGCGTGTGTGACTGTGCCGGTAGTTCACAAGGAGGGGACAGACTGGCAGAAAGGAATGAGACCAAATTAGACCTGTCTGAACTACAAATCATTTTCCATTTCCTCTTAATTCTCAGAACCATTTTACTCTGTCTTGGACACAAAGCAGCTGAGAAACAGCACTTAGACCTGAGCCTAGACTTCAGAGCAGCAGTAATTAGGAGGCTGAAAAGCAGTAATTTTCTTGAGTAGCTCACTCTTTCTCCTGCACACACATCATGAGCAGCACGTTGATTCATGTCAGCAAGGCCTACTCTTTAATCCCAGGTTCACTATATAGCTGATAGTCAAAAGCATCTGAAATGCGCAAAGTAGTCTCTTCATTCCCCACCCCCAGTGGACAAGAAGGGTCGTAAGAGAAGAATTTAAAGAACAACAACAACAAAACCTTCTGAAATACATTTCCACAAGTTTAGACAAAACCAGGCTCAGGAACAAGCATCAGAAATGGCAGCCACCACGCACAGGCACGCTGCCCTGGACCAACATGCTCTTCTGGGCCCGGGATGCCTGACACAAGGCATCTAGGTCACCTGCAGTTCATATTTAGAGAGAGATACAGGGAATCGCTCCCCCC
>VWZZ01007084.1:3055230-3119486 GCA_013399095.1 Psophia crepitans | reverse complement strand
CAAAAAAGTACAGTGGCACCACCGCGTGGACAGACACTGTGCCACCTGCCATTTCCTCCAAACACCCCTAAGCACGGGGGCTTAGGACTGGCCATTGCAGCTGGGAACAGAAAATAGGAAGCTTTACAACATGGCAAAGTTCGGCTTTCCGTCTTCCCCATCATAGACCCTCCAGAAGGTGATGTTTCCCTCAGATAACTTGCCTGGGATGATTCAATGCAAGGCAGCTGTTTCCAGGAAAAGTCCATCCAGCCAAGTCAGCTGAAAGAGCGAAACTGTGGCTCTAGCAGCAAATTGTTCCACTCAGGTAGTAAATCTTCCCTTTCACTTGTGAACGTGTACTCCCAGCACTACAGAAACTGGTTAGCTGAGCAATCCCTGCTGTGCAGCTAGTCAACAGCTAAGCAGGTAAGAATCTGTCCCTGCAAACACAGATTTAAGCCTGTGTTTAACAGCTTCTCTGAACCAAGACTTTGATACCTTTAAAGGGAAAAAAAAGCATTTTTTATTCGTATTTTCCGGACTGAACCAGGTGCCTGAACAACGTTTTCCCAGTAGGAGGAAACCATAGGCAGGTTTTTTCCTCCTAGGAAAACAGTCAACAGTCTTTCAGTGACACAGAAATCAGCCTTACAGAAGCATTTATGTCAGGTTATCCTACAAGGAGCATTTCAGCTGTATTATCCAGAGAAGAACATCTGTACAGTATTTGCCTGCCAGGAAAAAAGTCTCTACTGCATTTTCCCCAAAGAAAAATTTTTATAACCTTTTGCTGACAGGGAAGTAATAATTATCCACATAGGAGCATACCATTAGAGTTCCCTTGACAAAGATTTATTTTTATATATGTATATGTGTGTGTCGTGGAAGGAAAAAAAAAAAAAAACCATGATGAATGAAGTGCTGGTAGATTTCTTCTGCTAACGGAGCTACAGAGGGAGAAGGGAAAAAAAAAAAACCCAAGTTGCAGTGTGAATAGAGCACCTGAGAGCACAAATATCACAGGAGAGCAAACAGCCATAGGACTACAGAGATGCTGCCAGGGACTTAGCAGGCCCAAACAAGGATATGTGCAACTGCACCAAGGCGAGCACCTCACACCACAAAGCACGGCCCACTCATAAAGAGCGTGGCTGGCACTGCCTTGAGTTTAACGGTGCTGGGTCCCCTTTGCCAGCCAGGATTCTTGTGGGAGTGCGCGAAGGCTGGACGAGAGGAAAAACAAGAGACTTGCAAAATTATTTTCCAGCTCTGCTGTGGCATTCTTTCCACTGATCTCCCCTTCAAGTGATCTTAGAAGCTGACATGGTGCCAGAAATTCTATATGAAACACAGTTTAACATACTCATTAGCCCGAGAATGTCATAACTAATCGCAAGGCTAGCACTGCAGTGAGATGAAAGCAAACACTTTTTTCTTAAAATGTTTTGTTTGCTTGTTTCCTTGTCTAGTTATTGTCATACAAGCCTCACTATGTAAATCAAGACCTCTAGTCCCATTGCTCTTTTATAAAAAGACAGAGTTACAGTGTTAGCGGTTCCTCTTGGATGAACATCACTCTTCATTTGTTCAGCTTCCCCGGGGATGTCTCTTTCTCTTGGCCTTCATCAGCTCTGTGAGATGTGCTCATTGGTCAGGAGCTGGGTGGATGAGAGAATAATTTATGTCACTCTGGTGTCTTCAAGGGCTTCACACAAAATTATTAAAACCGACTACTTTCAAGCCCCTGGGTAGAGAAGCCACCATAGGAACTTCTCTCCATGTACACAGAGGTGCTAGACATTGTCTTCCTGCCTGTGCAGTATTCTGCCTTGCCTGTGCTTTTGTTCTCAGTACCCAGAGATATAATTCACTAAATTAGTTGGTGTAATGAAAGCAATGAGTACCCCTCTAGTTCTATCACTGGGGAGTAAAGCATGACGTGTGCAACTCCAGTGCTGCCACCCCAATAGTCCGCCAAGCAAGCAAGGCCATGTCAGGGCTACACCTCACAATTTATCCAAGGCAATATCTAACCTACGGGTACTTCTTTGCTGATCTTGGCAACCAGCTCCTTTCAGAAGCTGAAAGAAAGAGATTCTCAGAGTGCTAGACATCATGGAGACACAGTTAAATCCTCACCATGGTCAAGAATTTTCAGTTTCTTGGTAATATCCCTTGGTTTGGGGTTTCCTTCAGGTACTCAGCTGGAAGAAGCAAGAGATGGTTTTCAGTCCCTGTTTCAAGAACCATTCAGACACTGGACACACAACAGTCAATAACACAACAGGGGTCAGGGACATACCATGGCCCTGTCCTAGGAGTGCTCTGATTATCAGGCTTTAGGAGCTCAACCTCTTTTTTTTGGGCACAGTGACTCCTGAGTTCTTCTATAGAGCACCCTAGCTGTGACAGCTCCCTCCTGGAGGGCTGGAAACCACAGGGGCTCCTTCTGATGAAACAGGAGGTGTAAGTTTGTTGCTGCAAAGGAAGACAGGGAGATGGAAGCTGAGTCTCCTCTCACCCCATCTCTGCCCCTAGGCTAGGCACAAGGTGACATTTCCCAGCCTGTGAGGCACAGCTGGGCAGCCAGACATGACAAAGTGCAAATGCAGGTGCCCACATACTACTGCAAATAATCAGTTCACTGAAGCAAAACATACACTAAGAAAAGGACAAAAGAGATCCGTGTCCAGTCCTCCTCGAAGGTATAGGCAAGGACAGCTAAGCGCTGAGGCACCAGCCCTGCAGTGGAAAGCCAGGCGCTTGAGGTCCTTGCTGTTACACAGTCCTGAGCCCTGATCCTGGCATTTTTACTAGGCAGTGCCTTATTCATGGCAACAACATCTGACGGGAGCATTGCCTTAATAAGGACTATAGAATCAGGCTTGAAATTTCCATGAGAACACGATCATAACACTTGGCAGAATGATGTCTCACAGCTCCAGTAGGTTATTTATATCTTTGATTCCTGCTAACGGTCTTGTCAAATGAGTATAGATTTATTATTTTAATTATCTCAAGCTTGTAGAGATTTAAACATCCGTTATAGGTGTTCAATAAGTATTAGAACAGCAATCAATTTTTTCTTAAACACAAGAGTGATTCATGGTGCTCTGTGAACAGACAAACTCACTATAGTCAATACCAGAAAGATACTTTGAAAGAAAGCAGGAGGCTCTTTTAATTAGCTTCTAATTAATTCTATTTAGGAAGTCTAGATGAAACATAACATTTAGGAACACTAAAAGTCATTTAATTACAGGATTTTGGGTGTTATCCTCAGATCTTTCATTGCCAAAGCAGCAGTGTTTTCTGTTCTGTTTCCCAGCAGGACAGCTTTTATGGATTATCTATACAACTTCTGTCAAACATCCTCTGTCCCACATGGCTTTCCTGCCTATGTAATAGATTTATCAGTTAGCAGTGACAGACCATCGGAAGAATTCAGCCCAGAGCTTGCTTTGATGTGATTTGAATCCCCCTTGGGCATTACTTAACATTAGTAAAAATCAAAAAGGAGGAGACTTCCAGGCTCGACTTGGTGCAAAGGGCTCCATTACCACAGCGTGTCTTGTGGAGACCACACATAGATCCTGGAGTACCGGCCTTTATGTCGAGCATCTATCCTGAGGTGAATAAAAGAACAAATGCTTATCTCTAGAGTAACAGACATTCCTATGGAAAGTTACGGGACTTCATTCTCCGAGTAACTTCTCTGAAGTCGGTGACAGTACAGAAAGGTCAAAGCAGTAGGCAACAGGAGTCCAGAACACGATGAGAAGCTTGGTACTACATTCAACTACCAGTCCACTCATAATGGTAGAGCTGGTCTTGCATCAACACTTCCCAAGGACTTGTGTAGACCTCGATTTCAAGTCCTTGGGCAGAGCTGCTAGCTCAGCTCCTGAGCCTCCACTGCTCCATCAGCCCTAGCCAGGGAGCAAGACCTGCTGCTGGTGCTCCAAAATCTCCTGTGCCCCATCACCCCACTCAGGGTGAACAGGAGCACCACGGAGATAGTGCTGAGAAGTCTAATGCTGGCCCTGAGGGAGGGACCAGCAGACAGTACTTGCTGAGTGGGTGCCGAACAGGTTTCTCAGGCCAAGCCCAAAAGACACCCAGGAGCTCACCAAACTCTCCAGGAAAAGAGCTCCTTTGTCCTCTGTCACTGGGGGTCAAAGCCAGTGAAGCCTCAGAGCTGTGACAGGCCACAGAAGGAGGGGGTAGGTGGTATGTCTCTGCCTGTGCCCGTACTCCACCTGAGTAGCCTCAGCTCAGCCACCATCACCTGGAGCTTCTCAGCTTGGGACAGCCCAGGTGTGTGCACCCCCATGCTGTCTTCTAATGTCTCCTCCATTCTCTCCCTCCCATTCCTGCTGTCCCACACAGCAATATTTCCATCCTGTTTGGGATGGGACCTCATCTGTTTGGGATCTAGCCCAAAAGAAAACAAAAAAGAAGGAAAGTGAAGGCAGAGGAGACTACTGAACTCCTGCTGCTGCCTCCCAGCTCTGTCCTGTCACCCATTATTGTCACTTTAGCTGCCGGCATTCTTACAGATGCTACTGAAGATTGGTGCAGAGCTGACATCCTGTTCTAAACACGGTATGCAACAAACCTTAAATCTCACTGCACTGCATGCTACCAGCACAGCACAGATACAGTTAAGCAGAAAAAATGTCCCTCTTAAAATATTTTGAGCCACTGCCCTGGAAAGGAAAGGAAATAGGTCTCTGAAGGTAGCAAGGCTTCATTTCATGCAGAACAATAAAGTACCACAACAACAATAGATGCTTATCCATTCTTCCCCAGCCTGCCCTTGAAAAATTTTAAAGGATTAGAAAAGTGGAAGTTGAGCCAACTAACAAAGTGCAGAATGCATTGAAGACTGCAAGGATAATAATGGTCCTTTTTATCAATTTTTATACGAGAAAAAGACCTCCCTCCTTATGTGTGTGTGCAAGACAGATTCCTGCAATCTTCACAGTAAAACCTGGCCCTTATTGAATGGTACACGGGAAAATTCAGCTTTAATTTTGGGAAATAAAGGACTTTATTCTAATTGCCATAGATTTCAAATACATCAGACCAAAACCACAAGTGATCTAAAATCCCTAGGAAATTAACAGTTCTTGTACGCCAGCCCTTGATGTTGCCTACCCGTAAGAGAGAGCATCTCAGCACAGCAGTTTTACCTTTCCAGAGTCAAACCTGACTCAGGGCTCCAAAAAATATAAGCCATGATTAAATCTGCCAGCTGAGGAGCTAACACAAAAATTGTTATTACTTTGCCTACTGTGGGCAATCTTAAATGAATTTTCAGGTGAGATTTAAGCTAGGAAGGTGTAGAAATTTGTAGTTAAGTGTCATGGTTTAGTCCCAGCCAGCAGCTAAGCACTGTGTGGCTGCTTACTCAGTCCCCCCCGGTGTGATGGGGAGGAGAATCAGAATAAAAGGTGATAACCAGTGAGGATACATCAAGCTGTAGCCTTATACGTAGCACCAAAACCGTGGGTTGGGATAAGGACAGTATACTCAGACAGCAAAGGAAGAGGAAAATAACAACAACAGTATTTATAATAGAATACACAAAGTAGGTGATACACAATGCAATTTGCTCACCAAGTGGAACCTGATGCCCTGCCCATTCCTGAGCAGCAACTCCTCTTGCCCAGCCAGCTTATATATTGAGCATGATGTCATGGTATCACATATGTCCTGGCTATGTCTCCTCCCAGCTTCTTGTGAAAATTAACTCTATCCCAGTCGAAAACCAGGAGAATAAGCATACATCCTGTGAGAAGGAGGCAGCAGAAAAATGAGACATAAAGATGTTTATGGGAGAAATGGATGAATGGAGCATCGAGGCTCAAGTTAATGAGATGAGGCCAGATGTCTAAACAGAGAAGGGTTTTACTATGATCTCTGAAAGATGCAGTGAAGAAAAATAAGTACCATAGATCTGATTGCTGCACTCCAATAGAAACCAGACAGCTTGTACCTCACATTATGCCCAAAGGCATAGGAATATCATTCTCTCCTGTACAACAGATTTTCTCTGTTCCCGAACCCCAAAGTCAAGCCTTCTGCAATCGACAGACAAAGCCAGTATTTTAGGAATGAGAATACAGATGCAAACATAAAGGCCAGCTACCAGTCTTAATAAATTCACCATCAGTTCCAAGAAGGCCTTTGGCTATGTATTGAATGGATGAAAATTAATACACTGGATTTGTCAGTTGGTAGAAATACAATACTGGATAAAACCCCAAATCGGTTTATTGTAGAGTTACTGACACAACGCAAGTGCCAGTTTCACACCCCACCCATCAGTGACTTTCCCATGGGCTTCAGAGATTTCGGATGAAATCAGACATACTACAGTACTCTGGAAAAAAAAGCAAGGAAAAAGCTTGCTTCCTGTCATTCTTGAGATTCATTCCACAACTGTAGCCAGGACTCAATGTGTTTCTAGCGCCAAACCTTGGTTGTACTTTCCAAATCAACAAATTGCTAGAATTTGGTTCAGAAGAAAAAGTATGATTCTGGGGAAAAAATATGAAACAAAAGACATGTTTTCAGTGCTAGAAGCATGAGATAGAGCCAAAATTCCACTTCTTTCCACTTCCACTAGTTTTTCCTGATTATCTATGATGCTCTGGGAACAAGAGTGCAGAACTTTCATTTTTAAAACTCAGGCTGAGTTTGCAGGACCAGCAGTTTTGAAAAATATTACAACAGTGAGCAAATGTAACAGAGCTCATTGAGAAAAAAAAAAAGGTGGAACACTGTGGTATCATTTTTCTATTGCCTGTTTTTAAAAGAACTGTACACAGACAGCTATTTCCTTTTTTTTTTTTTGGAATTGAATCTAATTCTTCTAATTTAGGATCATAAAATCTAGCAAAAAAAAGAATCCTAAATTACCAAAGGCAAGAAACAGACTTTATACTTAGCTGTACTGGTTATAGCAATTTCCATAGTAATTATATTATGCACATCATCTAATACCTTGTCTAGAGTGAATTCTCTACTTCATTTTAGTACCATTCTAGGAACATATATTTAAGAAGTTATAAGAAGAAAACAATTGCCTTGGGAATCGCACTTGCCACTGTGTTATAAATTCTAAAACAATACTTCTAAGAAAGCAGATTTTCTTTTTCAAGCAACATTATTAATTGAGAGCAGGAAACAAAATATTAATTTTTATATTAGTCTCATCTCCTAAGAAGAGGCAGGCACTGTTTGTGCCCTCTGTCCACCCACATCCAGGCATTACTGAACTTGTTGACCAGTTTCATTTAAATTCAGCAAAAAGCAAGACATTCAAAAAGATATCAAGTTTCTAAAGGCTTGGCAAAAGCAGACATATATAGAAGACAGAGGCATACAAGGCAAACAAAGACAAAAGGAAAGCACCACAAACTTTACTTAATAAGGGAAGATAATATATTTGGGGAGACACAAAAACCCTGCTATTCCTGTCCTGTGCAGATCTCTATTGCTTAATGTAATTCAGATAACTCAGTCAACCCAACACAAAAAATTGTTCATTATATCCATCTTGGCACCTGGTAAAGAACACAGAAAACACAGGTTAAAGACAATTCACGCTCTCAAATTTATAATCTAGGACAGCAATTTACTTAAGACAGTGTCAGGAACCTTCTTCTTTCCTTAGCAATGCATGGGCTGAATGTGCGTGGCTTCTGCCCTGCTTTGTGGTGTTCTGCTCTTGAATTGGCCATCACTGCTTTCAGTCAGCAAATCCAAACAGCAATGACCGTGTGGGATGTAAAGAAGTATCTCAGGGATTTCCATAGGCGCTGAGTTTACCTACTGCCTCCCAAGGGCTTGTCTGCAGGGCCTGCAGTGGGGCCTTCAGTGGAGAAACCTCTTCCTGTTCTGCCTAATGAGTAAGGCATTGAATCAACTATGTTGTACTGAAACACAAGCTAACAAATTAAGTTTGTGATCTCTGACTGCTGTGTAGTACCTCTTAATTTCAGTGCACCTTCACAGATTTGTCAATACCTTCTCCATTTCTGGGGGGAAAAAAATCCTCAAATAAAGTAAGAATGTGTAGCCTCATGGAGAAACAAAGCTAGCAAAAGGGCACAAAGTGCCAAAGTCCACCCTCGCTACACATTGCTCAAACACATTTTACCATGTTATTCAAACATGCATTGATACATTACCTACATAAATGTGCAGCTGCCTGACATTTTACATTATTAGCAGAAAGGACTTGAGGTGACATAAGGCTCAATCCTGCATTTCTGACAAATTTCCAGATCTCCCTGTGAAGTTAAACGGTACTGGAGCTGCCTAAGGAATGCAAGATCAAGGGAGGACAGGCTTTGTCTTTGGGATCCCAGGTCACATTATACACAACTAAGCCTGAGACTGTGAGTCCGTGCCACCGGCTCAGCCTTATCGTCATCTGATAAAAACATCACTGGACTATTTGTGCTGATCGCTTATTTGCTGTTCCAAGTCCTTTTTGTGTTCAGTCTGTTCTCTGAAAGAGAAAAGAGAAACCTGTCTCTAAAGACCAGTGGGAAAGAATCACAGCTGTGAACCACAAGCAAGTGACCTTTCCACTATGCACACGATGTACCTATGTAGCTGTCATTCCAGGCTTCTCCCTTTTACTATGAAAAACAGAAAATGGAACAGAAAACAGATCAGCATCCAAGATGCTTGTTTGAAGTGTTGGACACACACCCTGCAGTCCATCACAGCACAGACTCAGAACTGAACCTGCCACCTTCCAGCCAAGCACCACAGGTTCCCTGGCTGCTCGGAGATGGACTTAGCTCTCTTCCAGAATCATGCCGAAGCCTTGAATAATCTTCCCCATCAAGTGCCTGTAAAAAATCTGAAGACCTATGCATTTGTCCAGAGCAGGCCATCAGATCCAGACTGTGGTGCCTGTCTACATCCTGCATTCCCAAACTCCTTCCACTGGATGCAGGGATGGGACTTTCAGAATATTAAAGAGCTTGACTCATTCCCAAATCAAAATGACTCAAGGGTGGCATTTCTTCAGCATCAGGTATCGTTACTGAACCCAAGAAATCTTTCAGTAAGAACCAAAGCCCTGTTGTGTCAGGTGCTGTTCAAATACAGTGGACAGCATCTGCAGAGGAAAGTCAATCTCAGCAGACGAAGCAGACAAGAGCCACGAGGAGAAATAACAGCATAAGGGGTGAGTAACATCCTTAGGGTTGGAGCAGAGAAGCTGGGTACAGAACCCAGGTGTCCTGGCTCCCAGCCCTATGCTTACAGCACCACATCACTACGCCAGGCACACAGATGCTGCAGTTTTAAACCTATCAGTCTTCATGTCAGGTGTTACCTCAACTAACATGAAGTAAAGCTGCCATGGTAACTTCTCCCAAATTTCTCCACTTTTTTTGGCTTTGCCAGTCTCATTATAAAGCAGCCCACAAACACTGGTGCATTGGGACCTTTCTGGTCGCTCCTTGACTCAGAGCTTTTGCCTCATCCTGTTTTACTGCATATAAACAAACCTCATCCAATTACAGGTGAATATAAAAACACACACACATAGCAGTTTTGGAGGGTGTTACACCTCCCGCATCACTCCTAGCCTTGGGCTATCCATCAAGGATCACGCTAGATTGTTTCACACTCAGACAATTTAATTTAGTTGAAAGCAGGCCTCACAGCAAAACATGACTGTAAAAATCCAGTCAGCACGCTGCTGTCAGGAAGCTTACCCTAAGTAACTTCTACTTCCAGGCTGCTTCCAAAAGTCTCTCTTTTCTCTGACAGCCAGCTGTGCATAAGAGGAAACCAGCATCCAGAGAACACGGCTAAAATCAGAGAGGAAGGTTAAGAGGAAAAACAGCAGGATAAAAAGATCACAGTTTAACATCCTAGTCTTCAAAGGCACTGCTGAGTTACAGGAGGTCTATAAACGCTCTTAGATGGTCTCTGAGAGAACAGGTCACTGGGAGGTTAGGGAGAGGAAGAAAACCTGATGAAAGATCAGCAAAATGAAGGAGGGCTGTAATTTCAACTAAAAGAGGAGCTCTGAATTTGATGGAGCTGCCAGGGCAGACACTACCACCCATCAGAACTTTTCTTCTTCCCTGTAGAGCACGAGCAGATTTGTAAAAGCTCCACAATCTTCAAAAATTGTCTCATAATAAGGCACAACAGTATCTGCTGCACAGGCAAGAAAGCAAGAGTTAAGGTTGCCACAGTAACTTCTTTTTGAGATGTTATGGCAGGGATCTTTCACTGGAGCTTGGAAGAGGAAGGGGCCCAAATCACACTGATAAAAAGCAACGGGAACTGAGTGTCTCGTAACTCCCAGCTTTCCTTGAGGGAGGAATCCAATTAGCCATCCATAATAGGTCCATCTGGCCTTGGCCTAAGAAGCACCACAGCCACCTATGTCTTGGCCTGAATTCTGCAAGAACTCTCCTGGTGGAGGCGGCAGCATAGGGTGCGCTGAAACTTGCATGCATTTTTCTTCTGCTTCAGATTTTGCAAGCTTCAACTGCAAAATTGTATTCCTTCAAAAAATGGACACAGCCCAAACTCTCAGGTGGGGGTATGGCACAGGACCACCACTGAGAAGGCCAGTAATTCTTCAATACTTCAAGATGTTTAGAAAGACCATGATTATCTCATGACCAAACACAAGACTCATCAAAGGCTCGGCTTCCTCTCTTCACCAGCTGCTGTGTGCCCTTTAGGCAGGATCTTAGTCAACTACAGAAACTCATTCCATCCCTCTTTCTCTAGAAATTCACTATACAACAAAATAACTAGAAATTCGATTTAATTAACTCATCTTCCCACCCTGTTAAGGCTTCTTTTTCAGTCTTTTCTCAATTCTTTTTTTTTTAATTAAGCATTTCTAAAGCAGAAAATGAGGGTGAGGCTGGCAGAGAGGGATTGTGATGGAACATGCTCAGGTGACGGGAAATCTCTCTGCGACTCTGCTGCACTAGAAGGCAAAAATGCAATGTTGATACCTACACCCTTCATCTACTCCCAGGCCGAGACCTGCAGAGTACAAACTCCCTCCCTACTGGCCTTGGGCAGGTAAGATGCTACAGGGACTGCTTACACTGACTTGGCCCCACTTGAATTTATCTTACCAGAGGGGACCTCTAACTGGCCAAGCTAAGCCCTAACGCCTGAGCTCTACAGAACAGCAAACAGCTGAAGACTTAAGCTGGCACATAATATTTCATAACATGATTTATCCCTTGCTTTGGGTGTCAATCTGCATGCAGCAACTCACGCAGGAAGTAAAGGGTTTATTTCAGGTGTATTCAGTGATCTATGAAGACCTTGTTTCCTTTTGCCTCGTGGGCCCCCAGGGACCTCCCACCACCACACTACACTTTATAGATGGGCAAGAGGGAGGTAAGACTCCAGAAAGAGTGGAAACAAGATGCAAGATCAGAACTTAAGCAGTGGTAATAAAAGCTAAATGAGGTGAATGCCTCAGTGCAAAGAACATTTGCTTTACTCCAAGGCTGCAGTTCAGTACCTTCACAGCAGCACTGCATTAAGTTATTGTGGCCAACATTAAAGCAAATTCAAATACATTTTTTTCTGACAAAATACTATTACCACACTTCGCTACACAAAGACCGAACCGTACATGCCCTAGACCTCTCCATACTCAAGAGTTCTGGATATAAATGAGGGCTTATGCTAAAGTCACACACATCTACACAGGCACCATCGTTTGAGGAAGAGATTCTCTGTTTTGATATATTCTAACAAATGTTCTTCCCCTCAAGTGCAGGAAAGACACATGGTGAGGAACTTGCATAGAGCATATGGTGCCGAAATAGCAAGCTGATAAGTCTTTAACAGCTTTTGACAGTGGTAAAAGATCAATTATTGCACCATAAATATTAAAAAGTTCCTCCAGCCTTTCACTGGAATGAATGTATATTTAAACATCCGTTTTTCCCTATAATAGCAGCCAATTTGCCTCAGAATCTGAAAGTTATGCAGCCCCACAAAGTTAAATTAAATGTTCCACTGCTGTATGTTTACATCTCCAGCTGCTAAAGAACAGGCCTAGTGTTTGCAGCACAAACTCCTGAAGCCGCTGAAGTTGCAAGCAACTTGAAAATGGCCTTTGATCCTTTGTTAAAACTAAAGGGTAAAATGGAATTGTCATTGCTTTCCTTTCCCTGCCCTGTGATTACAAGGGTTTACAGTGAAAATAACCAAAGATGCCTCTGGAAAGTATTAGGCAAGAGGGGCTGATCTCCCAGACTGACTGCTGTGCCAGCTGGGATGCGTAAGTGCCATAGGTGTTATTCTCTGAATTTCTTGACCCATGAGATTTCTGCCTTGGATTAACATACCTACGTAAGTATACATATGCATGTGTGCATATACAGACTCACACTCTTACTAGCTTCAATTTTCATCATGAAGCACATTGGCAGCCCCTTTTCAACAGTTCTCTGTGGAAAGCCACTGAGGTTAAATAATGATGATATAGGTTTGCTACTAAAATTAATACTATACATGGCATTTTCATGGAGATTTGATGACAGAACCACATGTAATGACCCTGCGGTTCAGTTCAAAGCAGTACAAAATGGAAATTGACTCTGAGCTGCACATCTTGGGTTTGGATCCAGAGCTAAACCGTCCTATTCTGTTTCTGAAATTATTCATACAGATCCACTATTATTACTCAAGGGCAACATACTCCAGTAGCACATCAACTTCTTGCTCTGGAAAGCTTCCCATCTAAGGGAAGGTATCTTAGCATGCTTTGGGCTTTAAAAAAGCGCCTGTCTCTTCTGGCTGCTGTAGGTAGGGCTGTTAAAAACTGTATGCATTATTTATACCAGTGGGATCATACAGTGAGAGCAGTGAAAGTCAAGACTCTTTTGTGCACCAATGGACAGACACTCACTTGCTCTGTGAACAAAGCCAACAGAGGGAAAAAGATACAAAGAATAATGAATTGGTAAGTCCCAGCACAGCACTGCTGAAAAGCAGAATGGAGTTTCCTTGCTCCCAGGCCAGTGCACCACCTGCCAGGCCAAATCACTGCTCTCCTTCTCATACATTTCAACACCTGCCCATACTTGACTCGATACGGCTCAGATTCCCAACATGCCCTGAGGGCATGGCCAACCCTACACACAGCAAACCACCTCATGCAGAGGTATTGTTTTCAGTGGAATATTTCTATCCACATCAGTGCTCCATAAATGGCCATAAAAGTGCTATAATTTAAAGCCAAACAAAAATATTGTATTAAGAATAAAGAAAAAAAGCTTAGGTCAAATCTAGCATGGAATGGTGTGAAATCCCACCTGCTTATATAAAATGCCATACCCCGTACCTCTCCCACATGGGAATCACCTACTTTCCTCTCTTGACTGTTCTAGCTGGAGAGACACACCCTGTCTTCAGGTCTTGTCCCCTTCTCCCTTTTCCAGCCATGCCTTCCCACTTTACACTAATCTAAGTTTGTCAGCCTACCTCATTTTCTGCCACACCCAAGAGGCAGTGCTCAGGGTGGTGGCCGTTGTCAATCAGCTGGATCATCTTATCTTGGATGAATACATTTAGCTTCCCCTTTTCCCTGTGCCATTTAAGAACAGATCATTAGACAGCACAAGCACAGTAGTTGTTGTTGGTCTTTGCATATCACCTAATGCCAGCCCTGTCCAACAGTCTTAAGTGTTCTCCTTTCTTAGCAATTGTACTTATCTTGGTTGGAAACACTACTCTGAAGTTAGATGCATCTGCTCCTAAGCATCCTTAGCTCTGCAGCCTTCTGTTCTTACCTTCAGGTCAGACCTGAGCCAAGGTTCAGATATGCCTTCACAGACTGTGATGATAGCAATTTGTACTGTTTTCGAGTATCTTCAGCCAAACCTGCTGGGAAATTAACCTACAGGGCAAAGTCAGAGAACACGTGGTTAAAGACAGAACTACAGCAACCAGTAGCAGGTGGGGTAAGCTAAATAAAAAAAGGAAGTTATGAAGAAAAGTTAAAAATTGTAGTGGTACCGTTGGGAATACATCTTCCTTCCACATCCAACACATGTCGTCTATACCATTTGCATTAAATGACCTCTTCGTTGCACAAGAGGCAATGCATGCCAGAAAGGACATCATCTGAATGATGGGCAGGTCAGCAGAAGAGAACAAAATCAAGCCAGTGATTGTCAACCTGCTCCAACCTGGAACGACCGTCTCCATGAAGGGACTATTCACAGATGGTTAAGTTTCAGCCAACCCGAAGGTGAGAAGGGTGGTTGTAGGTAGCCTTCAGCAAATGACTGCTTGCAGCAACTACGGTGAAATGTAAAAGAAGTCCCTTCTCTAGTCATCAAAGAAAACAAGAAACTGAATATTGCAGGGGAAGACGACGACAGGGGAAGTTCCCAACCACATTCAGAACGGCAAGAGAGGCAGCCTGGAGGCAGGGAGCGAACACGGTATCTGTGAAGCTGCCCGGGACCATGCCTGGCTCAGCCTCAGTCTATTATAAGATGAATTCTCATTTCTTCAAAACTAGGCGCTTCTTCCCCTTCTCTAACATTTATGCCATTTAAAAAAAAAAAAATGTTTATGCTTGTCTAACTCTGGGTAATTTATTTCTGAAGTTTGGCTCTGCTTCAGTCCTAAGGGAATTTTTTTGTTTGTTTAGGATTTTTAAAGAGGATTTTGTGCTCACAGAATATCCCAGATTGACAACTCCAGAAAATAAAAGCTCCCATTCAGCAGAATGTCTGCGCCAGCCATGACAAGGCAAGTACCCTGCACCGGTCCCCTCTGCTTCCCAAGGTGAGCCACGACATCCAGCAGAACAGCAGGCCGTGCTGTTTTCTGGTGTAGCAGACTATCGCTTCACTAGCATGAGCCAGGTCTACAGAGCAGATAGCAGTCTGAAGGAAACCAAATGGAGACCTGTCACTGTGAACGGACATCCCAACCAGCAGACATGCTAACTGGCAACTGTGATCCCAAAAACCCAGATATGAAAAACATCTCACAAGTTTTGATTTAAATCAGACAGATCCTGTGTTGATTAATCACTTTCTATAACCTATTAGCCACACTGATTAAACCTCGATATAGTTCAGCTTCCTTCATAGTTAGCCACAACACAGCAGGAAGGGAACAGAAGACCCCACAGAGTGGGACAGATTCAGGGCTTTCAAAACACCAGAGTCCCAGTTTTAAAGGAACAGTTTTAACAGGAATTTACCAAACTTTAAACTCGACGGACAAAACAGACGACAGACTTACTCATTATGAATATACTTTAGATGCTGTTAGCCAACAGCTTTGATAAGATGTCCTGGTTTCACCTGAGAGAACTAAGGTTCTTCATAGTAGCCAGTATGGGGCTGTGTTTTGGATTTGTGCTGGAAAGAGTGTTGATAGTGGAGAGATGTTTTTGCTGTTGCTGAGCGGTGCTTGCACAGAGCCAAGGCCTTTTCTGCTTCTCGCACCGCCCCACCAGCTGGAGGTGCACAAGGAGTTGGGAGGGGACACAGCCAGGCCAGCTGACCCTAGTGACCAAAGGGATGTTCCATACCATATGGCGTCATGCTCGGTTTATAAGGGGCTGGGGGGGAAGAGGAAGAGGGGGGCAATGGCAGCGTTCAGAGTGATGGCGTTTGTCTTCCCAAGTCACCATTACACATGACAGAGCCCTGCTGTCCTGGGGATGGCTGAACCCCTGCCTGCCGTGGGGAGTGGGGAATGAATTCCTTGCTTTGCTTTGCTTGTGTGCACGGCTTTTGCTTTACCTATTAAATTGTCTTTATTTCAACCCACGACTTTTCTCACTTTCATTCTTCTGATTCTCTCCCCCATTCTGATGGGGGCGACTGAGCAAGCGACTGCGTGGTGCTCAGCTGCCAGCTGCAGTAAAACCATGACAGTCCTTTTAGCCAAGAAGGAGAGTGAAAGACAACATCAGTTCAGGAAGCATATTTCTTCTTTGCCTAAATGTTAACCTCCATCAAGTTTAATACTCTCATTCTATTTCATATCACACTGATATAATTCTCTTTTACATTCATTTTCTTTACCATTTTAAATATCTTCTTCATTACAATATCCTCTACACATAGTTCAACAGCAGCAGCTTGCTTCTTATAAAAACACAGGTATAATCTGAGTCCCTCTGCCTCCATAGCTTTATTTCACATACAAGCATCCACTTTAAAAGATGCATATTTCATTCCTTAAGTTCAGCAACAACAAAAAACCATGTATGCATTCTCTTTGTGGTTTATTAATCACAGACTAGTGCTTCCAATCCAAAGCTTATCACAAATCATGTGATACGTGCACGCAGGTGTATAAAATAAAAGAACTTCTTACACATTCATCTGTGATTATATCTGCTGCTAAACTTGGCTACTATGCGGACTCACTATTAAACACTTCTGTCTGCACCGTATGTGTTTTTATTGCTAAAGCTGAGGATGTAGCAGGTAGGTCTAACTGTGCAGAATGAAAAGCTTCCCCCCCTGCACAGTGTCCCTGTTGGGTCTGGGGCCTGGGAAGCTGATGGAAAGAGCCAAGGAAGTTCTTATAGAAGGTAAGGAGACGTAAGGGAAGGATTTTTCTTCAGGACATTCCCATTGTACCTAAGGAAAGTAACTGCAAGACCTGATGCTAAACATGTGCTTTGAAACTTGCTTTAAAGCTAGAGCCATTTTCAGTCCAACTTAAGAGCAAAGAATTGTGACATTTGTCAAAAAAAAACCCCTCCAGGGGGCCATCCTCTTTTAAAACGGCATAGCACAGGGAGGGGAACAACTTCTCAGATGGATGAGCCAGAAGAACAAGGTCAATCCCTTAAAACCCACCCAGAGAACTCTAGACAAGTAACACAGCTCATGGGCCGCTAGTGTTGCATCAGCCCAGCAGCACCATTACCTGTTCGGGTACTAACCAGGTTAGATGCCTGTGTTAACTCAGGATCTGGATGCAGAGCAGCAGTGATCTGATCAGCACAAGACCAAGGACACTGAGTGTCTCAAGAGCCCCCACTCATGCGAGAAACAAGGCACACACATCTTCCAATGAAAATGAGATCTAGGGGTGGCACGGGGTGGGGTGGTTGGTTTCCTTGGTTGTTTTGGAGGTTGGCTTTTTTTAAGGCTGAATCTTGCAAAAGGATGCCCGCTATAGTGTTTAGAAGGACAGAGAGCTTACTAACGCAGGGCCACACTGTTATTGGCTTCAGTTTCCGGACTAACAGGCTGCAAACCAAAAAGTGAATGCAGCAGCAGCATCTCCAGTGAATGAAAATACAAATGATAGCAAGGAGCACATCCAAGGACATGGCTGCAAACTCCTGCACAGATTGAGCAACACCTGCTTAGCAAGAGCTGCAACAAGTCCACACAGCAAATTGTCATGTCCTATGGCACATGTCCATCTCTCATGGCAGAGCAGAGAGAAATCTTGCCATTTCTCGTCTTTTCCCCAGCCTCCCAACTACATTGCAGGATTGTCTACATGAAGCTCCAGCCAACCAGCTCTTACATCCTGCGCGCTGCCAGCCTCTGGCATTGGTTCAAGCAAAGAGGAAGCAGAGGTGAAGGAATCAGTCTTCTAGTGGCTCAAAACTGTTCTGTGCAGCTATACAACCTCCTAGAAATACTCAGTGCTGAAACTATTGTAAGGGGGATTTTTGTTGAAAAATACTACTTTGATCAAGATCACTTATGTGATTTCAATTGTGGCATAACTACCAAGTTTAGCATACTGAAAAAAATTGACAAATTTCCCTTTTGATTTGGAAAAATTAATTCCCCATTTCATATCACTTACATTACTCATAAAGTCATTGCTTTCAGAACATGAGGTGCCATATTATAGTAAATGAAATATTTTCATTTCATGATTTAAATCATCATCAGCAATTTTGAAACACCTTATCAAGATTACAGCGTCTCCTCCTGGGAAGAGACTGACGCAACTCGTGAAGCATTAACAGTGAGTATTACTAATGTGTCAGGCAACACTGTCTAACAAATAACAAAATGAAAAAGGAAAGCAGAATAAAGTGCAAAATAATATTTTATAACTCCCTTTCAATTATTTTTTTTTCTAGTGATGAGTTATTGCCTCTGGCATACGCTGCAGGCCAGGCACTTGGGGGTGGGGCACATGGCTTGAGGTTGGCACTGGAATCCTTTAGGAACTTGCAAGAATTTAAGTCAATCTGCCGCTATCTGCCAACCTGTGAATAGTTTCCCAGCTTTTTGTCATTGGCAGGGACATCTCTCATTAAAGATTGAGGATCATAATTTTCAGATTCCAAACCACCCAGCCAATGTAATTAACATTGCATGAGCCAAAAGTAATCAAGCGTCACTTTAGGATGTTTTCTGGGTGGTTTTTGTTGTTTTGGGGTTTGCTTGTTTTGTGGTGGGTTTTGTTGTTGTTTTTTTTTTTTTAAATAAGCTGTGCAAGCATGTCCAGTAAAGTAAGGAATTAATATCTCTGCCTTGAACCAGTCAGGTGAAGTGCAGCACCCGTCTTTTCAGAAATTTCAGTCTCAATTGCAGGGCTACAGTTCCTGACCTTCCCTTTAGCTCCAGCTGCAATATGTGCCAGATGATAATGTCATGGAAATCAGACTTTGCAGGTCATCTAGCAAGGTCAGGGCAAGACCTACATTAATGAAAGCAGAACTGTGTGTACCACAGCCCTTAATACTTAAAGGAATCTAAAATGTCAGGGGAAACATCCAAGCAAATAATACAAAGCACAGAAGATGAACCTGAGGCTGAGATGAGAAGGGATTTCAAGGAACAAAGTCACAGCAAAGAAGGTTTCCCAAAAAGTAGAGTAGGTTTGAAAGCAATGATAATCCTAATCCTAGAAATGTCACACAATGAGGCAGACTGAAACTTCCCGTAGAAACCAATTTCATCCAAAATACTCTCTATCAAAGAAGTCAAAATACATTTTTCAGAACAGGTTTGGCTGACTTTGGACAACTCAGAGAGATCTCAGTGATTAAAACTAGGCTGCAATTAAGCGCAGAGGTACAAGGAACTTGCTCAGCATAGTGAGGGCCACAGAAACCAAGGACCGTGGCAAGCCAAGGTGGCACTGAGTGTGTACACAGAGCATGGGCCTGCGTTCAGGAAACCAGGATTCCTTACCACAAAAAGGGGTCCTGAATGACAAACAGACAAGACCAGAGCCATCAAGAGTAGCAGCCTGAGTAAACAAGAAGAGGAAGGGTAGCAGGGGAGGAGGAGACAGAGCAGGGCAGCTTCAGCCACCAGTGCCACTGCCTAGGAATCTGCGGGGCCCACGGCTCAGGGCACGTTGCACAGAGCAAGCCCCAGCTCATCAGCCCCCCAACTGCTCCTGCCTGTTTCACGGCTTCAGTCAGCAGTGGTGATACTGAAAAAAAGATAAATGCATTTTGCCCGATAGCAGTGTGGGCCAAGGGGAGTAAATTTACAATGACATATTTCAGCATTTCCAAAATGATGTTTTGCCGACGTATCCAGTTCACAGGAAGTGTCAAAATATTTGGTAGCGTCTGATTCAAACTGACCCAAAATATAATTAAAAAAAAAGTTGTTTTACAACATGGAAAATCTGCCTTTTGGCCAGCTCTAACTGATAGCCCAGTGTCAGCTCAAAAAAACTAGGCATGTGTTACTTCCTTCTATTTTTCCTTTATTACATTGCACAACTGTAAGAACAAGGGGTAGCTTGCCTGTTAGATTTCATTTGGTTAGTATGAATCTGTCCCCCATTTTCAATCAGCAGAACTAGCCGTCAATCCGTCAAGTTCTTTTCTAACGTAATTGTAGAAAATGCAAAAGGTTCGCATTTATTGTACAGTTTTACAGCGGCTAGGCTACCTTTAGAGATTTATGCCTTGCTTTCATGCTTTACAGCACTCCCCGAAACATTAGTAATATCATCTCAGCAGGAGCAATAAAACGCCAGGACCCTTTACCACATGCAACTCTGTCTGATACCAAATCAAGTTTCTCAGGTGAAATATAGATTGAAGAAAGAAGTGGCGTGAGGAGCGGTATCAAATTCATCTCAGTTATACTCATACCACTGATGTCAATATATTACATCCCTACCAGGCTAAACCAAGTGTTTCTTCTGAAAGATGCAAGAACAGAAGTACAGCTTTGGATCTGAAACTAGACTGACATGGGGGTCTGCATCTATTTTTACCATTACATCGTTTTATACTTTCTAACTCTGAATCAGCCTTTTTTAAAAAATAGTAATTTCTACTCTTTCTGTTCAAAGCCATCTAAAAGATTTAATAAGACTGTAGGAAATGTGTATAGAGGAGGAATAACAGACTAATTTTAATCCCTGTATTAGTCAATGAAAAGATTCTAGACGAAAGACTGCAGATAACCTAATAGTCCTTTCAGTCTCTGTCTCCAATTCCCCGGATCTTGTGGGAGAATTAAATGTGAATTACAGCCACGGTCTGGTGATCGCACTAGATATTTATTTTCCAGACACTGTTGAAAAGAAGCATTTACTTCAGCAGACTTTACTTCTGTGGACTTATGAGCACCAAGTTGCACCAAGGAAAGACTTTCTCCTCACTCAAGCTAAGACACTTCATGTCACTCTGACAATACTAAGAGCACTTAATATAAACATACTTTGTAGGCTCTGACACACTGTCAGAAGAAGGGGAAAACACTTCAGTGCAATTGAGATTTGAATTCATAGTGTATTAAAACAAACAAGAATGAAATCAAACCGCCATCAGAAGAATGACTTACATAAAACACCTAACGGACAGAACTCAAACATTACTCAGGGTGCAGTTTGAATGCCGTGATGTACACGTCAATCTCCATCCTTCAGGATGGACCAGCAGCAAAATATTTACCATGCTGTCCCATCTCAAAGATTTCTGCTTGTCGCCAAGCAGAATTTTAAGGCTTTTCCCTGTTATGCCCCCCTTGACAGCTGTCAAACAAGAGCCACCTCCTGCCAATAACGTTGTCCAAAAGGACACACTAGTCAAAGCATTTTTGTCCTTAGCTCACACTGCCACTTACTGCCTAGCGCTGCCCAGTTACTTGCTGTTGTAAACCCCTCTTCATACTCAAAAGTTAAATCACTTTGTCCTTAACACACAGAAGTCCAGAGGGACCAGAGCTCAGTATGCCTCCAAACAAATAGATTTATTAAGGCGTACCTTACTTCATTAACACCTAGCTTAAAAATTACGGGTTATCTATAGGAAAATATCTCATGGAAATGGGGTCCCAGCCTTCCACGAATGGTTGTCTTCCAAATACTGAAGTAACGATTTTATAATGCAGAATGAGGTCTGAAAAAAAACCTCCTGTCCGTAAGGGGCTCTCCTGTGCCCTCAGTGAAGGGCTGGTGAACAGACCCAAAACGTTGCATGTGTCGTGAGTCCCTGGCTCCAGGAAGGTGTGCTTCAGTATTCAGTAAGGTTCACAACTGCACATTCTCCCCCATGCCAGTACAGAATAGAGAACATAAGTGTTTAGGAGGAGTATGTAAGACTACCCTCCTACAAGATTAACTGCAGCCACCAGGCAGGCTCCACAGCACATCCTCCCCTCTGAACAGGCTGTGAGCCTGGCCCCACATGCTGCCTTATGGCCAAGACTTTCTGAAACTGAGAAGCTGATGCAAAAGCGAGCACTTCTGATGCCTGGGGAAAGGCCTGACCATGCAGACTACTCCCAAGAGACTTCACTTTGAACCCATGCGTATCTAGAAATTATGTTTTGCCTGCTCTCTGTGCGGGGAAGATTGAGAGATCACAGTCAGCATGCATTGCTTTTTAGAGATCATCAGTGACACTGATTTATGCTTTAATAGAGAATTCCCCATGAGTACTTAATAATACAGATTAAGCCCTAATAAATGTGTTTCCTGCAGGTTTAAGTGACTAACTCTATGATCTAATAGACTTGTCTCATAATACATACAATTTTTCTTGGTAACCGTGGAAATTTCTAAAGAATTAGCAGCATCTGTGCCTGGAGTATTAAAGAAATCTATTTTTTTACTGGAGGAATTTTATACAAATTAATTCCAGCCTTGGATATAAAATGCTAAATTTCCTATTCTCTGTGAATATCTATTAGAAATATTCGGAACAAACACTTATAATCATTAAGAAAACTAAACTGTTAAATACTCTTCAAATACTATAATGAATAACGTCAAGCTGCAGTTTTCTATTTTCTTTTCTAGCTATTTTATCTGTTTCAGTTACACATTCACAGCACATAACATATTCTGTGTTATTCCTCACAGTTCCTCATACTTTCACGTGTTGATCACTAAAGGAAAGTTTTAACATACAGCTTCTTTTAGTTAGCATCTGTCAGAAACCCAAAAGATTAATGAATCTGGTGCTGAGTAGCAGGTCCAAACTTCACAAAGCTCCACTAATGTTTTGATCAGTCTGGAGCGAAAGGGTATTTAAGAATCTCTCTGACAGCTAGAGGGAGGGAAATAATCACTTTGAATGAAAAATCCAAATTCACTCAACTGGTAATGAAATTGCACTGAATATTGATTCAGGGCTCTAATAAGCTCAGAAGTTCAAAGCAAGCACTGGAAGGCAAATATTCCCTCCTCTTCCTTCAGACAAATCTGTAGTACTACCACAAGGTAGGATTTCACTTCGTTCTAAATATATAGGATTATAAGAGAGTCCTGAAAGCATTCCTGCAATCTCTCTCCCTCTCTCCCCTCTGCCCTCCTGCATTTTTAAACTGACAAATTTAACGTCAACTAAATTTCAACCCAGAGCAACACTTTAAAGTGATTTACATCTACATGAATAGGTTTCTGTCTCCCTTTGGTTTTCAGAAATTATGCAATTGCCTTTTTTTTTTTTTTTAACTGAACCAGACTAATCTGAGATTAATGTTCAGCTAAAGCTCATCCTTCATTCCTCCCAACCATGCCAGGGACATTAATGACAATGTTAGGAGTCGGCTTTGCAGAGGATTTCAGACACCACAGCACTGGAGGAGAGTTACTCATGAACAGCAGAAAGGGACCTCTTCATATTTTTGTAAATCACTTACCAAATTTTCTTTCCCCAGCAGGTGGTGGGACAGGCTACAATAAGAAATGAAAGGAAGAAAGTCTTTCGGTGAGAGTTTAGTCTAATTAAGGAGTTGCACATGTGACATAATGATCAGAGGAGGGTTTCCAGTGGTTTGCTTTCCAGGCTGTAACTCACAAGAGATGAGAGTGCAATGCCCCTATCTGCGTTCACTCTGGAGACTTCTGGTGGCCACAGGGAGACCACCCCTCCGTCTGCTCAACAACTGCAATTTCACATTCCGCATGCTGGATAACACAAGAAGATCCCACACACTTAAAACTGAACTCATCACCTATTAGAAGTGCTGCCAATGGAGAAGGGATTGGACTGTAGAGGTCAAGGCTGTAATCTTGGCTATGTCAGTGACCAGGCAAAGCACCTTGCTGTTTGATGGTTTAATTAGCTACCTGTAAAGTCAGCATGAACTCCATTGCAAAGCACTGATGAAAACACTGGGCACTATCTTGAAGTCTTTGGTTGCAGTTAAGTGCCACACTGACAGCTGACTTCAGACTGCCTCAGCCTTATGCAGCTTGTGCTCCTCTCCCCCACACCCTAGTCATCACACGGGGGGACTTCATGCTGCTTTTCAGTAAAGTGCATTTCAGGCCATCACTGCTTGAAGTCCAATTATCCTTATCTTTTACCAACACCACCCACTCCCATCCCTCTGGTCATTTGTGACAGCTACCATCCTCCCCAGAAGGCACACACATCTCTCTTCATACCACCCAGAAGCTGCCACTCTCCCTGAAGAGCAGGGCACTCACTCTCTCCTCTTTGAGACCCCAGTCCTGTATACAAATCCCTCATCCTGCCCTGTCCATTTGGGTGATGACCTGCCACTACTCAGATCAGCTCCCCCACCTCTGAAGACTAAAATATCACTCCGTGAGGAAGAGCCTAGAGGCAGGGTACGAAGAGCACAGGTACCGCTTTGTAAGCAACAAAGCATGATGTAGTTCCTCATATCAGCCAGGTCTCCAGCCACCAGGTGGCAAAAAAATAAGAGTAACATGTGCCTCTAGCACCCTCTTTTCCTCCCACTCATGCTATGTGAGGCTGTCTGCATCTATCGTCCCACCAGAAAGTCAGCGCCCCAGAGAAGAGCAGCTGGTGATTGAAGTGCGCAGTGAGACCTTTCCTGACCACGCTGAATGCATGTCTCAGAATCAAGCCACAGAAATGACTTCGTGGAATATACCAGGTTATTGACAAGCAATCTAAAGCTTTTGTCCCCGTATCTTCCTTGCTGTGGTGTAAAAGCTCTATGTGCTAACAGCTGCCTCATGATTCTCTCTCACAAAAAAAAAGAAAAAACCTAAATATTTCAAAGGGAAAACAAGTCATCTTGTTACAGCTTTGCCCAATCCAGCAAGGTGTGACACGGCCAGTATTTCAGCAGATCATCTGAGCACTGCAGAAGTGCTGACTATCGTCAGCACGCCTGTTTCTCCACTGTCCCTCCCCTTTTCTCCTGCAGTAAAAAGTTTGATTCTTTCCAGTTGGTAAAATACTAAAGCATGCAGCTCAATCTCTATGGGAGACTCATTATGGTTGTCATTAGATGGTCTTTAATCTTCAGGAAAGAGAGAGGAGCGCGGAAAATATCTGGACTTATGTGCTTGTCATTAGAGCATCATTGTTGCATGTTACCAAAAAGGAGGTCAGATTGATTCTATTATTCCCTTCAGTTGAAATTCAGGAAACAAATCCCACACTAAGCATGAATAAACGCTCCCTTTTTGTTCTTTGAGTGACTGAACACATATACACGTACTTAACCTACGTCTCTCAAACATGTCCTTCATACACCTCAAGGCAATGCCCTGACAGGTGATCACTTCCATTTTTTCCATATCTGAACATCGTATTGATCGCTTGCTGGTGTACAAGTGCAGATCTGTATCCTTATCTACACACACCTCAAAAAAGAAGGGAGACGAAAGCAGACATGATGGGGCAGCACAAAGATTTTGTTGGTATGTACCCAGAAGAGTCACATTAATTACAGGCAGCAGACCTGAGTGGATTCTTAGGCCATCATGCAACACCCTCATGTATTCTCCATTTGCATCAGCATTGGGAAGAAGATGCATGGAGCAATGCTTCATGCCACTGCAGAGAGCCATGTCCCACGAACATTCCCTTGCAGGGTTAAATTACTAATACAGACAGAGAGATTGTGGAGGGGCTGTATTGGAAGAAGGAAGCAGTACTCCAACACACTGTTGGACTTGGAAGAAGGAAACAGAAACACATGAACTGCTGCAGTAGTACAACTGTGAAATCTCAGCAGCTCTGAGAATGTAAGTTAGTAGAGGATCTGTGCTTGGAAGCAGCAAGTACATCTCAGAGTGCATCTAAACTTTGATCACGTGGATAAAAAAATGCTGTCTCTTCCTTTCCACCAACATTTATATGACAACCAATCTGATTCCAAAATTACTCAAAACTCCAGGACTAGCATATAGATCAGACCCTCTTGAGTAAAGTTTTGTTATTTGCTGCTAAGAGCTGGCCTGAGGTTCTTTGCAAAACATCTATTTAAGCTCTGCCTAGCTGTAGCAGGACTATTAGGTTTCATGGTCACTAAGCTCATTCATGTGTCTGGTAGGCACATTGGTTACTTTGCTGTCTGTGTGCAGAGCTGGGTGCTTTAACAAAGCATTCAACTACAAAATAAAAAAAAATCCAACTGTTTCTTACTAGACCACAATCAGCAGAAAGATCAGCAGTAGATGGTTAAAGATCCTCTGTCCCAAAGAATTTGGGATTGGGAATTTGGTTTGACCAATGTTTGTGACTCTGGGCTGGAGAAGAAGAAGCACTCTCCCACCATGTCGTCCTTACTGCCTGCGAAGCTTTAGAGCTGACATGCGTGTCCCACTCCTGCTACCCTCTGTCCTCTCCTGGTAGTCACCATGTTTCACACTGCAAACCTCAGACAGACTCTGGTGGTGCAGTGCAGTCACACCTTTAAATACAGAAAGCGTCAGGCTCGACTCTGGCTGCTGACATCTCCCTCTCTGCACAGCATGACATACCTTGCAGACCAGCACATGGTTCCCAGTACGTCTGTTGTTTTAAGTCAGAGCCCTTTGTGCATCAAAGATGTCACAGGACAGGGCAAGTGAGGAAAACAGACTATTGAATTATGTCGTGCACTGAAACAGGATATTAACTACTGTAGAAGACTCATCAGGGACGGGGACAGAGGACTGAAAGGGACAGCTGGTTTACTGTGACCCATTCCCTGCTGCTACCCTTACCTTGTCACGTCTCTTTCTTCATCTGAACAAGCTCTATCTCAAGAGCAATCAGACTCTGGGAGGGCTGAGACATTTTCTGGGTGCATTGGCCCAAATCCATGAATACATCGTAGCACTGCCACGACAAATTGACATCTGTGGATGTGCCTTGTACCTGGTAAACAGCAAGGCACACAGCATGCTGCCAACCGCATATGCTCTCTCCATATAGATCGATATAGTAATTGGGAAAAATACTTGCCAAATCCCTGGATGCAGCATGAATATCAGGGCAAAAATGAGAGGGAAGCACTACCCACGTAAACCAGGCAGAAAGCATCCCCCTACATGTCTGTTAACAGAGGGGGAAAAAAAAAATCTTACTGCAATTACTATCACAGGTTAAACCCTACATCCACCTCAGACCATGACTGCATCTTCAAGAGGCAGATGATGTCTGGACAAACACAGACCTTGCTTTGTAATTTCTCCTTCACTCTTTCTCACAGTCTATTTAGCTTCAAGATCCAGTCTCAGGCTTGAACTTCACAATCTGCAATTACTAGTGTCGTGGTTCGGCCCCAGCCCCAGCCGAGCCCCACGCAGCCGCTCGCTCACCGCCCCGGCAGCAAAACACGGGGCAGAATGAGGCAACAAAAGGGCAAATGGCTTCGAGTTGAGATAACGACCGTTTAATGGGCCGACAAAGGGAGAGGGGAAATGACAATAGGGCTGCAATAATTATCCCGGGATGTAAACAGCCGCGATAACAAACGCAGTACTTTACCGACCGACGACCCGACAGACCAGACGGACCAGAGGCGCAGCCCGCAGCGAGCCCGTCCCGGAGCAGCCCCGGGCCCCTCCCGGCCAGTCCCTTTATAGGGGCCTGACGTCACGTGGTGTGGAATAGCGGCCGGCCCGGCCCGGCTCACCTGGCCCGGGCCTGAGCATTAACCCCGGCCTGGCCAGAGCCAGGACAACTAGTCTACTCATCTATGTATCCTAGTAAACATTGTGGTGTGTGGAGCTTAGAGGAGGAGAAGCTATATGTGGGCAGAGCCCAGGAACCAAACAACCCTGAAACTCAGTCTCAGCTCAGATTCATTTTCAGATTTTCCTTTATAATATCTCATCTGCTATATATTATGAGGGGTGGAGGAATGAATTTATACAAGGCCCAAGATATGGATTAACTGCTCTCTGATGACAGGCAGCATCTGGCATTTAAAGAACCTCTTTAAAGTTCTAAAGTAGCTCTACCTACCAATTTGTAAAGCCCTGCTTGAAAGAATACTATCTGAAACAAAAACTAAGCCATGGTGTAACAGCTAGGCACAGGAGGCAGAGATGTACGTCTTTGCCATAGCAGAGGTTTTAATTTTAACTTCTTGAACTTTTCATTCTTTGTTACTGCCTTGTTTGAGACAACCACTTTCCTCTGTTTGTCCATCTGCAACTTTGCAGAGAAAGAAAAACGATCACCAGCTTTTCTTTCATCACATACTTTGCATGAAACTAACTTCTCTGAATTCTCCTAGCACATACAATGTCCCTGCTGCTGCAAGATAAAATGTGTCACTGCTCCATCTGCTACTCATTTGCTGATGAGGCTGTACAGCAACGTGCTGCTGAGCAGAATATTCCAAAAAAGAAGAAACTGTGCAGCCCAACAGTTCTGGCTTTGACAGAGCTAGGGCCAGGCCTCATTAATCATTTTGCTGTGCTGCTTACAGTACCTGGTGGAACTGCCTCCCCAATTCAATATTTTGTGGTACCACCACACAGTAGTTAGACAACTCGTCACTTGGTGCAGGAATGGAGAAACAGAGGCATCGAGAGGTTCTCAACACTAAATGATTCCTTCTTTCAGCACTGCTCTGATATTCATAGGTAAAAGCCCTTAGTTTTGGGGCAAGGAGTCAAGACAGTCCAGGTGCAGAACGTACCCAGTTGTCACCCTTCTCCATACTGTATTAAAGCTATATCAGAAGATGCTGAAACTATATGATGCACGGTACTGAGGCACTGCCAGCTACTTTGCATTCCTCCCTAGTGCCTGCTTACCAAGGGGAAGTCTTACCCCATGTTTTGGAGGAAAAAAAACCTGTCCCTCAGCATCAGCCATGGCAAAAAATTCAGAGGAGCATAACAGATGTGCAACCTCTGGCCACATTCAGCAGAGGTTTCCCACCATGCAGAGATTGTGCGGAAGACTGGATAGACCTACCACTGTTCAAGCAACAGCCAGGGAAATCTCCTGAGGACCAGCTCTGCCCCAGAGGAGCAATGCCTGCTTTCTTCCCAGGCTTGCCCTGCTGAGGGCTGATTCACTAATGGAGGTAGGTAAACCCTAAAGCAGCTCGGGTGTCCCGTCATCTCTCAATCAGGTACACAGGCCTCATTAACATCGTCTGCAATGTGAAACATCCCACGTCACCCTAAATGGCCCCTACTGAAATCAGTCCCATTACATCCCATTGGCTCGGTTAAAAAAAATAAATATATATATATATATTATGACACCTGCATATCCTCCCCTCTCCCACCCTGCTCAGCACCGGGGAGATGCAGGATCCTGCTCTCTTCTGGCAGCTCAGCTCACTGCCCAGCAGTTTTATTACTCCATCCTCCTTGTTCTCACCACAGCGCTCCTCATCCTCACAGCCCCACCACCCCTGGGTGTCCTGAGATGTCTGAACTGACAGAGCTCTTACTCAGACCCAAGTAGAGTAAGAAAATCTCCTTCTCCTCAGAGGGCAGATTGGAGAAGCAAAATAAATAGCTTTTCCATTGCAGTCATTCAGGTCTGACTGACTGTCCAGCCAGCTGCATCCAAATAAAGACTGCTCCATTACTCAGGGCCTGGGGAGGCCTCTCATATCCCAAGAGCTCTCAACCTGGTTTTGCCCGCACAGGCAGCAACACACCCAGGACTGTGGCCTCTTTACATCAAATTAACTGGACGCCACACATCTGAAAAAAAAAAGTTTCCTAATAGCCATGTCTGTTGAAGTATATTTTTAAGCTTTAAAAACAAAAAAAGTCAATCTCTAAAACATAAACACTATTCTATTTTTCAAAATAATTGAGGGGAGGAAATGATGATGATTTGCAATTCATTTTCATTTTTCAAACCAGCTGCAATCAAAGAAATGCCCGATCTCTATTGAATTACAATCTGCCTTTGAACTCTTAATGTACAGCTCTTTCCTGTACTTTACATAAATAATGTTGTTATAGTACATGCCCAGTCACAAAGGATACACAGACAGAAGATACAAGAAAAGTGAAGAATCTGAAAGCAAGGTGATAAGATTTTCAAGGCAGAAACACATTTTTCTACTTAACCATTGCCTAAGGATAACACTATTTGAAGCACAAAGACATGCAGCTCCTCATGTTTGATGAAAAGGTTACTAAAAAAGAAGAGAAGAGGAAATTATGACATTTCCCCCCCCCCTTTCTGGTTTGAGTCAGAAGAGAAACCAAACATGCCTAAAGGGGAAGCAAGGCAGCTGCCTTAAGATACTTTCAGAAATTCAAGTTTTTGCTGAAAAAACTGTATGGTGATGTTACAGTCCAGGTTGAAGTTGATAACACAGGATCCTTAAATTTAAAAAGTCAGGTTTCTAAGACACCTGGTAAAGAAGAGCCCTAAAGGGGAATTGTAAAAGAGAAGCTAGTACGATATACTACAATTTCATTACAAACCTGATGATCTGACAAAGGCAAACAGCCCTCACCAATAGAGAAGTGTGAAAAACGGATCTTTTTAGATCAGTGGTTCAACTGGGGAGAGAAAAAATACCTTAGGTAGACCCGAAGCAATTTATTTTTAAAAAAATACTACTTTTATATTTATACATACATATAAATGTGTATGTGTATATATATTCAATAAATGGTAACAATTTGTTTTGGCTTGAACTACTCATTTCAATCCCAAATGCTTTTGTTTCACTTTGCAGTATTTCAAATAACAGCAAAGAGTAGGAGTTGCCAGCTGCACACTATCACAAAACCAGCACGATATCATAACTGCTAATTCAGCTAGGGAAAGAAAAATCTAGAAAGAAAACCAAAATCTGGAGACATATCCTTTTTCTACCCAGCTCAGAAGAGAGTTTCAAATCTGTTTATCATGATAGTTTTTTAAGCACCAAGATCTCGCTGGACCAACTCACTTCTGTTTAAATTGGTCCACTTTGTAATCAACGCTGGAAATTATTCCTTGAGTCTGCAACACTATTTTTAAACAACAAAAAAAACCCACCTCCTATTGTAGTTGTTCTCTTTATGAAATATTTACGTACCTCTTAGATGTGGGGTGTACAGTGACGTTATAGCTCAAAGGTGCAAGCATTCACGTGGCATTCAAGAACCACCCAAGGTACTTTACCATAGCTATAGTAAACACCAGGCTTGAAAAACTGGGCCTTATTCTAATCAGAACTTCCCAGCCTGAAAATTCTCTTTAGTTAAATTTAACTTAATCCAAAGCAAAACATCTATGTATAAATCCCAACCATTTGAAATGGCCCCACTGCCGTCACTGTACATGGAGCTGCTACAGGACAAACAAAGGAATCTCCATCTTGATCCATAATCAGGACCACAAGCCTGTTTTGCAGGGTCTTGCCATCCCAAAAGCAACCTCAGCCACAGCTGGAAGTTTAGCTATACCCTCCAGTAAGGACTAATACCATAAAGTTAGTCTCCTTGTCCTAGATCTCATGACTGCCTCACTACGCTGCTTCCAGCAGTCACACTGTGATTTAACAGGCTCCTCCAAACCCTCCAAGGCAGCAAAAATCTAGCAGCAACTACCTGAAAACTTCAAGACCCCATAACAAGGCAGGAGATAAGGCTAACTCTGGCACATTGAACGAACCAGGACAAACAAATAAAGCTGTTCTGCAAGTCCTAATTGCTCATTACCAAGATGCAAAGAAGAGCAAATTTGGATGGCTGTAAGCAGCAATCTCTTGTTACTATTCCTCCAAGCAATCACCCTTAGTCTTACCTATGGTCAGCAATTACCAAACCAGCCTCACCCCCTGCGACACTCCCCTGGGAAGTCATGTACTAACCACGTTTTCTGCAACTTCTTAAAAACTGCAGATGGCAGCAAATTTTGTTGGCTGGCCACTTAAGTGTTTTTCACAAGGAAGGGATATTTTGTAAAAGAAATTCTTTCAAAAGTAGGAGAAATGAAGGGCATTTATAAAAATAACCAGAATTCTTCCCCAAGGCATTCTGAATAAGACATTCCCAACAGCCTTAAAGTTTAATGTCAGCAAAATGCAAGGGTCAATGAAGGATTGAAAAAGCACACCCCTCTCCATAATTAAACGCTAACTTCATTTCTGATGACTCCAGTGGAGTGACAGTGAGTATGTGATTAACTCAATATCCAGAGAACTGCACACACTCGTAACAGCCCAGAAGAATCAAGCACTGACAATGTGGAATGAAGGTGAAGGAGTTTCAACCAAATGTTGAAAGGGTGGAAAAGTTACTGACAATTGGAAGAAGAGTTATACAGTGAGAAAAGTTGGGCAACAGTAAAAATCAGTGATAATACTATCTTGCCAGTAGATCTAAAATAAAAGCATTTTAGGTTGGGTGTGTGTTCTTGCACCAGGTAGTGAATCCGTTGGTCTGCATGCTGTTTCTCCCCAATTCAGCATGTGCTATTTGTTTCTTCTCCCCACCCTCAACCATGAGTAATTTCTGGAGAAATGCTTAATCAGTCTTTGCTGCCTTTCAAAATCCAGTGTCAGCTACAGATATCTCAATGGTTAGAATTTATTGCAAAGAAACACCTCACAAAGAACAAGATGGGCTTCTAAGGAATAAGGCAGAGACACCATGCTTTAGTTTAACAGATTTTTTGAGAACCACATACAACATACAGTAGCCCCAGTACAAACCTGAGGCCAGCTGCATGGATTGCTATTGGTATCAGAAGAACTTTACTCACTTTATCAGACCCAAGGCATAAATTTGGGTGTATAAAAAAATACTGGTGAACAGCTGTTCTGGAAGTCAGTGGTGGGGTGTTTTTGTACTCAAGTGATAAGCAACCCCATCCAAGAACTTCCCCCAGAAAAAGATAACTTATGTCTGTAGTGAAGGTTTTATTCTCTCAGGTATTACAAGCCCAGGACAGTGAGAGTTCACCTCCATGGAGCCTTGGAACACACCCTGTTTGGCAGCACTTCAGGTCCTGTTTGTTTGCCTGCAAAGGGCCCATCAACATCGCAACCTCTGTCAGAGCTGGGCTGGGGAAAATCCTTTCATGGGCAACAGACCCAGCCAGCTCTGTAGCTGTGTCCCTGAGGACTTCCTGACCCAGCAGTGAAAAAATCTGTCTCCTAGTACCAGTCCTACATTTACAGAAAACCGTTTTTCTTTTTTCCCCAAGGCTTTCTAAAAGTTCAAATTCTCATCTAGTCCCAAATCAGAGCTGTAAGAGCTTTACAAATCCAAGAGATAAACTCTTGTTTTTATACCTAATACAGTTGGCTTCCAAACCTCACAAGCCCACTCACAAGTCTATTTGTTCCTCATCCTCCCCAGCTGGGATACAATGATCTGCAAATCCTTCAAGCTTGCAGCAGCCAAGGCAATACAACTGTACTTTCACCTCATTTATCATGTTCCTTTTGCCTTGGCCACAGCTTACATCAGCCTTCTTGCTTCCTTCCTGCTCTGTCCCTTGGGTCATTGAGCCATCCTACACTACAGGGTCTCATTAGCTTAATAACTTTAGAACAAAAGGATTCTGTTCTTACAGGTTTTGCTGGAGTCTCCCTGGTTACACACAGGCATCCCTGAAAATCAGGACTCACAGACGAAATCCCAGCAATGACATGGAGCTTCATTTTAAATCAAGGAAAACAGCCAGCTGAATTAGTAGCATGTTCTTTCCATACTAAACACACTTTTCTCCAAGGCATCACACATTCCAGCTTTCCAGCAGGAATAGCTGTAGTTTATGTCTGGATTTCAACCCCAGAATGATCTCCAGCCACACATTCCTACCAGAGCCTATGAGCTGTGCAGAACGCACTGAAGTCCAGTCTTTTGGGAAGCCTCAACTTGTGCTCTAAGGTGACCAAACATCTGAACATTCACAGCTCAGATATCCCTATGCCTGCAGTACGTGAGTTGCCCATGTCAGTAAGTCTGTCAGGCCTCAAATTTTGCTTGCTGTGCCTGCGGAGGATCTCTGTCCAAGAGAAACGCCAGATGTGCTCTAAAGACAAACCACAGGCTCTGGAGAGCCAGGGTCCCCCTGCTACTGTGGGGCTGAAAGGGCCAGTGCTCCAACAGGAGCTTTGTGCAACAGAGCAGGCAGAGCGGTCACCATCTGCTCTGCTTGCTTCCTGCCCTAGGCAACTGCACGTTGTGCCCACGCCTGGGGCCAGACCTTCACAGGCCCCTTCCAGGCCTGGTTCTGTGCCTCCCTCCTCATAGACTTGTGAAGAAGTGAAATCTCAGCTGTCGGGGGGTTGGCGAGAGGAGCGGCATTTCTAGGTGAGAAGAACAGGCCAAATGCTCTCTTTCTATCACCCTCCAATGTGCCAGCTTCACAAACCTGCTGACAGTCCTTGAGAGCTGATGACATTTTTCAAAACATTGACAAAAATAGACAAGCACTTCCCCCCTGCCATTGAAAACACTCATCAACTATTTCCACAAAGCCCTTCTGCTCTGCGCTCTTTCTCTGACCACCTTCACAGCCAGCTCTTCTCTATCAAAACATTTATGTAGACTCACCCCATTCCGTAGCAGAAAAAAAACCCTGCCTTCTAGGGAGCAGCTGGCACCCCAACCCATGAAGAGATGCTAACTTTTTAATGGCAACTCCCATACACTGTAAATTCTGGTCCTGCTCCTGTACACAAGAAGAACTTCTAGTGACTCCCCATGAAAAGATTTGCCTGAGTGAGAGTTTAATGTAATGACTTAACATAATGTAAATGAAGCCATTAGAACCTGTAACTAACACTGAAAATAGTTAAGTGCTCGCTGAGCTCAAAACTTCAAATTAAAAGGAAAAACAAACATGTTTTTAAAAACATAATTCACAACTCATTGCTTATATCTTGGCTTGCTGTTAAGACACTTTTGTGTCTTACATCCATTGCAGTTCAGCAGCACTTATAAATCAACTTATTTCTGTAACCTGAGTACATACACTTGCTATATATACAGTGTCTTTTGGCAACATACAATAAATTGAACTGAACAAGTGTAATGCCATTAAATCTTTTTTCTTTTTAAAGATATATTTATTTCTGAACTTCTTGTACTGATCCTGTAAAACCTATAATTAAGCCTCTGTTGGATGTAAATGTACGAAGCTATTTATTCTAGAGGGACAATCCAAATACTTTACATAAGCAGGGATTAATATGCCCATTATGAGCCATTAGTTGGCCTGGCAATAAACTTGTAAGATTGGAAACACTCTGGCTCTTATTTAACTTGAACTTAATATACTTACGCTCAGCATATGCCTAAATCCCCTGCAGAACAAGAACCAAAGTTGTTGACCAGATTAGGGGCATGAAATCCAGCATTTTCAAGGATCAAATTCTCACAGATAAATGATGTTCTTGTGGCAAGTACTGTGGCATTTGTGAATAATCAGGTATCACAAGCAGAGTAAAACCACATAGTTCTACTGGAACCCAAAATGCAAAGCAGTTGAGATAGACCTAGCCCCTGTAAGAGTTCAATTTATGAAATACAGGCCTTTTCCTTAAGCTCCTCAGAGTTAGCTTTGCTTTGTGTGGCTCAGATTTTTAAGAATTGCTCCTGTTTCTTATGTTCCTCCATATCCAAGTAGCTCTTCTCAGGCAAGATCTAAGTGGTGTGAGACATACTCACTTCTTGTTCCCTTTGCCAACTAAAAGCTCACCATGCTAAGCCAGAGCTGTACAGAACATAATTCTGCTTTCTAACTGAGGCAAATGAAGCTTTAGATGCCTCCAAAGATCTCATGTGCACGCAAGGAATGAAGTCAGCATTGCAAGAGTTACAGCTGAATTGCAGTTCTGCAACCTGATAGTGTCTTTGCATTCCTCAGATTAGCTGTAAGTACTACCAAGCCTGCTCCAATAAGTCCAAGAACATACCTAAATCACTGACAGAGTTATCTGTCTTTAAAATAAAAGGTCACAAATAAAAGTTACCCATGCTGCAAGCTCACAAACCTGAACGCAACATTTTTCAACTCCACGTGAGCCAGTACCACGTTCTGGCACTAGGGAAAATAAGGTAAGTCATGTTAGTAACTGAACAGCTATACAGCCGGGTAGTTAAGGAGAGCCAGGAATACGCCAAGATTGTCTTCTGGGCTAGAGAGCACTGGCTCTCGGTGATTTATTTGGTTTTATTGATATTTTGGTAGGTTCCTCAATAGCATTGTATTCAGCTTATGTTGACTACATCTGAAATCACTGCCTGATCGATTTATCTACAACTGACCAAGAGACTCAGAAGAAGGGAAAGATGAAAACGAGAGAGTTGTGATGTTGGAACATTATGATGCACAAAGTGTCATCATATAATTATTACAAGAAATACTTGTAAGAAACACCAAGTTAATATAAAGATTTTCTTAGCTAGAAAGAAATAGCATGAAGTTAACACCTGGTCTCATTAATATGCATGTCGACCTGCTTTCAAGATAAATAACAGCATTCATGTAAAGCATTTAATATAAAAGCAATCACGCAGAGACGTACACGATCCAATTCATGCCAAGGTTTTAATTTAATGTTTAAATCACAATTTTAGCTCTTTAAATTGAGCATCAAAAAATATAATAACCAAACATAAATGCTTACTTTAGATTTGGTTTAATTGTCAAGAGATATACAGCCTGGAGGAAGGAGTTAACAATTTGGGACTCATAGAAAAAATACCCCCAAACTCCAGACGTTCTGTAATCTGAAGAATGGTCTCCAGTTTATGGGAAACTAGATTATGGTTTCCACCTCTTCCCTCTTTATACCAAGACTACCCATATTTGTGTTAATTTCTTAAACTTCCAGGATTAAGAAACTCTAAATATTTTTAGAAGTGGTCCCCCAGGAGGAAAATTCTGAAAACTCAAGACATGAATAAAAAACTGGGTTCTTCATGCCAACCAAATAAAAGCTTCAGACATCCTCCACTATTCAGTTTGGACTGACATTCAGAGTATTAAGACCCACAGTCAAGATGGACACAGTAATATACTGTAAGGCTTAGTCCGCCCTCAACCAAGCAGGGACAGGCACAGACAAGGAAGGAGATACTCCACCACTGGGGCTGGGCTTGTACCATTCTTTGCTTTCAACTATAGATCTTATTGCTCCAGCCTCAGGTAAACACTGAGCATCAAGAACTGCCAGAAAACCCAGGTGAGACCTAGAGCTATGGGCTTTGTCTTCAGGTCCTTGGTAGTTCAGCCCTCCATTCAAGGAGGACTAGTTTAATCAACCCAGTGGGCAGCCAGTAGGATGAGAGACAAGTGCTTCTGACTACTCATGGCATTCTCAAGCAGAAGGGAAGCACTGCAGGTGTCATGCATCCCTCCATTCCTCTGTCCTATCACAGTAAGGCCTAAAACGACAGAGGATGGCAGTGACAGTGAATCAGGTGGATTGTACTACTCTTTCTTAACTTCTGGGATGCTATTTTCAGCATCATCTTACCCCTCCTAGAGACTTTTCCACAGGAAGGATGATCGGCCAATAAAGAGGGAAACAGAATATGTTACCCCAGCAGTTGCCTCCAGAAAGGTTGTTCGTACTACAAATCTCATCTCAGACTCCCATCTCCAGTGATAACATCCTGATAAGCCTCCTTCGTCTCCTCCTTCAGTCCCTTAAGAATAATCCCTATTTCCTGTAACTACATTGTTAATTCAACAGAGTAGAAATGAGTCCACCTTTCCATCTAGTCCCTTTGATTCTGCTATAAGCTTTAGCCCACTCCAACTTGAGACAACATCAGCCATATTTCAGTACCAAAAACTGTCATCTCCAATCTTTGGCTTTCTCATTTACTATGTTTTAACTACAACTGCTTGGATTTCTAGGATAGAATCAGTGAAGAGATGCAGTGAAAGTCACAGCAGATATTATTCATGTCATACTTAGTAGTTCTTTATGATTAAAATTTTATATTCAGAAAAGTCTCCCACCT
Source organism: Psophia crepitans (assembly GCA_013399095.1). Lineage (NCBI taxonomy): Eukaryota > Metazoa > Chordata > Aves > Gruiformes > Psophiidae > Psophia > Psophia crepitans. Next base: position 3,081,911 of record VWZZ01007084.1, on the reverse strand, counting down.
CATAGCTTAATCAGAGAACAGATTTTATTTGCCTCCCCAAAGGCACCTTGAATGCTTGTTTACAAATTCTGACTTTTCAAAAAACCAACCTTCTCCCTCAAAAAAAAAAAACCCTCTCTCATATAGATAAAGTTTATTTTCAGTGTTTTTGTGTTAAGTAGCCCCAAATTAATGATTTGCATGCTGGCACAACACTTAGCTAGCTGTATCCTGCTCCTACACACCCTGGCTCTAATATTTCTATCCTGATGCTTACCATAAAATTCTTCTCTCCAGCTGAATAACTCAACAAATTGCTGTAATGTACATAACACAGGTAATAAAGAGTTGGCAAACTTCACATTCACATTAAGGTAGCCAGCTATCTCGTAAGCTTTTGTTTAGCAATGATTGATAGACCATTATTAACAAGCAGAAAAAGATGCTGTAGCAGTCATTTAGTCCAATTCTACTCATTGCTTATATTCATTGAGGAAAGATGAAGATCTATGGAGCACAGCTTGTCAATAAATAAGACTGCTTATATGAGATTAGAAAGCTCTCATTAACACAAAGCAAGCCATGTAATTCCAAAATAAGATATCAGGAAAGAACCTTCTGTGTGTGTGTTCTTGCACTGCAAAGTTTGCAAATGGGAAGGAAAATCATCCTTGAAACCTCAACTTATCCAAAGAGTAATAACTCACTACCTCCATGGAATATTTTTTACAATCTGCATTGGGCGAAAAGTCCCATCTCCACGCAGAGGTGGAATAAAGCAAGCTGGAGACAGTACTAACAGCACCAGCAGTACCTTAGACAGGCCAGCCTGACAGAGGCATGAGTGGCTGTTCATCCAATCTTCTCTTGACTCCTAATTCTCCTGTCATACCATGCCTCATCATCGCTAAGCATCAAACACGGTCCTAGTATCAACAATTCTCATGTAGGATCAGATGCAAATGGTCTGAATTTGCACACTGGGGTTTTGTTTTATTTTATTTTCCAGTTCCTTCCTCATTTCAGTACCACTTGTGTATTTCTGTTACTGCTTTTGGAGCTACATTGTCCCTGTGTGATGCTACAGCATCTAAGAACGATCTGTTTGCTCAGCCCCAGGTCCTTAACTTCGGGAAACAGATCCATCTGAGGTACAAGGTAAACATTGTACTTCTCAAGTCTACGTTAAAAAAATTTATGGAAATCCCATTATACTGGATAGCTCAGAGTACTGCAATGTATTCAGTGCCAAGTGCTCATACACAGAACAACAAGCAAATATTGGCCTAATTCTTGGCATGCTGAAAGCTGAGATACTCACATACATTCTGAGCATATGACACTGCAGATTTAGCTAGAGAGGAACAGCTCAGAAATAAGCTCATGAATTTAGGTCTTTTGCCTGGTCACATAGTCAGGCACTATATTTCACACTGCACAAAGGAGTCCTTAGTTGCTCACCCAGTAACTTGAAGGGAAAGTTTACTATGCCGGATATTTCGGTCTATTTGACTAAAGCAGATTCATAGATTTCAGATGAGCAGGAATCTTCCACATTGGCTCTTTCTTACTAGTCTGTATTTGATTTGTGACAAGGACAACATGAAATTTTCACTGTTCTATTTTTTCCTTCAAAATTGCAAGTTTTAATGAAAGATACAACATGAGAAAGGAAGTTTCCACTAAATTTCACATCTAATTTTCAGCCCATTCTCTATCCCACCCAAAACATACCCAAACATAGTGTCAGAAAAAAGTTGGAAAATGTTATATGCTCACTGCTGAGAGAAGCTCAGAATTGTCTTGTGTGAGAGCACATCTTTATGTAGCAGACAGAGGGATCTCGCCTTGCTTTTGGAGTGTCCAAGCACTATAACTGCTACCAGTCCAGCAGCTGGAGGGCCTCAGGAGACAACAGGTAGGGAAACAGAGGAAAGCAAAAGAGAGCTCTGAGAGGTGGCTGCCTTCTTCATAAGTCACGTCAAAACCTTCAGCTACTGTGTTACATCACAGGTAAGTTCTTTGTTCAAGGCTGCTAATACAGCCTGTAATCCATGTGCTAGGGCAGGTGGTGGCAGTGCTAAGGATGCATCCAGGCCACTAGTTAAAACTGCAGCAGCTTAATTTTTGTTAGAATTTCACCTTGGCTTAACAGTACAGAACATGACAGTTTTTCTCAAAAAAGTAAGGCTGTGAGGAAACGTACTCTCATCTAAGCTGTTCACAGTGATTCTTCAGAGAGAGAAATGCTTAGAAAGGGAGAACTACAAAACAAACAGCTGGTCCTTTTACTCTAAGACATGGAAACAAAACTGCTGCAGCCCTGGCTGAGGAAGCAATACCAGAAGGGAGTGATCCTACCTTCTTTTGTGTGTACCTCCCAGCCAAGCACCTTACCTTACGCCAGGGTGGCTGACCACAGATCCAGCCCCTTGCGGTCTTTACAGCTTTCTGCATCTCCACTGCCTAGGGACAGAACAGTCCCTGCTGCCCCCAGACAGCAGAGCCTGCACTTCTCCGTGCATAAATGGGACAAGGGAGAGCTCACTCGTTAACTGCGGGCTAACAGGAGAATCAGGCTGATGCCAGCCCAACTCTCACATGCTGCCTTAGATGTATAAATAGTCAAGCCCTCAGAAGATGCCCATTATTGCTGAGTCTGGAGACCAGTTAATTTTAGTCAGTAGCAGAGCTTTTAAAGCAGAAAGTCTTCATCAGCCAACCCTTCGTTGCTGGAAGATAACATCGCTTTCAGGTGAAAGACAGATAGTTCTCTCTTTCTGGTAACACTAATGAGTTACTGCTCTGAGGATAGTTCACTCAGATCCCTCTAGCTGGCTTGCTTTAAGCTGTCAACTGCTGGCTGCACCATAACTGCCTACTACTGAGTTAAATCCTCCAGGGTAGCACATTCTCTATGCACTACACTTCCTCTATCTGCTTTCCCTCTCCTCAGATCTTAACGTTATCCTCTAAACTTAGACCCACCACCGATCAGGCCATGAAGTGTCAGAGAGATCCTTAAATACAAATTCATTCTCTTCCTCCCACATAACCCTCACCTGCCATCACCTCCCTGAATATAGTTACCTTCACTCTGTCTTCTCAATCCTTTACTCACACTTTGGTCTTTTCCAGGCTTAGTAAGATGCAGATCTACTTTGAAATGTGGCTCCTGAAATTTTTCAGAAGATTTCATGCTCATTGTCTCTAAGTGATGCTAGATCAGACGTGTTTAGTTCACCGCAGGGAAGGAGGGACGGGACGACACCAAACTCGGCAAAGTTTCTGCCAGCTGAAGAGTTTGGCTGCTCCTGCCTTCCTCAAAAGGCTCTGCAGGGTGGAGTGTGCATTTTGAACAGCTCCCTGCAAAGAAGTACCACTGTTCTCCAACCTTGTCCACAGGACTAGCAAGGCCAAAACCCAACCCAAATTGCATGCCTCCCTAAAGCCATTGGATCTGATTCCATAGGCACAGGGATCCAGTGCAAATAATACTCATGAATTCACCAAAGTCCTAGTGCTTTATATTCACAGGACCTAAGCCTTCTGTTTCACCCAGTGACTCTCTCATCCTGAGACTAGCTCCTAATCCCATCCCTCTTTCAGCCTTTTCAATGATGTTACCAAAACCAGTGCTGATATTAAAAGCTGTCTCTAGATAAACTCCCTTCTGGCTTCCATATTTGGTACCTACCTCTTGCTCAGCCTGCTCCTTTCTCTCCGCTTCCTTATCTCCTGTATGTCACCTTCCATCAGTACAGGCCACTGCTTTAGTGGTAGCGCATGCTAAACTGCCTTCCAAGTCATTGAGCAAAGCTGTAGGAGAGCAGCAAATGTACAAAGTTTTCATAGATCATCATATGAAAACTTAGCTCTTTTCTCCTTTGAACAATGTCAAGACTTGGACACTGCATTTTTGCAACGCTAAGGGGTCAGTGGGCCATTCTGGACATGAGACCATGATCTCATGAGATGCAAGTTCTCCATTATTGCTAAGCTGAAACCAGTTTTCCAAGCCACTGAGAACTAACCAAATCAGATAGAAACAAGAACTGCACAAGACTCTCAGGGCAGACAGAGACAAGTGGCTTGCAGGCTCTGTGGTGTGCACCTATGTGCAAGGACTGTTTTGGGCTCAATGCTAAGGACATGATTCATTAAATGAGCTTCCCTTGGGTGTAAAAGGACAACACAGACTGGTACAAAGCTATAAAGAGCTCTAGAGGCATATGGACACTAAAACATCAGGCTTCAATCTTGCCAGTCATTAGCTGTGAACAAGTGAGAAGAAAAGCAAAGGCATAAAATAAATAAAAGATACTGCAAGACGTTCAGACAAATAATAATAAAAAATTCAAGTCCAGAAGGCACATGGGGTGCTATGAGTGAAGCAGCCTGAATGGCTCAGAGGGATACAGCAGCCAGGCTAATTTATCGAGATAGCAAAATGACATTTTCTAAAACAAGCTAAATTAATTATTTGCCTCAGTGCTCCCAAAGGAGAAAAGAAGCTGACAGAAAATGACATATCATATAATTCTCTAGGTGACAAGGAGGGAAACTAGCAGAGATGCAAGGGTTGAGGCCTATATATCCCTCCTGTGCTACCTGGCTGCCTAGGGCAAACCCTTTAGTTGATGAACACAGACAACATACCAATGACATGCCAGCAGTGCGCTGCGATGGGGAAGGGTTTTGTCTGATCATTCTCATGAAGCTCAAGACAATCTCTAGGTCTGACTCTCCTTTGCCACAGCCTTCATGTCTTCATTTCTGCCTGCACAAAGTGACTATGAAACTCTTTCAAATAAGAATTCTCCTTTTTTTTCTTGGTGGCAGCTCAACACTCCCTGTTCACAGGTATAAATGCCTAGACAAGGTGCTAAGCAAAAACTCAGGTATGAGCTCATGTCACTGTTCACAAGGGAAACAGGGCAGAAGCCTTTTCCAAAGTCACATGAAATTAACAGTGGGGAGAACTGGCCTTCATCAAGCTAGATGCAGTCCCTGTGAGCTCTTCCGGCCTTGCTGCAGGGTGAGGGGGTTGCTGGTTTCCAGATACCAAAGGGACCTCAACATTAGATTTCCAGAAAAAATATGATTTAGATCATAGTTTTTCTCTCAGCATCAATGTTAGCTCCATTTTTCCCTTTTCATAACTCAGTTCCATTACAAAATAGCTCCCCTTAGTGACTGAGGGTACCCATGCATGTATCCTTGCAATGTGTTATAACTACTCTCCGTTACTTGAATGCCTAGAGATTAGTGGCTGCCTCCAAGGGCCTCATTCCATCCCTCAGCCTCCAACCAAGTCAACAGCAATTGTTTCCATTGCAGAAAATTGCACCTGCAAGGGCATGATTATTAGAGGATTTACCTAAGTATAGCCAAATTACCAGAGCTAAAACTGGGGTAAATAAACTCATTTTGATTAAAAAAGAGGGATCCATCAACGCACCAAAAAGCAGAAAGTAAAATTCTTTGCCATGCTTTTCCAGATTTTAAGAACTACACTAATGTTCAAAGCTTGAGATAAAACCCAGTAAAACAAGACCTGCATATACACTTGGCATTACTGTTATTTTACTTTCCATAAGCACAGAAAGACTTTTGGCTACCATGGTACATAGATAATGAGATTGTAAGGTGTAATGTTATTTAGAGTCATTAAGAAGTGGAATTACAGACAAGTCTTAGCAAGATCTGTTCAACCACATAGGTAGAGAAATCTTGAAGAAGTGATAACATACTTGCATTGAAGCTCATGGAAACTCTAATGATCCAGAAATTGTCTGTTGTTCTTGCACAAGTCTGACCAATTCATTTGTCAGCTGCACATTTTCTGCCTACAGTGAAGAAAACGAGATTGCATAGTATTATCATCATACACAATGCAAGCACATTAGTTACACATAGATAAATGAACTTAAGGGGGGTGGGGAAGAAATAACAGATAAGCTACAAAATTCCATAAATACATTTAAGTAAAAGAGCCTGAAATGAGGCTGTTTGAATTCCTTCTTTTCAGATGTCAATGAGTTGGAAGATCATGGCAATTGCTCACTTTAGACACACTCAAGAAGGTAATCAATAGAGAGCAGAGAGTAATAATGCAATTTAATTTAATATAAATAGACTAGGACAATAAATCTCTCTCTAAACTAAGAGCTAAGTCCTTTCCCATTATGTTTCATTCTACGCTTCTAAAACAGCATGTGTGTGAGTCTCTGATGAGATACGAAAAGTGCGAAACTAAGCTACAGAGGCATGCGTAGAATTACATGTGACATGCTGTAACTAAGCAAGAGGTCATGCAAGACAAGGATAAATGTTCCCTGTTGACATTTTATAGATGTTCTTTTAGCCTTGCAGAAACTGAATTGCACCACAAGCTTCACACAGCAACCGACATACCTGAATCTGTGGTATCTTACAATGACACATTTTGGGGCATCTGTAGTAAAATGGTAAGAGACAAGGACGTTGTTGTAATTCCAAGTGACAGGAAACAGCCTAGATCAAAACACTCCTGTCAGCATGTAAATAATTACATACTCTGGCTTAGTCCAAAGCCTGTTGTCTTCACTGGAGGATTCTTGTTGAATCACATGCTCTGTGAATATCAACTTCATTTCTAAATTCCTGTCCAAACATATCAAACACAAGTAACGTTTTCTGAGCGTGGTGTCTATTAACTATGTTGAAGTTCAGGTCAGGTATAAACAAAAGGGGAATAATTTTAGAGCAATGCAGAAAAATCTGCACTTACTTCGTGGGGGATAGGAAAAAGGAAACAAAGTGTATCTTCAGTAGCTACAGGTTCCAGAATCCCAAAGTCACAAGTAACAAAAAAATGCTTATATACATACTACATTTCAGTTCTGTGCTTACACCAGAGGCAAATGAAGCTCCAATATATACCAGAATTTCACAGGTATTGGAAGGTATAGTAATCTCTAAGAAGAGATTACTTACTCATTGGCAGGCTAAGGAAGCAAAGAAGCCACACTTCAACCACACTATGTACAATATAAATCATTCCAATACAAAAGGATCATTAAACAATGAAGAAAGTACAAGAGACAGCTGGGGCATAATACAGAAACATGGAAGTTATTGTTGGTTTAGAAAGTTTTCGGAAATAAGAAATTAAAATTCAACCCCAAAGAGATGCTGGGCCATCTTGGGGTCCAACATATCCAGATACCCTACAAGATCAGCAAAGCTTTTCATGCTCCTGGCTGCTGCAGATGGTACAATAAAACCAGTGCCCAGGGAAGTGAGGTGGCTCTTGTTCCCAAAGAGCAAGAAGACTCTCTGAATTAATGTTTGTGCACAAAAATAGCTCTCAAGATCAGCTGGACCCCAGGTTAATCAATAGTTTCAGGATGGCAGTATGTAAGGGCACGTTGTGCTGGAGAGTTGATCAATGCTTCATTATACTCTGGCACTCAATATTGGACGCTGCAGGATGCTCCTAGCTGGACGCATTAGTGTGTGGTGCTTTTTGCCATGACACAAAACTCTCAGTAAAATGCCAAGAGGAAATTGAAGAGGTCAGGTATAAACCAGCAAGAAAGGTTTTCTCTTCAGCTGTTGCAGCCAGTTCCACACAGATTGTGAACTGGAGGCTTTGGCCACTGCAGCTCCCATGTAGTATATTCACAGCCTGGAATCAGTGGTGGTTTAAGTTACAAAACAGCTGTAAACTGTGAGGGCTTAGGAACTGAACCGCTGCCTGCTCTGCTACACGTGATGCAGTCTCTGCAGATGAGCAAGGGCTGGCTGAAAGCATTACCTCACACCAACCACCACAAATTGCTGGGGTCATGCACCCTCAGCACCCTGGATTCCTGCAGCAAGTCAAAAAGCTGCTGAGACCTTGACTGCTCAGTCACCTTTGAAAATAAGTAGTGTCCTGAAATGCACAGAGACTTTTTGAAAGTGGATTGGATTCACATGCAAAGCCTCTTGTGCTATCTACTGCCAGATGTTTCCAGGATTCAGAAGTTATTTCCCACCCTTTCTGACTGTTTGGCTGGACGCTCTCAGTCTGAGGTGTCACCTCTTTAAGAGCTATCCATACGGTTCTGTTAAATTTTATGTAAAACTCACACCTGAAGTCTACTAGACAAGTTATTTTTCCCCTTTTTCTCCTTGGACTTCCTGTAGAAACCAGATACAACACAGTGCTCATACAGACTAACAAGCTGTTTAGACAGGGAAGCAGACGGAAGTTCCCTTCTTGTCCTCTGTCCATTTACACTTGCTGTTTCTTAGCTACTGCCAATATTTGATGCTGAAACAAATTAATTTCAGCCGCTTTCCTGAGACGCTGCAGAAATCAGTAACAAAGTTTTTGGAGATTACAAAAGCTTCTGCAATCACAATAAAGGCAGGCGGGCAGCAGCGATGGTTTTTTTTTTTAACGCTGCCAATATACAAACCTGTATGCGGAGCACCAAAGCTCCGGAGACACACGGGCTCTGCAGTTTTACCGGCACAGAGCTCCCGTCTGTCGCACGCAGCGGCGGTGGCGCGNGGCCGCAGGGGCAGGAGAACGGAGCCGGGTGTCGCACGGGCTGCACTTCCCACAGGTAGCAACGAGTTTCATCAAAAGCAAGGGTGGGAGCTTGGGCTGTGTGAGGTGTCCATCGCCTGCCTGCTGTCACCGTGCAGCTGAGAGCAGCGTGGGGTTAATTCGTGGCAAAATCCGCAATGAGACTTCATTACCCATCAAAGCCCTGGTACTAACCTAAGATCTTACAGCTCACTAATGCTGGCACGGCATTAGTGAGCTACAGAAATCCATCACTTGTGAGCACAGAGCATGTTTTACAGAGAATCCCGCGCCACTGCTCCAGCACTAAACATGTGATGGGAAGAAACGCTGCCCAGCCTGGAAGTTAAAACAATTAAGAGCTTCAATTGCCCCATGATATTAAAAAAATGGACTCTGAGTTATTGCACTACCTTTGCAGTAAGTTTCCAAGCCAGTGCTTTGTGCAACTTAGGGTTTACCCTGCACCAAATTTGTTATATTCAGGCTATTAAATTCCATCAGCTGAATCCAGCTGATCTCGCCCTTCCCTTCACTGGTGATCAAAACCACCCCCATGTTCAACATTTTCATTAAATGCAATGGAATCCTCTAAATTCAACTCCCCTTCCTATGCACTTTTCACTGTCTCGGGAACATTGTTGGTCTCAAGCAGCCTCAGGCAGTGTCACAAACGTATCAGAGATCTGTTGTGTCTCTAGTAAACTTCTTAGGACTTCCCTGAAGCAGGAATCCTGCCACAGACAAACCTGATCAACTTCCCCAGACCAGGGCAACTACTACAAGCCCAGGAGAATCACAGCGTAACAAGACTGGGCAGAGCAGGAACAAAGGGCTTCAGGCAATTGTGGGCAGCTGCCCAAGCAAGAGGGAGAGGGGCTGTTGAGTCAGGGGAAGGGAGAAACCCTGCTGATGTCCACAAGGAGCTCTCATCTGAACGTGAAAGTCATCCCATTCGCTCCATGGAACAGTGCTGATGTGTTCTCAGAGCCAGGGGACAAAGGAGCTTCGAAGTAGTGTGTGTGTGCTTGTTTAGCTGAAGATAGAGAGGCACTGGCGCTACCACAACATACGTGCCTAACCATCACAAGGGGGCAGGAGGGAACCGGGTTAGCTCAAAGCTTGTAACTATGTTAAGGAAAAGCCACACTGAAATTTCAACTGCTTTCCTAAAATAAAAGATAAAAACCACTGGAGTCTAACTCCAACTGCTGAACTTCAAAACAAGGGGATTTCCACCTTGTTTTAACTGAAAAGTTCAATAGGCTCAATGCAGCCACTTCCATAAACCAAGCAATGGCTCAGTGTGATGGGTAAAGCTGGCTTCTAATGGATTGTTGTCCAAAGATCAACTGTCTCCAGTCCCTGAACCCACAGTAAATGCTGTGGGTTAACGCTGCACTGGAGCCCACAACCAAAGAAGTTCAGGCAGTAAATCAAAAGGAGAAAGTTTAAAGACATCTTCTATTTTATCAGCGAGAAGTTCAGCAAAATTTCTTCAGTGACACTTAAAAGTGAGACCTTTGTCATCCCATCAGGGGCTGCATTAAAGTGCAAAAGCAGGTAACTCCCTGGGCACAGAGGCATGCGCCACCCCCTGTGCACGAAACGCCTGGCTCCCCTTGGGGTCCGTACACTACATCTGTGAGACAAGGAGCAGCCCTACCCATGGCCTGGCTGATGCCCTCAGGAAGTATTTTGACTTTGGGGTGGTTAGATTTACACCACATGCATCTCAATGGTCACTCAGCTGGCAAAGAATGGCAAACCCTTGGCTACAAACCTGTGCAATGCAACGGGACTCAAGACACAATGCTTGATAGAGGCAGGCTGCCTAGCAGATCGGCTCCACTCCACTCACCTGGGGTGCAAAATGGGCACACACAGGTTGCTTTCAGCCAGAAGCAAGTCCTCTCTCTCTCATTCACTGTACATTTAGGTGTGCAGAAGTTGTTCCAGCCCTCTGTCACTCTGCCCCTCCACCTCCTGGACCTCCCCTGCACCCAAGCACAACTCACAGAATCACCAGGGTTGGAAGGGACCTCGAAAGATCATCTAGTCCAACCCCCCCTGCCAAGGCAGGGCCACCTAGAGCACATCACTCAGGAACACGTCCAGTCGGGTTTTGAATGTCTCCAGAGAAGGAGACTCCACAACCTCTCTGGGCAGTCTGTTCCACTGCTCTGTCACCCTCACGGTGAAAAAGTTTTTCCTTACATTAACTCGGAACCTCCTATGCTCCAATTTGCACCCGTTGCCCCTTGTCCTATTGCTTAGTGAGGCCGAGAAGAGCCTGGCTCCATCTTCCAGACACTCACCCTTAACATATTTATAAACATTGATGAGGTCACCCCTCAGCCTTCTCTTCTCCAAGCTAAAGAGACCCAGCTCCCTCAGCCTTTCCTCATAAGGGAGATGTTCCACTCCCTTAATCATCTTAGTGGCTCTGTGCTGGACTCTCTCCAGCAGTTCCCTGTCCTTCTTGAGCTGAGGGGCCCAGAACTGGACGCAATACTCCAGATGTGGCCTCACCAATGCAGAATAGAGGGGGAGGAGGACCTCCCTCAACCTACTGACCACAGCTCTTCTAATGCACCCCAGGATGCCATTGGCCTTCCTGGCCACCAGGGCACATTGCTGGCTCATGGTGATCCCCCCGTCCACCAGGACCCCCAGGTCCCTTTCCCCTACACTGCTCTCCAGCAGGTCAGTCCCCAACCTGTACTGACACATGGGATTCTTAACTCATCTGCTCAGTGTCACTGTCAGTCTATAGGCCTGGCCAGCTGAGCACATATTGCTGCTACCATCTCACAACCCTTTGTGGGAGTCTGTCAGCATTAGTACAACTGGGTTCGAGGAATGACAATTTGCTGGCTTGCTTCCCTCCCAAACACCATTCCGGTTCAGAGGAGCCGGGTATATTTTTGATAGGGGGGCATCATTGCATTCTGTGCAGGAATTCATTCACCTTACCAATCTTGCAGAATCTAGTCCCCTCTGCAATTCTGGCACCCATCTTGTCAGTTGGCTCAAATACAGAAAGTAAGCTTTGAGAACTTAAGCCCTTAATCATGGGGAACCCAAATACCTTTTCAGAAAAATTCATTTTCTTGTCTATTTCAACAGAAAGTCTTCACATAACTGAAGTGACACATCTGTGTGATGGATGCTGCCACAACACTCAGCCTTTTCACGCTGAAGATTGATGACTCCTAGAAATAGGTAAATGTCATTCACCTAAGAACTGGGATCCCAGCTTCAAGGGAATAAACAGACCTTTCCCACATCTACTAAATGCTGAAGCATTTCCTGGGTGCAACAGACTCCATCAGTGCCAAAGAGGGAAGGTCACTGCACAAAGAGAATCTCAGAACAGCAGTGGGTACTAGCAGTAGCCAGCTTTGCTCACGGAAGTAAAACAACACCTTCTAAAGAGAATCTGCTTAATTCCCCCAGGTCTGGGAAGAGTTTTAATTCAGAAAAATGGAGTAATGTTTATAAAACGTCACAGTATTGAAATTAACAGGGTTGCTCCTACAGGTAGCAGATTTGCATAATCAGAACCACAGTCAGTGTCGTATTTGGAGAGAGTTCCAAAAGGGGCAGGTTATTTTTCTCAGCGCCGGTCTCTCTGTTGTTACCTGCCTCTTGTGTCTCAGCACTACTTCTGCATTCATCAGCAAAGCCAGTTAAAAATCGCCTGAACTGCCGTTTGACCAAGTGCTTATCTGCACAACTGCACAACCCATACCATCAGTTAGGGAAAAACAATTTCCCCTGGCTACTAGAGACAGCCTAATTACCTAATCTGACAGGTTATTAATGGTTCAAGTCAACAAAAAGTATAATGGATGCTGATAAGCACAAGCTGCCTGGACATTTGGCACGTACAAGCCAGCTAGAAATCACTGCTGTGAAAAGCTGCCACTGGCCACAGGACTAAATTGTCTGATCTCTCGGGGTTTCATTTAACAGGTCCATCAACATGATAAAGAGACAAACTAGCAAGTTTAGTCCATTAATGAGGACTGTGAAACAGCCTAACAGGATAAAAGATATTTATGTTGCAGGTTAATGTAAAAATAAATCTCTGCTTCATTCCTCTAGAATTACAACACCCTCCCCTTTTACACGGCTACTCCGGGGACAAAAATCATGTTATTGTCCATACTAAGAAGAAAAGCAGCACACATAAGGGTTCACGAGGAAATGGGCAGCAGGAGTCAAGACAGAGCTGTTTTTTAAAGCATTGCCAGCCCTCCCATAAGCCACCACAAGTGCTGCACTATTTCATGGATCTGTTTTAAAGACCCAATTACTATACTCACATGATCCCATCAGAATCTCAGGTTTTCATTTTAGAGAGGAAAAAGAGGCATATCCCTTGTAGTTAGAGAGCAGCACATACCTGTATCCTGCACAGCTCCAAACCAGAACATATACAAAAAGGAACTCGTGCTATCAGTTATCTATCAGTTATTTATCGTAATCTCAGGGTCTTCCGGGCCACTCTTGTAGCCATTTGGCACCTTTCTCCTGAGGTATAAATGCAGGGAGCTACAGCACTGAGGCCATTTAAGGACACAGAAAAGGAAACAGATTTGTCCCATAGGCTTCAACTTCCAGTTAGCACATGTTAACACTGACTATCACTGGAACAACTGCACACAACGGCAAACAGCAGCTCACACTTCCAGCACCCATGAGACAGGTTTTTCACAGGTAACTATTTAATCTGATTGGTTGGCTTGTTTTTAATTAAAGTAGAACATTTTTCATTGTGTTTTGTTGCTCCAGTTCTGCACATAGTCCACCTCTCAGTGTATCCATCCTCTACTGCCCATGCTACTTGAGCAATCAATACTCCAGTAGATCTTACATATGTTTTCAGGCATACCCCATTATTAAGCAAAACTTTACACCACTGAAATATTTACCTCTGTATCTCTGCAGATCCCCAGCAATGTTACAGCAATACCTTGGAAATATATGAGATGAGACACCTACCCACTTAAGTGCACCCTGGATAACATGTTTGACTGGCACATAACATGAAGATATATCGAGTTCAGGATGTTCCACATTTACAACAGCTTGTACTCCCTGAAAATAAAAGTCCTGGTGGCTCACTCAATGCTTGCATTGCTTGAAGCACTTTAGGCCTAAGGCCCAGCCTCTATTCCAGATAAAGCAACTGTTGATTTCCTTGGATTTTAATTTTTTTTCTATGCCAGCAATAAAACTACAGATATCTACATACTCATTCTGCAGCAAACTCAAATTCTTTAAACCACAGCAAAGGTAAATGCAAAGCAATTTTGACTGAAACTGCCAAGAGCACCACATCAAAATCAGAGTGTTTCATGAACGTTAAAATCTTTCACCATCTTCTCAAAATCACAATACATCTATCCAATGCCAATGGTTCATACTGTCCACAAGACTATTGGTGATAGTGGAGGTTGCAGACATTAAATGGATATAATTACGGCCAACAAAGTGATGATATAAGCTACGGGATGTTACTGGCCTGAGATACTACTCTTCAGGCAGTGGCAAAAGGCGGCTTACCTGTTTTAACATCAGGCAAAACAAGATGCCTCCCTCAAAACACTCCATGGGAAGTCTGGAACTCAGAAGGCTCAAGAAAACAGTCCACTGCTGCCAAGAGGTCCATCTGGCCAAAACACTTCCCCAGCAGTCAGACGTTCTGCTCACACCCTGGACCACACATTTGAACACTGCAAAGGAGACAGCTGACATTAAAGCAACTCAAAGAGGGTCTTCTCCTTCCAAACAGGGCTGTGGATTTTTTTTTTAGTTAGGTGAAAAAAATAGGCAGTGATGCCATTATTGCTTAACACTGCCAAAAAGGCAGTAATTCTATTGTGTTAGGTTCTGTATAAATGAGCTAGACCTGTCTCTCTCTTGTTATAAAAAGGTAACACAAGTCATCAGCTGTAACCATTACATAACTGCTCACCTCTCTGACATTCCTCACTTGCTTCTTGGTATCTTCGACATTCGGCTTTGTACCTGTTCATTACTGCAGAGTATCTGGGGGTCCTGGAAGCTCTGGACACTCCCACGTGTGTGTAATACGTGCAATAACGCTGCTGCCCATCATAAAGACGTGAAGCTTACTGCTAATGAAGTCCCCTTCAAACCAGGCTCCTGGCCCCACAGATGACATTGCCTACTGTTCCACTATAAAGATGAAAAAACAAGTCAATTCTTCTGTAAATGCATAAACATTTCCAGCAAAAAAAGCATTATCAAAAAAGGTATTATGAAGTCCAAGAAAACACAGCATCTTTAGACAGCATACAGTAACCTGCAGTAATCTCGGGTCTTGATCTCTATTGCTCTCACTTTTCTCATTTCTAGAGTAATACTGCACATAATTTCCACCTATGGGACAAGGATATTCAAACCTCTACCTAAATGTTTTGTATGCTCTAAGGTCAAAAAAGCTAACTGGGCACAAAATGAATGCATTTTCTACTATTGGATTACAAACCTGCAGGAGACTCAAGAACATACAAGAGAAAAAATACACCAAGTGCCATGAAGATCTGCAGGAGGTGGCATAAAAACTTTAACCAGCATTAGACAAATAACCCTAAGCTGGTCTTTCATGTGCATATGTGAAAGTCAATCAACAAAGCGTATATGTAACTATTTCACCATTCTGCAGTCCCTGGCTGTTTGAAAGCTATAATACAGTATAGCGTTTAGCCTTGCTTTAAAAAGCTATTTGCTTCAGGGCTGTGTTCTGATCTCAGAAAACCTTTTCCTTTCATGCCATTTGAGGTAATGTCAAAACTCTCATTTAATTCTGTCACAGATGCTAAGGAAAACGTAGACACTCAGCTTCCCTCAGTGTTGCAGATTTTCCTTAAACTTTTTTCACATCTCTACATCTACCACAAGAGGGAGCAAAGAGTTCACCTTCCTTAAATTCTCCATTCCAAAGAAGACGTATAGATAAGCAGCTCGATGTCATTACCTGTGACCAAGTTCAGGCTAGGAGTTTACAATGCTTCTGTACAGGACGCAGGTCCTCAGACAATTAAAAGGACCGTTTTTTTGCTTTGAGAAAGTTGTTGCCTCACATCCACACTGTGCAGAGCTCTCTTCAAAGCCAGATGCTGCAGAGCTCTGCTGAAGAACAGAGACACAGAGAGTGATGCCACAGGCTGGAACATTCAAGACAACTCTGATGGAAAGAAACTTGTGGTTTTATTGCAGCAGTGTCAATAGGATGTTTGCAAGAAACTGATAAGCATTTCCAACTATATAGGATATGAGTGTAGACAGATGAGTAAAACTACACCCTTCTAATTCCACATACTGCATTTAGCTGCAGTGTACTGTGATTTCTCATTAAAACATATCAGGAAATAGATCCATTAAAAAAATCCCCCTAAACCTGTTCTTTTGCAGCATACACAACCAGAAAGAGGGAACAAACTCTTTGTATAGGTGAGTGTCCACAGTTATTCCTTCCTTCTCTCTCTCTCTACCTCGCCACACCTACCAACCTCCCCCCCCAGTCACCAAAACTCTTTTTAGGTTCTACTGTTGCGAAACTGAATAGTCATAATGATTAGAAATTAATCATAAATCCAGGCAGTTACAGGAGGCTGCTGAAATATTACGACACCACTGTTAAAAGCAACAGCAAATACCCCATTCCAGCAGGTGCTTAAGCCCACTGACAATTTATAGCAGTTCTAACTATACCTCGGTACCACTGGTATCAAACACAGCAAGTCAAATATCCTTACGCATTGCTAGATATAGATCGACTAAATCTGGATGCAGATTTTCTAGGAGGAGGAAGAGAGAACTGAGCTCTCTGCCTCACACCTTCCTCTTAGATAAGGTTATCCATTTCTGCTCAGATCCAGACTGCATTTCTGCCATCCTTCACAATCAACACGTGGATGAGGGGTTTGCTCACCTCAGGTCTTAGCTGCTTAGTTGTTTCCTTTTGACAATTCACTCCATTCCAGTTCCACAAAGCTAATTACAGAGTGATTTTATACAGCCTTTGCTGTTCAGAACTAGTTCATAAATAAAGAAGCCAAGTGATTAATAAATGCCAGTATTTCTTCTACGCTTTCAATCTGTGGAACCAAGTCACAGACTCTTCCCATTTTAAAACAACAAACAGGTGCCCTTTTGTTTCTAACATCCCTGTGGAGTCCCTGGGAGGTCAACTTGGCTGTAGACCACAGTTACTTCCCTCTGATACCAACAGTGCAGCTGCCACAAACACCAACAGTGGCAGATTCCAGGCACTTGCTGTTACTAAGTGTGCTGCAGTTCAGAATGACACATTTTCAGTTGAGCACCGACCAGGCCTGATTCCCCTCACACCATTATGAATGCAAAGCAAAACGGCCATCAGAAAGGTGTGCAATAACCCCCTGCGCCCCGTCAGATCCCATACCTCAATACATCCAGCAGAGGAGGTTCCCAAATCGCCCTGTTACCAAACGCAGGGCTCTCCAATCCTTAAAAAGATAAGAACAAGTCAGAGAAGCAATCCACAGAACAGTGCAGGAACCTCACTACAGCTACATCTGTTTTGTAGTAAACTTCTCAGCTATCAAGGAATAGCTGCACACAGGGTCACTAAAATAAATGTGCTGCTACAGACTTTTACCTACTAATAGGCTGCTTCACTTACAATTTTGTCAGGAGAACAGATGTGGACACTATGGATTTCTACAGTTAGGCGTATTATAAAATTTTTAGTGTATTAAGTGTATTCATTAAAGGGATAGTCAGATAGTTCAGTCAATAGGGCTGAACACGGGCAATCACTTTACAGACACAGAACAGCCCAACACCTTTCCTATGTTATTCCATCTCTCCGTGCCTCAGCTCGCCATGTAAAATGATAGCAGCAGCAAAAAGTGTTATAAAGAAATAGGATGAAGCAGCAAACACTTACTCCACTTGTGGAGGAGTGAGACAGAGATAACACAAGGATGGCAGCAGAGCCTCCCTTGCACGTTACTAGACAGCTCGCACTCTTCAAAGTTCAGTGACTTCGGTTCCTGTCCGTAAAGCCTGAAGTGAGTTGGAACTCCCGTAGTACCTGCAGTGTTCGGGAAGAACTGGCTACCTCCAGATCTGCATAAAGGAACCCCGGAGGACCTCAGACAGTATTGAAGCACATATCTGGTAAAGACTTATTTCTAAAGTAGTCATGATAACTGACTCACATACAGAAAAAAAAATAATCAGATTTTTCAGAGCTAATTTTGAAGCAAACCCAAGTTTATATTTAGAGGTTAAAGAGGCAAAACGCTAAGTGTGTATTTCACGGGTATAATCCATTTTACAATCATAAATGGGTAAACATCAGCTGTGAAGTACTTTAATCACACTCAGCTTCCCAGAGATAATCTATTAGCAAAGTCCAACACTGAGCAAAGACAGTGTAACTATTCTGATTTTATGTACGAATAAATGAGGCATAAAGATACAGTAATTTGTCCTGTTGGGCCAGTAGAGGAACCAGAAACTTGGTCTTTCAAATTTAGTCCAAGATTCTGTCCAGTTAGCCCCTATACAGAGTAATTTGGAAAAAAGAGAGTAATTTTCATTCTAGGAATGTGCAACCATGACAGAGGACTGACAACCCTCAGAAAGAGTCATAAAGGAACCCTTAAACAGAGATATGAACTGGCTTGTTAATCTATTATCTAGCACTTTGTCTTAAGAACGCCAAGAAAAAATAAACTAATACTGAGTTGTGTTTATTTATCCTTGGACTTGCAGGCTCCTAGGTTCTACCAGGGTTTTAAGTTTTTCTCCATAAATGCAAAGTCGAGAAACTTTTAGAAGTTCAAGCATACATTCTTTACCTTCCAGAAGAGATGAGAGCCTTGTATAATTGTGATCCCAAAAGAGGTGGCTTCAGCAGACCCAGTAAATATCACAGTATCATAACAGCATTGCCAGAAGTACCCATGCGGCAAAGAGCTCTTCACTTTTCACCTAGAGGTTTGAGAAACAGTGCATTACAGCAGCTGCTGAAAGAACATTTAGAGCAGTACATTTAGGTTGTTCAAGGTCTCTCTCAGAATACTTTATCATATAATTTCAACAGGAACCTCTTAAAACCTCTTACATGCCTGCCTTCCATGAACAATCTCCTTCAAGAACCAAACGCACAACGGGAAGACTGAGGGTCTTACTTTACTGGCCTGCATAAAGGGGAGAAAAGAAGAAATCTGAAATCAAGACTGCAAATAGATTTGGATGGGGACACAACAGAAAGGCAACTGCTCTGCGCTGGGTGGTCAGAATGAGCACTATGACAGCAGTATCAGCCATCTCAACATGACAGCTTCTCCAGAATTAGTCAGCAACACCTCAATTCTTCTCTCATTTGTTACTGAAATATTTCTTTTCCAACTAATATTTTATTGTACTCTTGAATATGCAGTACAGAAAGGGAAGCTGATTTGCTATATATTGTGCACACATTTTTTTCCAAGCAGTCCAGCATGCCTAATCAGCAAAAAGCACTTACATAATTTTCAGAAGTTATTAACTGAAATGGGAAACCAGCGTACTGTGATTCCATTACTAAAGAGTTACTGCACTCAAGTGCAGCTGGTATGATAAGTATCAATTGGCTCGAGAGAACCTAGCTATGCCAGCTAAGGCTCCATCCCACAACATTCAGTCTTGCAGTTCCCCAGTATTTACCGGACTGCCACACATAACCTAGATCTAAACCTATAGAAAGAGAAGTGCTGATCTTCAAGTTCACCCAGATTTCCAGGTGGCTGTATAAAACAGAAATACCAATTGTATTAATAAGAATATGAAACAATCTGGAGAGGTACACTGGCCTTAAAGATGTTCAGCATCTTTCCGGATCTGGTTCCTAGAACATCAGCCAAAGTTGACGCAGAGCTCTCATCAGAATCACTTCTGCTTTATGCAAGTTCTGCACTTCAGTCTCTAGTAAGCAGCCACCCTCTCTCCTCAAGCCAATAAAGATCCATGCTGAGCTGTCAAACAAATTCCTTGGACTTTCTTCAAGACGTTTTTTCTGTTAAGCTCATCCCATTTTTTATCTCAGAACTTTCTTTCAATATAGACAGGCTTTCTTTTCTAAGCTTAAATATTAAAGTTCATTAAAATATATTTATGTACTTAAAGCACTACGAAGAATGCTGACGCACATAATCAATGTGCCCTTAAACCAAACCAAGAACCATTTCAAGCACAGCAAATACCAGTCCCCCTCATGCAGTTGCAACTGTGCTGTCATCCACAAACATACACATATGCTTCCTTTCATCTTTCAAACACTTTGTGGACAAGGTGAGCTTTATGATTCATCCAACACATTTTACTTTGTATGGAAGTCAAAGAAAACCAAGAAAGCAGTAGCAGCAAGGTTGGTTAAACATGAAATGATAAAATGTCATTTATATCACACTCTTTAAGGACATTTTTCAATGGCATTAGGCAGCAACTACAACACAGGTTGTCCAGCTCATGACAAGACACAACACCAAGTTAAAAGTCCAGTCAGCGGTGGAAGTGTGACTTGCATGAGGACATCCAAAAAATACAGAAGTGTGGTGGGTTAACCTTGGCCAGAGGCCAGGTGCCCACCGAGCCGCTCTATCACTCCCCTCCTCAGCAGGACACTGGGGGGTGCAAAAAACAAGATGGGAAAAACTATTGGGTCAAGGTAAAGGCACTTTAATAAAACAAAAGCAAAGGCCACATGTGAAAGCAAAGGAAAACAAAAGATTTATTCTCTATCAGCAGGCGATGTCCAGCCACTCCCTGGGAAGCAGGGCTTCAGTACGTGTAGTGGGTGCTCCAGAAGACAAATGTAGAAACAAATGCCCCCTCATTCCTCCTCCTTTCTCTTAGCTTTTGCTAAAAGCAGACACCCTACAGTATGGAATATCCCTGTCGTCAGTTTGGGTCAGCTTGCCCACGCCCAGCCCACCGGTGAGGGGGACAATGTTGGAGAGACAGCCCTGATGCTGTGCCAGCACCGCTCAGCAGTAGCCAAAGCACCAGTGTGTTATCAGCACCTTTCTACACCCCACAGTGCTATGAGGGCTGCTATGGGGAAAATTACCTCCATCTCAGCCAGACCCAATACAGTCTCCACCCTTTATTCCATACCATTAGCGTTATCATCAGGTCTCGCATAATATTTTTATATATATGTGTACACATATAAAACCACCCCATTGTCTTTAATTCTCATTACTGAAATCCCTTCTACCAACACTTACAACTTAGTACATACTTAAACCATCTTTATACCCAACATACAGAATTACATATTCTCATTTACTACTCTCCCATCCTTTAACAGATAGATATTACTTTCCCACTCCATGGGCTTCCTCCACTCCTATGAATGTTCATAAGAACAGGCTACGACTTGGGCCCCTTCTGTTAGGATGGGTGTTCAGGACAGGAGCAGTATGTTCAATTGTTGGGCACCAACACCGGCTGGTTTGGGTCATCGTTGCACTCATCCAGTTCCTTGCGAAACTCACTCTTCATCGGTTCAGGTCATTCCNTATATGTGTACACATATAAAACCACCCCATTGTCTTTAATTCTCATTACTGAAATCCCTTCTACCAACACTTACAACTTAGTACATACTTAAACCATCTTTATACCCAACATACAGAATTACATATTCTCATTTACTACTCTCCCATCCTTTAACAGATAGATATTACTTTCCCACTCCATGGGCTTCCTCCACTCCTATGAATGTTCATAAGAACAGGCTACGACTTGGGCCCCTTCTGTTAGGATGGGTGTTCAGGACAGGAGCAGTATGTTCAATTGTTGGGCACCAACACCGGCTGGTTTGGGTCATCGTTGCACTCATCCAGTTCCTTGCGAAACTCACTCTTCATCGGTTCAGGTCATTCCTACTACATGACTTCCTACAACATCTAACTCACATCACAAATTATTTTTCCCCGAGGTTAAATCTCCTTGAGGCACACACCAGGTCTCTCCATCCTTCCACATTTCCCACCAAGTACAACCAGGTCCTTGAGCAAAGACAATCCCAGGAATGGGTTTGTTTTTTCCCATGGCAGGACCAATCCACACTGCTTTCCCCAGCCACTTCCCCGTGTGCTCTGTGGGGATCTTATCTGCTGCCACAGTATGTAGGGGCTTTGTCCGGGCAGGACGAGGGTGGTCAGCAGATCCTCTGGTGTTCACCAGCCACGTGGTTTCTGCTAAATTTATATCCTGAGCTTCCATACCACATTGCCCAACACTCTCAACACAGTTTTTAACAGTCCATTTTATCTCTCAGTCTTTTCCAGAGGCTTGTGGGTGATAGGGGATGTGACAAACACACTCAATGCCATGTTTCTTTGCCCAGGAGTTTATGAGGTTATTTCACAAATGAGTCCCATTGTCTGGGCACCACGACGGGTGCCAAAAAAGGACTGTGGTGGGTTGACCCTGGTCGGAGGCCAGGTGCCCCCCAGAGCCGCTCTGTCACTGCCCCTCCTCAGCTGGGCAGGGGACAGAAAATATAACAAAGGGCTCGTGGGTAGAGATAAGGACAGGGACATCACCCAGCAATTCCTGTCATAGGCAAAACAGACTCGACTGGGAGAAATTAATTTAGTTTATTGCCAATCAAATCAGAGTGGGTTAATAAGAAAGTAACAACAAATCTTAGAACCCCTTCAACCCCACCCCTCCCTTCTTCCCAGGATCAACTTCACTCCCACTTTCTCTACCTCCTCCTCCTGAGCGGTGCAGCAGGGCAGGGAATGGGGGTTGTGGTCAGTTCGTCACAGTCTCTGCCTCTACTTCCTCCTCACACTCTTCCCCTGCTCCAGTGTGGGGTCCTTCCCATGGCAGACAGTCCTCCACCAACTTCTCCAACATGAGTCCTTCCCATGGGCTGCAGTTCTTCCCGCACTGCTCCAGCCTGGGTCCCTCCCACGGGGTCCAGGCCTTCAGGAACAGACTGCTCCAGTATGAGTCCCTCATGGGGTCACAAGTCCTGCCAGCAAACCTCCAGCCTGTGCTCCTCTCTCCACGGGTCCACAGGTCCTGCCAGGAGCCTGCTCCAGCATGGGCTTCCCATGGGGTCACAGCCTCCTGTGGGCATCCCCCTGCTCTGGTGTGGGGTCCTCCATCAGCTGCAGGTGGAACCTCTGCTCCCCATCATCCTCCATGGGCTGCAGGGGGACAGCCTGCCTCATCATGGTCTCTCCAGGGGCTGCAGGGGAATCTCTGCTCTGGTGCCTGGAGCATCTCCTCCCCCTCCATCTGCACTGCCCTGGGTGTCTGCAGAGCTGTTCCTCCCACATACTCTCACTCCTCTCTCCGGCTGCTGTTGCACAGGGTTTTTCCTCCTTCTTAAACATGTTATCCCAGAGGCGCTACCACCGTCGCTGATGGGCTCAGCCTTGGCCAGTGGTGGGTCTGTCCTGGAGCTGGCTGGCATTGGCTCTGTCGGACATGGGGGAAGCTTCAGGCGGCTTCTCACAGAAGTCACCCCTGTAGCCCCTCCACTACCAAAACCTTACCATGTAAACCCAGTATCAGATGAAAGGAAGACTATGCTGTATCCCAGAAATAAGGGTTGTAATATATTCATCCTTGAGAACTTTCAGGTGTAGCATTATTCACCTAATCATAAAATAGAAAGAGGGCAACAAAACTGCCAACTAATAAAAAGCAGCATCTTGGAATGATGCACAAAAAAAACCACAAAATAGGACTGGCTGCCTCATCCAGCCTTTTTTTTTATTTTAAAAAGCTATTTTTACCTCAGTTTCAAAAGAAGAAACACCAGTAAAACACAACTGCAGGAAAAAAACCAGCTTCCTATCAGACAGTTCTGCTGAGAGCAATGCAGGAAAATACTTTTTGCAAAAATCAGCCCGCGTCAGATGGCTGTTGCAGAACAACTAGCAAGGAGATAATGGTGCTTTATCTGCTGTTCAGGCTGTTCTTGGATTTGGTTTGTTTGGAACACAAAAGTAACAAAACTTAGTCACTTTTGGCTCTGGGAGATCTGAGTTCCTGGGCGTGCTCTCCAAGATTCAGAGGTTCCTCTTCGGGCAAAGACACGTGTGCAACTATAACCTGGGAAGGAAGCACATCACAGGGTATTCCACAATCAACAGATTCCTCAATAAGGTTCTGACAAAGCTTCTTGTGGCCAGAGGAAATTAGATTGCTCAAATTCTATTTTCTGGAATTGAAAGAAACTGTATTACAGACATGTGGTGCATAGTACGCATAGAACCACTGTTCTCTCCACCACAAATGAGTCCCTAAGCCTTTGCACACAGGAAAGGTTCTTCAGTACATAAAGCCAAAAGCTGCTAAAAATACAATTGCAAACAGACAAAACAATGGCTGTGCCCTAAGATGTTGTGGGAGTTTGTTAGGAAAAGAGTGTCTAGAGAATTCTTGGAGGGACATAAGGAAGAGCAGGAAGGCAAGAGGGCCCATTTGGTCAAGGAGCACAGCACAGACAACCACGTGCACGCACACACCCTGTACATCATTCTTTAAAAGCGAGCACTGAGCACGGCTAGTAGATTTTAGCCATTTTACCTAGACTTGTGCAGGGCTAACCTGCACTGTACTACTCCCAGACCACATCCCAGTACTACCATGATATCCTAGGAAATTTTTCCACTATCCACTATAACTGAATTGCATCCTTCCATTATTGCAGGTGACTGTGCATACTCTGAAACATGTATAATTTAAAAATGCTAAGTTTATCTACTTAAATTCTTTTTATAATTTCCAAATGTTCATTTCTTACTGTAAAAGTTAACACTTTTGAAACAGAAAACACACCTACCTTTACCAATGATTCAGAACTGTTTAGCAATGAACAGCTCAGAAGCAAACGCAGCAACAGAAGACATGTCCTGGGATCCAAATTCAAAAACTTTTGCCCCTAGCAAAAGCACTGGAGGTAGTGCTTCTAGACAAAGGATTTTTCAGTCACTCTGTGGATCCAAGCGCCTTACTGTCACTCCCAAAAGGCAAAGGTCTTTTGTACGTGTACAGTATTTCCACTACTTATAGCACACATATCCTGTTCACCTGTTAGTAAAAGCAAAGTTATGGTACAGTCACTTAAAACCATAGAAAACACACACCTGACTGTATGTGAACACAGAGAAATTAAGTATTTCATTTTGTTTGATCTGTATGGAAAAAACCCCATATATTTAACATAAGCTCTTCTGTGTCAAACAGTGTTGGGCTCCCCCAGCCAAAGGCCCACACCACCCAGGGAATTTATGCAGCAAGAAACCTTTGTCCATACCACAGGGAAACCTTTGTCCATACCTGTTTTCCTTCAGGACACCAGGTAAACCCATGGTAGATGGAGAAGACTTTTTTCTCTCTCCATTCTGAGTTTAAGGGCTGCGTACACAGAGCCACCAGCCCCTCCAAAAGGCTACAAGATGGACCTTGTGTTTTCGACACACATCATAAAAAGGAAAGATGACTTCCAAACCCCACTCCTCTAAAATGGCCCCAGCTGAAAACTACAGCCATGTGTGAGGATGCAGTTCAGTTACATGATCTCTCTTTCCTTTCCTGTGGTCCTCTCAGCACTTACCACTATTATATGGCTCTGCAACCTTAGTTCTCCTCTGATGACATGCTTCTACAAGCATAAATAAGACCTTACAAAGCCAAAGAGAGAAAATGCAGTCTGAGGTTTGAAGCTGAGGGTCAGGATCTGAACAGGACAAGAATCTGGGAATGGTCAAAAAAAAAAAAAAAAAGCTATGTAAAAAACCCACTTTTTGAAATGTTACCCTCAAATATAGTCAACTCTTATAAAGGCAGCCTGCTTTTTCAAGAGTTAGCATCAGTAAGTGCTTTGCTAAAGCTTCTCATGGAAGGTGCTACAGAAATGGGTTCGTGAAGGTGCCAAACACACTTTTGCTTCAGGCCAAACACAATTTTCATAGCAAAAGGGATAAAGTTGAGGGCTGACTCAATGAAGAGCCTTGCAGCAGAGCAGTGAGACAGCAAGGAGGTCTGTCAGTAACCAAAGATAGAAGCACTCATACAGCCCCAGTGAGGTAAGAAGAGCGAAGGACAAAAGCAAATAATCAAACTACCATGCCAGAAGAAACCAGAATATCATTCTGCCAGACAGGTCACAGATTCAGGAAGCATCTCTGAACTGACAGCCTTTACGTCTTCAGCTAAAATGTAAACCAGCCAGCCTTGATGCAAAGGCAGAGAACCCAAAACTTTACCACCTATGTTGTTTCAAAGCAGATTTTTAAATCTATGCCTAATTTCTAACGTAAATTTGTCTGCCTTCAGCTTTCAGCAACTGGGTTTTGGATTTTATTAAGACCTTTTCTGCTGTACTCTCTGTATGACTCTCTAGGAACTGGTATTTTATTCTCATTTCCCCAAAATCTAGACCTCAGGATCGAGTCGTTTTGTTATCTACTTTCTATCAATTTCTAGCAACACACCATAGCAAGATCACAGAACTACTAGAAGTCTGTGTGGGAAATAGTTTCCAGACCTCCTCTAACAGCACCAACAAGGGATTTCTAGCAGGAGTGGAATTAAAGATCTCCAAGAAAAAAGGCTGAGTCTTGTGTGGGTTTGTGCATTTTCCCGGCACTTGTCGGCACACGGCGCTCTGCAAGGCACTCTCAAAACGCTGAATTCAGTGACTTTGTTCAGCAGAAGCAACAGAAAGCCAAGCCCTAGTGACCTTTCTCCTCCTGTGTAAGCAACAGGTCCCCCCTCGCACCCCTTGAGCTCAGGCAGGGGCTGTCACGCCTCGCTCCCTTCTTCCCAGCAGCGGCACACGGGGGGGGGCGCGAGCCCCAACCCAACAGCGGCAACTCCCGACCGACCGGGCAAAACTCTCCCGCATGCCGGCGGGCACCGGCACGACTTCAGCACAGCCGCTCCAAATCCGCGCCCTCGAAGGCGGCTTTAAGAAGTCATCGCCGGCCCGCCTGCCGGGAGCGGGCGGTTTGGGCCCAAGGGCAGGGTCCTGCCGCAGGTCAGAGTCGCGGCGGGGGAACCCCGACCGGGCGGCTCCCTGCCCGCCCGCCCG
>VWZZ01007084.1:3011038-3054733 GCA_013399095.1 Psophia crepitans | reverse complement strand
GCCCCCGCAGAGAGGAGCTGGCCGTGCGCCTGGACCTGACGGAAGCCCGCGTGCAGGTGAGTGCCGGGGCGCGGCGGGGCTGCCTCGGCCGCGGGGCCGCCAGTGCCGGGGGCCCTCGCTCGCTCCCCTCCTCCCTCCGCGGCCTCCCCGGGTTTCAGAGCCACCCCGCGAGGGCTGAAAGCAGCCATTAACATACCGCTGTGTGTCGGCCCTTCCTCAGCTGTGCGAGAAGTTAATAGCGGGGAAGGGGGCGAGCGCGCAAGAGGCCGGGGGTGCCCGGTGCCGTCCGTTCCAGTTAGTTCTCGCAGGACGGAGAAATTGGCAAGTTACCTCAGCGGCGGGAAAACAAACGGCTTCTTAGAAACGTTCCCAGAGTGCGCTTCACACATTTGCTGCCGTCTTCACGGGTCTAAAGGCAGGTACTGTCTCCTGAGTGTGGAGATTATAAAAACAGTATTGAATCAGTTGGCTTACAGCAAGTGGGGGGTTCTGCAGGGCATCCTGAGTGACTCACCTCAGCTTCAGAGAGGCTTACCCCCTTTTCTTGCCCTAACTGAGCTCAATAAAACAGTCACGCTTCTAAGTGGCTGGTTAAAACAAAGGACGAATTTGACAGTCATATGGTGGTCAGGCACTGCCCGGGAGGATTTTATGGCCTCCCAGGCTGTAATAACAGGAGCGTCCGTAGAACTTCAGCATACAGCAACAGACACCCGTCACCTTGTAGCCTGTCTTAAAGTGAGTGACCCTGGCAGCTTTTCCTGACTCCAAGCACTTATACTTAACAATATCTCTTAAGAAACAGTTTCTTCAGATTCATCTCTTGTCTGAGATATAAATCCCTTTTTACACAGAAACACTAGCTTTAAAAAACAAAAAAGTTGTTTCAAAAGGTGTGAAGGCTTTCAGAGTATTTTTAAGCTCAAAATGACAATTGTACTAAATTTGGCTCGTGCTGTGTGTCAGATACTGACGGAACTGCTGTTCCAGCACAGCTCTGGGTACGTGGATACTTGTGAACGACTGAGAGCTGGCGCAGCTGCTCAGTGTGACAGCCCTGCTTACTCCTGCAAAGCTTTCTTACTAGTGATGCCAGATCCTTGCTTATATATGTTGTCATTACTTCAGTCACTGGATCTGCAGCAGTTCACACTAGCTAACGTCTGTAAAGCTGTGAGGTTTTTTAGCTTTTTATTTTAAAATGCACCATCTTCAGAAAAGGATTTAGCAATATGAACGGTACTTCATAATTGACTTATCTGAGAACAGCTTGATGTACTTCTCATATCTCCTTTGCGGACTTGGAGGAAATATGTGCCTTCTCCTCTCCCTACCACCAACAATCACTAAAACCCCTGGTTACTGAAATATCCCAATGTCTGGCAGTTACACATGGCATCTACCAGTGGAAAGGACATGAGTGAAAAGCTGTTGACTTACCTGTTACTGCCACATTCATGTTGTGGGGTGCTCACTCTGTAGTCCATTTGACCTGTGAGGGAATGGTGCAGTAGTACATGGCAAAGAACTCCTCTCCTAATGACTCATCTAAAATAAATGGAAATGTTTAGGTTTGATGGAGTCAAAAAGGAGTTAACAAACAAAATAGAAGAGCTGATGTATCCCCAGTGGATGGAAGGAACAGTAGAGTTGTTCCTCGCACCTCCTTACGCCTTGTCAAATCTTAACACAAGTCTCCTGGGCACTCCATACTTCTCCCACGGTACGTGGCTAAACCAGTTGGCATAAAAAACAGTATCTTTTTATTTACCTAAGTGTAAACCCAGGAAAATAATCTTACCAAATGCAATCAGACCATTTCTTCACCTCAGCAAGTTTTCAAATTGAGGTTTGCTTCTCTGGGAGAACCCTCCATCATCCAGCTGAAATGGGTACCAGCAACTACATTGTCCCTCTCTTGCATTTTGAGTCTTGGATGAAAATGAACAAACAAGAAAAAGAAATTGCCCGTGAACATAGTCTCATTTCAGCATCCCTTCAAAGAGATTCCCCTCACCCAACCCCCATTATTTGCTTGTACAGAGAAAGGGAGATGGCAGCAAGAATCTTTGTATTCCTTACCTTGGGAAAGGGGTAGTCTGAGAGTCTGCAAAACCTTTTCATGATCTGAAACCACGTTGGGATGCTCTTCAGTAGCATTTGCATCTGTCATTGCCATTCTGCTTCTCATAATTTGTATTGTTAGGATGGCAGGGAAATAAGAAAAAGTTAAAGGAGTATTTTATTTTATTAACACGAGGAGTGAAACACGGCTATTTCAGTACCATAAACTGCATCAGTGCTAAAACATTAGCTTACAATTGTAACTGGTCTAAACATCCTCATCATATTTTTCTGATTACAATCCTGTATTCAGCCACAGCAGAAACACGATAGTTAGCCACATCTATGTGTCTTTTTATCATCATTAGGTATTACATCAATTAAACAGGATATGTTTTTAAAGAAAATTACAGAAAGCAAGCTATCAATTTTACACACTCACCTTTTCCTTTTTAAAAGATCTAAATCTCTCTTGTCAGATACGTGCAGTGCTAGTAATCACAAAAATAATCTGGGTAATATTTAGCATAGAATTCAAGCATGGCAGTTTAAAACTCATCTTAATGCATCTAAATGCATTAAGTAATGCATTTTTTCCAAAGTTTTTTACCACTGATATTACAGTCACACCATAAAAATCTTAAGACTGGTATAGCAGTTTCTGTTATGTTTAGTTTGGCATTTCAGATGTGCCTGAAAATAGAGTAAAGGCAAGTTAAGCCTTTTATTGGAAACAAAGGAAAACTGCTTAACAAAAGGTTCAAGATGACTAATCTGAATTTTAATGACTTTAATGTACGCACTAAATTTTGAAAGCTGTTTGTCATGTCAGTGTAAGGTATGAGGCATGCCTTTGCCCCTTTTATCACTTGCACTGATGAGATTGTACCGGTAAGGAACTGAAAGCCAGCTTTTTTTTTTTCCTAAAGATAATTATTAGCTATCTATGCTGATGCCTCCTTCCAGTTTGATAAATACATAATCTGAGAGATTAATAAATTTGGTTGTAAACCCAAAATCACCTGTAACATTAAAAAAGTTATTTTGCAGTCGAAATGCATGTCTGAGTGACAAAATAAATTTGCTTTAGGACAGAGAAAGCAGAAGAGCAGATGTCTAATTTTGTATTAAATTACTTTATGAAGAACAGATTGAAGAACAGTGCTAAGATTTCATAAGGAAATTAATACCTGTGCAGAATTTCTTTTATCCTTTTTAGGAAAGGCTTTATCTGCATATCTGCAGTGTAAAACAGTTCACTGCCTTTTTAATTGGATTTTATTTTAATGGAAAATGCTAACTCCATTGAGGTGGTGGTCTTCTGTAAGATCTCAGCTAAGCTCCACTTAGAAATACTTGGGATTACTGGTTAACAGTGATTTAAGGTCATCTGATCCTACTGAGTTAATTTTTCTTACCAGACCTCTGTCTTGGACTGCTACAGATGACGTGTCTAGTCCTCACTGTCATGCAGGCATAGCTGTCTGGTGTTTCACTGGTTCCGATGTTCCTTTGTAAGGCATCTGATCATTTAAAGCCTGTGGTTACTGGGGAAATGGCCAAAGAATGAGTCAGGGCACTCAAGAATTTGAAGTACCAACTTCAACATTTTGATGGCTTTTCTTCTAAGGACACCTCCCTCTGCCGACTGCCTATACAGTCTGGCAATTCTGTGTTAAGTACATAACCTGAGGGGTGTGAATCCCTCCTCCAGGAGGGCAGCAACTTCCCAGTGTAAGGATAATACATGCAATGAAAGGACTAGAGTAGTAATTCTTCAGCTGGCTCCTGAAAACCCCGTAGCAAGTGCTTTGAAAGTGTAAATTCTTACTGACATGTATAGGAGCGACGTTAAATTCAGGACAGCAAGGCTGTGGCATGCTGCAGCCTTCAGGTTTGGGTAGCAGCACCCTGCTGTGTGGAGGGCTTTCCTTCCAAACACACTACTCATTCTTTAAGCACCTAAAGGTGAGTTGCATCACTGGAAAAGACTATGTAGCATGTCAGAGATTAAAGCGAGCAGTGAAGCTGGGACCCTCCAAAAACTGCTTTGTAGATCCTACACAACAGAACGTTAAAACTCTTTGAAAACATTATTGACTGAAATATAACTGCAGATACAAAAAAGCAACTATTCAGAAAATCCGTGCATCCATAAAACTTATGCATCCAAAGACTGTCATAATGATTTCTATAGAATTTTACTTTCAGAAATACTAATACCAAATTAGTAACTATTTTTAGCATCTGTTGTAATTTTTTTATACTTAAATTTTTGCAGCTTTTATCATTTTAGTTTCTTTTAGTAACTCTGCTACATTCTTATTATGAAGTTACCTACATTGTAAGGTAAAAGACCTTCATATTTGAAGTCTACCTAAATCAGAAGTAAATTTTAGAAAGTCATAATTCTGTGCAGGACAGAAGTTGTTCTTTCCAATAACTCTTGTTCCTTATGTTACCACTCTACTAAATACTGAATCCTGATTAGAGCATTCAGGTACTATATATAAAACATGTTTGCAGGCAGCTCGCTGAATTTCAACAGCAGTTATATACGAGACTGCTGAATGAGATGATGGACCACAGCTAATGCCTTTCTTCCAAATCCAGATCCAGTTCAGAATCCACCTTCAATGGCCTCCACTGCAGAGTGGGTTAGAAGACCTGAGCAGCTGAGTACATTCTGATGTTGAGTGTTCAGCCTAGGCAGCGTCCATTTTTAAATATCCTTGGGTTTGGTCCTCTCCCTTGTTTCATAGCGGATGCTCTTCACTCTGCTGTCTGCAGCATCCTGGGTCTGAAAGGTTCTGCTCAGTGAATGTTAAAGAACAACAGTGTGAAGAGTCAGTTTTCTGATCTGTAGATTTGATTGTCTGAAGTCTTTAAAAGATGTTTAATGGGCTAAAATAATGACTACTCAGGCTTGAAGAGGCAATATATTCAACAGCTTACTACACAAAACCAATACTAGCTAAAGCCCTTTTAGGAAGAGCTTGATACTCTCTGTTCTAATACTGCTTACTAGATTTTCTAGTTTAGTATTGGCTTTCAGCACAATTCAGTTAATCACTTTCATGTAACTATATGCTGTTTGCATTTGTGGTACATAACAAAAGTGTCTTATTTTACTTTTGAATCCTCTGTATAAAACTGTATGGTCCAGCTATTGAGATAAAAAGCACAGACCATATATTTGGCTTAGTTACTCTTAAAGTCATGATTAAGTTGCTTCCTGAGGTATCTATATAGAAATAGTCACCCCTTGAATGGCTTTGTTGAAATTTAATTTTCAGTAAATAGCTTAGGAAAGGATGATCATTCTTAATAACTGATCATGATTTCTCAGGTTTATATATTACAATGACTTTAAAACATACGGTACTATTCAGTCAGAGCTGGAGAGCAGTCAAGTTTACAATATTTGTAACTGATATATTTCTTAATAAACCCACTAAGGCATTTATGAATGGATCTTTAATATTAAAGAAGTGGGTTTTGGTTTATCAGTAAATATTTTGCCGCCTGTATCACTGCATGCAGTAGTAGCTGGTAAGACAAACTGTAGAGTAAGTTCAGCTAATGCCTTTATAATTTCTTATTGAAGGTCTGGTTCCAAAACAGAAGGGCAAAGTGGAGGAAACGTGAAAAAAATGAAATTCTGGGGACTGTTCCAGGAATCTCCTTAACGCACCCTCTTGGTCTATTTTTGGATGTTCCACTGAGTCATTCTCCCCTCCTAGATCACACGTGGAGGTCAATGCCTCTTTCAACATTGGCTGTGCCATCCATGTCTCCAGCCTTTAGTCCTTCAACCCTAGGGCCATTTGGCCTCAGCAGCCTTACCTGGACCTCTCTCTTCAGAAATCCTATTTTAAATCCACATTTTGGAAGGTATAGAATTATTTTTTTTTTCTAAATCTCAAAACTGTTAAAAGATGCTGCATTTTTATTAGTTTGATACTCACATGTTCTCAATAAGCGTGCTCCCATAGATAAACAAACTTACTAAAGTAGGGTTAGTTCTTGTGTAGGATCACTTGATTAGGAATAGCAAGATTTAGTTTTAAGTCATGCTAGTAAAAACTTAACATGTAATTGCTGTTTGAAGAACAATTGTGTGTACTTACTGAAATTTTGGTCTCATTGAACTCCAGTCTTCACATAGACTGCTGTAATCTAGATGGCTTCAGCTCCATCCTTATCTCACAGACTGACAGAGTTTACACGCCATAAAGATGTGCCTGCAGACAGACATGGCTTATAGGTGATGTGACAGACTAAAGGTGTTAGGCATTTCTTCTCAGGACACCAGGAACCTGACTACATATGCAAGACTGACACAGCTCAAGAGAGAGAGATTGAGAGAAAGATAAAATCTTCCTGATACTTAATGATCTACTAAAACCCAGTCCTTTTCCATTGGCAGGTGATGTGCTCTCAACACAGAGCAAGCCCACAGCTACCCTCACTTTCTTTTTCTGTAGTCAGATGCCTAGAACTCCAGCAATTTATTTCAGCTAAACCTGCTGTCTGGGCTTTCTTGCCCAGCAACCTGAAGTTTATGAGCAAAATGCTGCTCTAGTGCACCCCATAAGATAGGAAAAAAAGCACATGTATAGTATGTGTGTATATAAATATAATAGGTGTGTAGCTACATCTATATTTAAAAAAAAAGCACTATCCTCTTGCTGAAATTATATCCTAGTTCCACATTAACAAACACTGCTTTGACATGGAATAACTTGTCTGTGCAGCCAGTTTGTTCAGACAGCCACATAAATTGGTCTTTTTATGAGGTGGTTTACTGCTTTCACAGAACAGGCTGATCGACAGCATCCAAAGTTTGTTTAGAAAGGATTTAGCAATAGGAGTTAAGCAAATGGTTGCTGTTCTAGGTATGTGCATGCCATGTCTGATCATCTCTCTCACTTGCTTTAGTTTAAAAGTGTTAGATTTTTTGTTTGGGGTGGGGTTTTTTGCTTGTTTTTTTTAAGGGCAAGACACTGTATTACAAAACAAAGCTAAAATACATTGTGGAAAACAAATTGTACATTTGGAAGAAATTGGAAATTTTGGCACATTATTTTCTAATACTTTGGGTGGGGCAAGCTGCAACTCAGTAAGTACTTGTTCTCCAAAACAATTCTTAATTTGGATAATATTGACTTCTTTCAAATACAGGTTTCTCAATGCTTTAAATCCTCTCATGACAACAGCTTCAGTACTAGTGAAAGCTCCTGGACCCCCGTCAGACCCCGCTCTTACTGCCTTCACTGATCCAGCAGCAGTTGAAAGGAAAACGTCAAGCATTGCAGCACTAAGACTCAAAGCGAAAGAACATTCAGCACAAATCCCTCAATTAAACCTCATCTCCAGTCTTACAAACACTAACAAAGAACTTTGTTAGGAGCTCTCCCACAGACTGCGGCCACGGAGGGGAAAGTGAATGCCTTCTCCAATAAGTAGCTCCCGTTAGACACATTTAAAAAAAAAAGAAAAAAACCACACAGAGCTGTAGTTCCTCCATCTTCAGTAACGGACTGAACAGGGTTATTTACCCCGCTCAAAACTGGTTTCCTTCATTACAACATGAAATCAGGTAGTAAATTGGCTTGTATCATTTCTGATGCGACAGAAGTAGAAGCAGGAACTATCTCATCTTTGTAATTCAGGCTAATGTGAATCTGAAGCTTTGAAATCCCCAAAGTCACTAGATGCTAGTCCAAAGGTTCAAAATTCTTTGTAGGAATGACTTCAGTTTTATAAGCAATTCTTAACTCTCTTCTCAGGAGGAACTCTTACATGCAGTACTCGAGATGTAAGAATCAGTACAGTTACTAACTTTGAGACCATGCTTCATGTTGAAGTGCAAATACTGGTGAAATCTCGCATTTTAGACAGACTCAGCAGAAATGAGATGGGGACTATTTTCAGCGTAGGCTTTTGATTCAAAACTAGGTTTGTATAAAGAATACCTTGTTTCAAACTAAAAAAAAAAGTTTGCTTTCTGTTCAGGGTGGCAATGTTTTAATAATTCAAAAAGTTTAACCTTTGTGTATGAAAACTGTATCCTGTGAAAGTAGTTAGCAATGTGCTAATGGTGTGTAGTTCGCTATGTATGTATATACATAAGTAGCTCCTAGCTGTAAGTATGAGGTTGCTGAATACTTCTAGCATGATTACCAGCACATCTTACCAGACCAGTAAGTTAACAGATGACGTGTACATTTCCAGACATTTCATGCCTTGACTAGAGTCAGAATTTAAGTGAAAAGTAAATGTGAAGTGTTAAATTCTTCCTTGGACTGATGTTGAAATGAGTGAAAACAGAGGCCTTACTGAGCAGGAATCTACAGTTCATCAAAATCTTGGACTCCCTTTCTGGCCTCAGACAGGTCTTTCTAAAGTTTTTGCTGAATTTCCCCATCCAGGAAATGGGATTGAGAACAACCATCTCATCCAGAGGTCTGATGTTTTAGTGTAAAGTGAGGGTAAGTAGTATCCTCCTTTTGCAGGTTACTCGCCTACCTCACAGGGCTGTTGTGAGGGCTGATTAAACAAACATGACACTGTGCAAATGGTAGAGTTATACAAGTGCTAATTGTTGCTTAGCAATTACAAAAGGAAGGCCGACAGCTAACTACACACGAAGATTACCTTTCCCACGTCTGTACTGGCAGTCCAAGCAAGCTCTGTTTCTGTGGGTTGATGGGACAACATGGAACTCTTCCATTGATGCTGCCTGGTTCCTCAAGACAATTCTCCAGCACTTACGTATTCACACTGAAAAGATTTTGTGTATTTTAGAACTTTCTCAAGGCTGTTCTGGAACTACTCTTAAGACTACATAGATGTTTTCGAGGCTAGAGTTTTGAGTGCAGTCCTCCAGATACCCACCTGCTGCTTCTGTAGGCTCCTTTGAGCCAGTTTGGTGGATCAGACAGATCAGTTTTCCATTTCCTCTGAAATACTAATAGCTTTGTCTGCCCTTGAGTATTTCTAGGTTCAGAGACCCCACTGTTAGCACAGGTAGGAGGCAGTGGTGGTTATTTTCCTGTAAGGAAGAGCAAGCTTTCTGCCCAATTTACACTAGGCCTGCACTGTGGGTTGAGCAGCAGGAGACTTGGGAAGTGGTATAACCAGGACCTCGCACACAAAGTTTGAGTGTGTTACTTCCACAACAGCTATTTGCTTCCACCAGGTCACTCTCATGGCCCGAACTGCCAACTGGCAAGCACCACACAGTATCCACTCAAGCACTTGAGTTTGTTCCAAATTAACCTTTTAAGTAGGTTAATGGCTTGAAAACTGTCATTACACAACTCATGCTCTATTCTATACAAGACTCTGTGGCACCTTTCCTTGCCATCAATGTGTGTCTCTTGCAATGCAAGGAGGTTCTGTGAGAAAGGAGACTCTCACTGTTTCATTTAAAGTAGCAGAAACTGTCCCACATTTGCCATGAACCATTCAGAAAAAAGCTCAGAAATGAAGATAAAACCTAGGTATGGTTGCCAAATTATATTCCTAGACATTCACAAAATCAGTGAAAAGTAACTGCTGAAGGCTGTTTTAATACCTTGCATGAAATAGTAATCACCAAAAAACCTTCATCATTGACCACTGGGCCACAGAGATCTCACTCAGGTGGGGGAGGAAATCAAATTCACAAGCTAAAATTCATTTCATCTATCAACAAAGTTTTCCAATACCTACAGACAGGAATCGTTTCAGGGATGGCAATTAACATGCAGAGCCAGGTAACTTTGCTTACTTGCATGGTCGCTTGTGCCAGAGCTAGGAACTGCTAGCTCTGCCCAGCTCACACAGGCACTTCAATGCCACTCTGGGAACTGTGGGGTTGGCTCCCAAACCCTTGCCAGACTGATCTACTGTTGCTCTTTCCGAATTCTCCTTACAAGAGGGTGACCAGTCTTCCTCCAAGGCACCCTCCTCTCTTACTGAAAGCACTGCCAAGCGCCTGCTCCGTACCACTCCCCTGCCACCGCCAGCTGTGGCTTCTGCTTCCCCTGACACTGTCACACTGAGACAGGGACAGTCTCCACTGCATGGCTCTGTGGCTTCAAGCTACTGTGTCCTATTTGATACATGACAGAACTGCAAAGGTAAGTACATTCCCTGTTACATTACATCACTGATTAAATAGGAGCTGCTATTCCTGTGCCTTTTGGGTGGAAGATGGTGTCTGCAGTCATTAGCATTTCCCAGTGGGCACAGGTAGAGAATACAGCTTACCGATGTTTCATCTGGTTTTAGTTTGAAATGCAGAGAGGTTTTCTTTAAGCTGATTTCATTTTTTCTGCTGTAATGAGTCCTTCCAAAAGTCCTTCCATTCTTTCACGTGAATTGAAAAGCCAGCTGTGAGAGCTAATGATATTACGGAAATAAATATGCAGGACAACTCTTCAAATCAGCTTGGGAATCAAGAGTGCACCTGTAAACAAAACTCAACAAGCTTTTTATGTTAATTATTACTACCTTATAATGAAATATCACACCAAGAGAAGAAGGTTTACTTATTTGGTCTATTTTAAATAAAGATGCTTAATTACAAGCTATTATGGTCACAGTATTAAAATTATGTTAAAAAAATGTTGGGGAGCATTTAACTGAAAAACCTTCAGCCTAGTTTCATAGCTATACGTGAGTTAACACACTTACCATGAACCAAGCAGCAACATTTACTTTCCTAGCTTTTCTCAGGGCAATGAGGAGAGCAGCGGCCCACATTCTAAACAGGCCAGCCATTTTACAGAGTTTCTCACACTGAACATTGCAATTATTTCCCAATACTTTATCTTGCCTTATGCACTAAATTCTTTAGTCTCAATTTAGGCAAAGTCTGCACTGATCTGGATTAAAACTGCAGGATTTCACCCTATGCCTCTCCTCCGAATAAAGAAGTGTTGCAGCCAAATTCTTCTCTGGGTGACTTCGAGATGGTTTCCTGGCAGAGGTTTCAACTGAAACAGGCCTGGAGTCCTGGTTGTTTCATTGGGTTTCTCTGGTTTTCCTGAAAGCAAAAATGTAGGGGAGGATTTTCAAAGCAGCACAGAAGATTTGACTACACCACCATTCACCTTCCACAGCCACTAGCCGACTGTGGAAAAAAAACCACCTCAATCTCCAAATTAAACCTCCTGACATTACCCTCCATGTCACAGTTCTTTTGAGGTGTTTTTTTGAAAGATTCTGCAGCATATTGGTATCTCTTCAAGAAATGTTCACAAATATTTCTATCGGAGTGCTCACATTTGGCTAAATTGTCAGGTTTGTTCGGTTTGTTCCTTGCCCCAAAGTTCAGTTCTGATAACACAGGACGCGGGTAAATTTCCGTATTTCCAGTGACATAATATCATCAGAACCTTGCCTACAAAGAAAGAGCAATTTTGTTGGGGGGAGAAAAAAAAGGAGAATAATAGGCCAGGTGTTTGAAGAAAAGACAAAGAAACAAGCACAGTAGGGTGTTCTGACTCACAAATCTGTATTGAGAAAGAAGTATTCATGAAGAAAATTAATTTAAGAAGTATGTAGTTCAGGTTTTGAGCCCGTAAGTTCCTTTCAAAAACAGATTAGTGATTAAAAACTTTTTTAGTCTAGCAATCTCTTAAACAATTAGCACAGTAATTGGAAAGGGACTACAAATTCAAATCTAGATGGACATAAAAGAGTTTCCCCATAGAGCTTTGCCTTGGTTTTGTGGGTAACTGGCATGCACCTGCCTTTACCATCAGTGGGGTTGAAATGCTGAAGAAGTGCTCTGAATAGGGATACAAATGCCCCAAAGAGTAATGCCATACAAATTACTTAATTCATGTAAAGTAGAAGTAATTGTATTGATTAGGAATGTGTGAGTCACTCCTTTATTTCAAGTTATATGAGATGTAAACCACCAGCTTAGCTTGCAATGCGGTCTTCGTTGCAAATCTGCCCACCATAGGGTGGGATGTTACTTTTTCCTCATTCTGAACAGTAAGTCCAAATGCACTGCCACATGGAAACAGAGATCTGCTGACTTTAATACAAACCAGGTAAATTAGCATTTCTCTGCAAAAATTCTTCTTCAGCCAGGTAATGATTTTGCTCCACTTGTTCATCCTGCAAAAGAAGCCTGAAATCAAAAAAGAAGAGAGAAACATCCCCAAACTTCAGATATTTTTCCTCAAGACAGACCTTTTCTTTTTTTTTTTTTTCTTTTTGCTATTACTGAGATTTTAAACAACTTGTCCATTTTCAATGCTGTCATTAAACACCATGGATCACAACTAGGTAAAGCCCAGGCTGCCAAAAGAAAAGAAAAAAAGGGAGAGAAAGATATCGTGCATTAGTGTATCCCTGGCACTGTAATTGTACTTAGCCATCAAATATCTGAGTTTTGCCTCCCCAGGGAGCTGTACGAACAACATACACATCGGCAGAAGCAGGTGATGACACGTGTGCCACCTGTACTTCACTCACTCGAGCTATACAACCACCCAAGACTGCATAAAATGCAGTTAAGGTCAGGGCATTTCTATGGACCTTCTGTTCAAGCAGCCCTACACATGGATTGCAACGCAATCAAGCTAGTGGGTTGTGTTGCAGCCTGTGTCGATCTACACAAAACCGTGGCCTTGCCCCAGCGTGGGCCCTCCATGGCTGCCGTTCCTGTCAGGAAAACCAGCTCCCCCGGGCTCTCCCCACGGCCGCAGGGCAGTCTCTGTGGGGAGCCTGGAGCGCCTCCTCCCTCCTCCTGCCCGGCCCTCGCTGTCAGCTGTTTCTCACAGTTTTCACCCATCCTGAAGTACCTTTTCCCTGAGGCGCCGCCAGCCCGGCTGAGGGGCTCAGCTCTGCCGGGCCGTGGGGCCGCTGGAACCGGCCGTGCCCGGGGCAGCCCCTCAGCTCTCCTCAGAGGGGACCTGCAGCCTGGCCGCCAGCGCCTGGGCACGGGCACCCAGCGCAGTGAAGAGTACATACAAGAAGGGACAGGTCACAAACTCATCTTTGCTCGTAGAACTTCCCCACGGCTTCAGAAACACCTGACTTTGGCTAAGTGTGTTCCTTCTGCCCATACAGAACCCATCCATGCGCTGCCTGTGCACAGTGTCCAGGTTGAGACACTGTTCCAGACATCCCTCCCACCCTGTCCAGCCCCGAGGACAGGGCTGTCCCCGCTGCAGATGAAGCAGCCGCAGCACAAAGCGCCCACACGTTACTTCACAGCAATGGCAGAGCATCCGCGGGAAGCCAGCCTTCCCAGCAGCTCGTCCCCTCGTCAGCCCTTGGCCA
The DNA here is from genome assembly GCA_013399095.1 of Psophia crepitans. Taxonomy (NCBI): domain Eukaryota; kingdom Metazoa; phylum Chordata; class Aves; order Gruiformes; family Psophiidae; genus Psophia; species Psophia crepitans. The sequence continues at coordinate 3,041,377 of VWZZ01007084.1, read as the reverse complement.
TGCTGTCCCCCGACATCTAACGTACTCAGTTTACCAAAAAATGTGAGGTTAATCTTCAAGGATTGAAGATGTTCAGTCAAGCAGTATGCCAAGGCACAATTCCTGGAGGGAATACAAGATTCTCAATTAACTTCATCTGTTGGCTGCAGCAAGGTTTCCTATATTGCGGCTGGAGAGTTGCTCCGCAAAGGCTGGCGGGAAGTCACTGGAAGATTGGGATGAGCTTGCAAAGTCGCATTGATGGAGCCACAAACTTTTACATTTAAAATATATACTGCACGGGGGATTGTTGTTTGTTGGGTTTTTGTTTTGTTTTTTTTATTTTGGAAAACCTACCTTATCAGTAATGATCTGCAGAAAAACTAGGACAAAAATACCTGATGTAGCTGTTACAGATAAAAACTTAAGCCTTTAGTGTGAGCGGCATAGTGCCATTATTGTGAACTAAAGCAGAAGCAGACAAGACAGCTTGAATTACAGTTTCATCGGGTTCAAAAGGGTTGCTAGTAAAATGTATTTAGGTGATCTGCTAAAGAAAAGAACACATTGCATTTTGTAAGTACCCAGTCACAGCTAGAGATTTTGACAAAAGTTGACTTTCACACGCAATTAAACAAAATAATTTCAGTTTTCTAGTTTCATAGAAGCTGATCCACAGACTGCCCTATCTCCAGGGTTATTTTGTACGGATAAAAAATCACGGGATTAATGTTTGTGAAAGAAGACAAGAAAGGACAGCATTATTATAGCCTTATTTTCTATATATCCCAAAGTGAATATAGGAAGAGAAGTGAAGCAGGCTGCAATGTTAATGTATGAGAAGAGCCTGGAGACACTCTCATCAGTAAGTTATCAGAACATCTCAGTCTTACCTCTGTTACTGCTCTCTCAAACTGAACTAGTAGAGAAGTTGCTGACTGCAGCAATCAAGTTTTCAGCTGATGTTTTAGCTGTGGCACTGGAAGTGGTCACCTCCTTTGTACAGAGCTAAGCAAAGAGAGAGCGAAGGAGTGAGGGGCTGCATCTGGTGGACGGAGGAACAGATGGAAGAGATTCCTACTCAGTTCCCAGCTCCACAGGGTTTCTGCTTTGAGACTGTGGCGAACGCACTGCTTTGAGCCCAGCCCTGGACGTAAAATAAATAACCCTCCCCAAGCGGAGTGGACGGCAAGAGCTAAGGACTGCCAAGACATAGTCTTGAAGACAACAGAAGAGCAGCTCCAGGCATTACTAGAGCATACACAAAATTCTCAATTTTAAAAAGAACTAAATTTGCATCTCAATTTCTCATCCCAAGTCCAAGAGAAGGCAGGAAAGAACCTCATTCATTGTTTCCAGCACAGACATGGCCATTACTAATGACCCTTACAGAATTTCACCTTATGAAGCTGCCATTTCAAGAACAGTTACTCTTGGAAACATTTAAGACAAAAATGCGCGTCTATGCTGCAGTCCAATACGTGAAATTATTCACAGCCTCAACACCGAAGCATTCAGCAGTTTTGCTTCTGGAAGAACACTTTCACAGGAGAAATAAAAAATCGTGCAGGCCATTCAGATGTCTGTACAAATCCCAGTCCAGTGAGACTTAGACGTGCGTATCTGAGGATAACACACTGACAATGAAAGGAAGCTTTGATCATTGTAGCAAATCTAAAAGCACCCTCAAAATCCCAACTGTTACTACTTAAAAACTAGTTATTCACACCCCGCATTTGACTGGGAGGTTTCCACTCACTGTTACATCTTCCTGGCATCCCCAATAAAACAGTGCTTTGTATAGGATGTTCCTATACACTAGTAACAATCTGAAAGGAAGGCATATTTCTAGAATGGAAAACAAACAAAAGAGCAAGAAAAACAAGAAAACACCTAGCTCCATGCATACCAGGCATCAAAGGCCACAGCACCCTGTGAATAAGAGCCATAGATCACTAATTAGAGCTCAGTCTGTTAGGGAGAAGCACAAGAGACGATCTAACCACACTGACCCGAGTCCTTCTGGTCTCACTGATGTATACTGTTAACGCTACAGGGTTCAGGGATGTTAATAATTACTACCATACTTGTAGTAGCCAGAAAGTTGGGTGGGTGGGTTTTTTTAATTGACATATTCCCCAAGATTTTGCAATTACAACTCACTGTAAATATCTGTTTCCCCTGGAACTGCCCTTGTGCCAGGAGGCTAAGCCACAGCAGACAACCCAAAACTTCACTCTTCACTTCCAGAGCTTTCCGGTGTTATTTTGGGGTTCTGGTTGTGTGGGTTTTGTTGGTGTTTTTTAAGTCCATTATTAATCAGTTACACTACACCTTGCAAAATATACTTTTATAGGTTATTTTCATAAACACAACTCAACTGAAATCACAGCTGCACAGTAATAATAACAAACCTACAAAGTTGTCTTAGATTAATTCCTACATTACCTACAGGGGAGAAGGATGCGGGCTGTAGTAAAAGAACATCATTTCTTCTCTCCTTTTAAAGTTTAAAAGGTGTTACAGACTTCGCACTTTGGCAGCTATGCATCAAACCAGAAAATATTCTGTTCTCTGCTACTATTTCCATATGGAAAGGTCTCATACACAATGCAATAGATTCACAGCAGGTCCTTAGAAAATATTGTACCTTTAGTACCTTTGAGTAAACAGGGGACTTTTGAATGAGAAAAATGAATACAAGAAGCAATCCAAACAAATTTTAAAATAATTTCACGAATGGTTTCCCTTTCAGTAGGCTAAAAAACTCTAGCTACTCTCTAAAACACTCAACTGATAGCTTACTTATTAGACAAAAATTAGTGTCCATTCAGCCATGAAAAAGACAAGCCATTATATACTATAAGAGAGATCAAACTGACATCGGCTACTGTACATCTTGACACTGACTACATAATCAAGGTAAACTTTGCTATATGTGGCTGATCTAATGTACCTGTCAGTTATCACCATCTCTGCTCAGATGAGTTCATGTGTCACCTATGTACATGGGACAAAACAAATAAATAAATTGCAATGTTATCTCTTCAAGCTACTCACACAGTAAAGGGAGAGTGCTTAGTATTCCATAATGGAGTTAGGAGTAATTTACTGAGAGATAATTTCTTTTGGACCTAAAATCTCCTGCCTCCTGTAGAGCAGACAAATAGAACTATCTAACAGGAAATGGGGCATGATAATACTGCTCTTTAAATAGAGCTAACAAAATGGAAATACAATAGGCATTACAAAATATACAGCTAACAGTTATCAAAACCTTTGATGTTTTTATAGCTATTTACTGCAAGAGATTGTATTAGCTGCTCCAGCCCATTTTAATACGAGAAAAGTTTAATGTGCTTTTTTAAAACACTTAAAAAAAAAAAGTTAAATCACTATAGTGGTACTCTCGGGTATCTGGGGAAACCAAGACGAGGAGGGAAAGCCGCGTTGTTGATGAAATCAGAAAGATTTGGCAATCAGCTCCAACAGTGGTGTACACAACAGACTATAGCTGTAATAGCACTGATGGTTTAATCATCCAGAACTAACCTCTCTGTACCTGAACAGAGATGCAGCAGGGTGCAGCGCCCAGGACACTCACCTGGGACTCAAAAGACTAATTCTACTTCGGACTCTGCCCCTGCAGCTCCACACACCTCATGCAAGGCATTTCATCCTTTTGCCATGCTTTTCCCTGTCCGCAAAACACAGCCTCCTTAGGGAGAGGAGCATCGCCCACCCTGCTCCGCTACAGTGCCAGTAGGATCCCGAGCCTCAGCACTGCCGTAGCACAATCCCTGACATAAGTCATTTCAGGAGCGATCGTCTGAGCCCCCTCTCAACTCGCAGAACTGATCTTTCCTGGCAAAGCTGGGAGAGGCCGAGTCAGCAGAAAGGGCAGAACCAAGCCAAGGAACCCTTCTCACAGCAGTGAGCTGTTTGCTGCTCTGTGTGAACAGTCACAGCCTTCAGGCAGAAGTAAGCTCTGTCAAGACATTGCAAATCCGATTCCTAAAGAGATCCAGTTCAGCTCAATTCTTTTAGTACCCTTCCTGACTTCTTTGCAGGGGATGCAGTCCACCCACTACTGCACAGACAGTAACTCACACAGTAAGGCAGTAGGTATCCATACTGTAGATACCCATACTGCAACAGGAGTCTTCTTTTTCCCTCACCTTTTCTTTAAGCCATAATTTTACAACCAGTTCCTGAACTTCAAAAGGAACAAAACAAGCCTGGAGGACTGGGAAATTCACCGTGGCTCCTTGCGCAGAGTGATGTTGTGTTTAGGTTTCTTCCTCCTAAGAACTTGTCAGCTCTCCTCCAGCTTGCCAAACACAACCCTTCAGCGTGGCACACCTCTGTCTTATGGGACAACTAAATTTGTCGAGCTGATTTTTTGGGATCATTTTACCTTTTTTTCCCGCTTGATGCATAAAATCATAGAATAATATACATTCCTTTCGCTGTTTCCCTCTTGATTGTATAACTACACCAAATCATCTTGGTCCTGGCCTCTCTTTTGCCTTCTCCCTTCCATCCTGGACCTGGTGATACATCTCTAAGCTGAAAAGATAAATTATCCAGGAACAAAATTGTTACTATAGTAGAAGGTGAAATGACTGCAGCTACCCAAACCCAGCTTCGCTCTGCATCCGAGAGTCAGGTTGAATCTCCAGCCACCAAGAATGCTGCTTTATAACAAAATTTTCAGGGCACTCTGTGCTGAGCTGCTTTCCAGAGCATCACTTTTGTCTTTTTGGTTGGTGTCACTTCCCCCTCGGGGTGCTTTTTCAGTACAAAGTATTTATCAATGCTGAATTCTCTGTGAAGTAGAAGAGCTGGGAAGATTCTCTTCAGTGGAAGATATTTTAAATATTTCACTTTCCAAGCAGCTCTGTGAATACAGGGAAGAAATACATAACTTAAACACAAGGAGTTACTGACCCAGAAGTGATTAGCATTAGCGTAAAGCTTTCAGACCCTTTTTCATCTTATTGATTCTAAGCAGAATAAATCCGTAAATGATAATAGGGCTCAATTTAAATTACCTACAGCAAGTGCTGCTTTTCAGCTCTCGTCAGACAATCATGCTGTTCAATCAGCTCCATTCTGTATGTACAAAGCAAATTAATGTGTATAAAACAGTCGTAATTCAGGCCAGTTTTCAACAAAAGAATCTTTTATGTAGCACACAACTGCCTTTTATTGACATGCTTTTAATTGAACCTATAATGCTATGTCCATATTCTACCTAATTATAGCAGGGAAATACATATATCTTTCAAAATACTGACCATACCTTTCCCTTTGTAAAGTTTCCAGAAACTTCACCAGGGCAGAGAACGATCTCAGTTAAGCCCGGATTTGTTTCAAAACACTAAAAGGGCATGAGAAGACACTTCTGAGCACATCGCAGCCAAGCAACGTCTCAAGGACGATTACATTAGCACACTGAATCAGCGAGGCCGGTCCCTCGCTCCTTGCAGCCAGTCTGGAAACAGGCCTCTCAAAAGCAAGTCGGGGCCCTGCAGCATGGGACATCGACAGAGAAGCCTCCAGCCTGGAAGAGTTGTTTCTCGAGCAACTCGTTTCTGTTTCAAGAGGGATCTTTAGTGTGTCTTACTTCCTTTACTTGTGTTGCTCAGTTTACCGGGGAACAGGCAAGTCCCAGGAAGGCAGGACACTGCTTCTTTAAAGGATGAACTCCTGGGGCAACAGAAGCATCGATGTCAGGAAACAAAGAATTAAAGGTGCACTCTGGCAAATACTCCTGGGTCAATCCAGACATTTGCTGGTGGGATTATCTTTGTGAGGGCAGCTATGCCAGGGTGGGGGAGGTTACTTGCACTTGTCTCTGCCGTTTCAACCGGGATGGCTTAAAGAGAGCTAGCGGGGGATTCCGCAGAGGTGAAGGAGGAGGACAGAGCACAGCCCTTTTATTTCCATTTTGACATTGCCAAATCCAGACCTTGCTGTGGCTATGAAAAACCCTGCTGACAACTTCCACAGCCTTGGCAATCAAGCCTCAAGCTAAGACAACAACACATCATCATCTTTAAGAACACGCGTGCCACATCATGGTTACCAGCAGCAAAAAGTAAATAAACCCAAGGCTAAAATCAGCTACACTGTCAGTATCCACTTTAACAGGGGTAGAACTCCACCTCAAGGATGTACATTGACAGTTAGTCAATTTTATTGCCAGGTTCTGCTGACAGGTCTGCGCTTCACTGACACTGCGCAGGGGACTCCTATCTAGCATTTTGCTTTAAACATTCTACCTATTAACAGGTCACCCCAAGCACAGATTAAGGTGAACGACACAAACGCGGCCACTCTTACATGCACACGGACGCAGCAAGTGGCTGGAACACCACACAGAAAGGCAAGTTCTTTAGCAGAAGCCCAATACTACTCCTGCTCAACAGGCACACGAAAAGATATCTGTAGTGTAAATGATTTGGCTGCGGTTCCTGCTGTACGAACACACTTGCCTGGCGGCTGAGATGTGCGAGCCAGTGGTCCTGCTCAGTGCGACAGCTCTCTGCGTGAGTCACCTTCTCTTCCTCTTTCTCCACTTTTCCTTTCTCGAGAACTTTGTCAAGCACTTCAGTTAAAGCCTGTGAACACTGGTGGAGTTCAAGTAAATGGATGTTTAATCTCTCTGGGGAAATATTTAAGCAGTGTACTGAGATGTATTTACTGAAGATTTCACTAATTCAAATAAATCAAGTTAAAATTACAGACTAGACTGGCTACTGTCAGTTTTCTGAAAACCCTTCAAAAAAAGCAAATAAAATGGTAAGTTCATTTGTCCTTTGCTTTTTGACTGGGAGCAGAGCTGACATTGATGTTGTGGTGAAAGACATTAGTATTTAACTACTTGAAGAAATTCACATTACCACAGTGTCCTTTTAAATTGCTGTACTTATGTTCGCCACATAAGTTGCTATTAGCAACTGTAAAAAAAAAAACCAAACCAAAAAAACCCCCTACATTACTGTCTTGAACACAGCAATGGCTTATTGTACTAAATTCTTAGGAGCTTTCTGCACTCAATATTTGAAATAAAATTAAAATGCTATCCCTGAAAAAGAATTATTTCTTCCAAAATATATATATCCCGTAAACACACTTTAAAAACCAGTGTAGCTGACAAGCAATCTCCAAGTTTTACATCATGAAGTAAAACATGTCCTTGTGAGAATACTGACTTGCCCCTTAAACTTCACTTTCCAGCTTTTAAGCTAAATAAGAGAACATTGCTAAAATCCGTATATTGAAATGATTTTGATTTCTCTGAAGCATGTGATAATTCCTTTTTGCCCTCCAACACTGGTGGTGGGCTTTTCCATATCACTTTTCCAAATTTATATTACCACAAAGGTCTAAAGGAATAGGGTTTCGATGCTGTATATTTAAAGATGAAGCAAACATTTTATTTAGGACAGATCAAACACTAAGATAATGTCATTAAATATTTAACTAATGCTTCTCTAAGAATGAGTGAGTCCACCTAATGTTTAAAACAATATTATTTTAAAATGTCTGCATTATTAAATAGAAAACCTGTCTAACATTCAGATTATGTGGACAGACGTTAAACAGTCTCAAATAAAAAAAAAAACAAAACTGGCAACATGACGGTAGATTCTCATTTACCATACTCTTTATACAAGAGGATCAAATTAACAACTCAAAGAAGAAAAGGTCCAATCCAGTAGTACTGTAGTATTAAAGAAGGAATAGATAAATAAGTCAGGAAGAAGGTTGGAGGGTCCTACTTCTCATTCTGCTCAACACGCGGCAGGATCCTCATTCGCTCATGGCAACTTCAGTTTTCCCCTCTCTGAACTGGGGCAATAACACCTCTTGGACTTGCAGAACGAACATAGGATCAGCCAGCTTTGGTACAGAAGCAGCTTTGGTGCTCTAAGTACATAACGTACTTAAATACACCCACCTAGCCCTACTACTGAAGTAACACAAGATAAACAAAAGCTTCAGAGGATTGAGTTCTTTCACTGATGTCATTATCTCTCTCACTGCCAATTTAGATCTAAAAATTAAACTAGTCTCAAAACTTCCCTTTATGAAGTTTAAAGTTTATTGCCCTGCACCAGTGCAGAGACAGAATCCCTTGCACATGTTCCGTTAGGCTCCAACATCACTAATATTCTTTAGGGTAATTTAGTCAGTGGGACACAGCTCTTTAACAAACGGCCACGGGCAAGGAACAAGATAACAGCGACAAGACGAGGAAAAGTCAGCTGTGAATGGCAGGAAGTTGTTCACGTCGTGCATCGAGCTAGGTGAGCTTACTGGTTTGGAAATACACTTCCCTCAGCAGCGCCACTGCGCTTCACTAAAGAAACGTAGTGCAATGTGCCTTCAGGAATGGGCTGAAGTGGGGCTTTCAGGTCTGACTTTAAAGCATCAGATCCTGCTGTGTGGAGTTAAACAGGGACCAAAACTCCTTTTCCTCTTCCACAAGCACTCTGACCTAGACCACCTCCAAAAATATTTTTTAAAAAAGGTTAAAAAAAAAAAAATATATATATATATATAGCTGGCCTTTGATTCTCCTTAACTTTTACTTATTTTTCTGGCAGTACTGAAAAAAAGATCCAGATTACTAGATCTTCCTGCTTAAGTTAAATTTTTCATGTCTCAGCAAAACAGATCCTACATTTCCATGCTTTTCTGCTCGTAAAAACTAGTGTTTTCTTCTGGAAGAGAGGATCTAGATTGAGCTCAGTCATTACATTCATTTTTCTAATGCATTCCAGGTCTCTGGAGACAGGTGGTTCAGGATGGAGAGAGATAAATATAGCTGCTTCTCCATGGAGCATTCTGTTGCCTCAGGTTTCCAAATCCAAATTAAGTAGTTAATGATTTATGCATACACTGAGCATTAGCATCTTTGTGCCACGTTAGTCATCGGATCACAAGTGGCTCTAAAGAGGCTTTAGTCAAACAAATGAATATTAGGTTGAATGATTCGACCTACTTCATGTAAACAGTTCCAGCATGTTCACATTGATCATCACTAAACTGCACAGAGGCAGGCAGTCTTGGTTGTAAAGTTAAAGAAAAAAAACCCAGCGCTACCACAGAACTAGCAAAAAGTCCTTGGCACTTTTTTAAATTCAAGTTTTATCACACTGATATGCTCTTCTCTAGATGTATTATCCAAGGCTGCAAGCATTCACTGTAGGTTGTGTTTTTATTAAAGCTTTGCTGATGTCATTACGAAATTGCAGGACTGTGTCTCTTCCTTTAAAGAGGCCTTTGTCAGCTTTCATAGTCACAGGAGACCCTGAACGCATACCCTCTAAATCCATACCCAGAGGCCAGGTATATTTATGTGTGCATGCAAGGATTAGTGATTTTCTTAAAGTAATTTCCTGATGCAGAGATCTAACTCAGACATTGCCTACTAAGTACGCAATACAGGGCAGGTGTGTATTCTTCATCCTCACTGAACTCTCTGGTTGCTCTTGAAAGCAACGTTTCCCCTGAGGGTTGGTGGGTTGTGGGTTTTGGTTTGGTTGGTTGCTTTTTGGTGTGGTTTTTTGGTGGCTTTTTTTTTTTTTTCTTTCTCAAATCTGATACTCAACACAAATCCTTTTATCACATTAGCAATATACACAGATCAGCCAAAATATTTTGGATAACATCTCTTATCAGTGTCTGTAACTTGAACTTTTTCAGCCCTCAGTTACAGAGGTGGCTTGCTCTGCATAGGCCAGGTTTGGTTTTGTTTTGCTAACAACATCTTTCTAGAGTCTCGCACAAAGCCAACAATCTTTGTCTAGCGAGTAATCGCAATATTTAAATTTCAGTACTGCCCTACAGTATGCAGTTTGTTATTTCATTTTGATATTTCCTGTGTGTCAGAGAACATACCGTGCCTTCTGCCTGCTCTACTACACAGTGCAAAAATAGCTTTGTTATAGACTATATAGATATTTCCCCAATATTGGAATAATCGTCAGTGCTACCTAATCAGGGCATATTCACCCCAGCAAAGCCTTTTTGGACTTTTGTCACAAAACACAAGATCTCATTATTACAGCAGCAATTATCCAACTCTAAGTTTTGTTTCACTGGGAAACCTTTACAGTGTTTTGTGTCTGTAACACCCCCATCCTTCTCCAGGCACGTTCACAGCAGGAATTTCTATTATTCCAAAGCATGGCACAAACACGACTCACCTTCAACCTTTACTTTTGGTAACGAGCAGAGGCTCTGGTTAAGGTTGCGGTGCTGCAATGCTGAGGGCAGCAGAGAGAAGTCTGAAGAAAGAAGCTTCACTTTCAACGCAACAGCTGAATAGCAAAGAGGAATAGCAACACACTGCCAAGAGACAGAGCAAAACAAGATGTGTGATGTTAGGCATCTCCTTTCCAGACCAAGTGCTCTGTTTGCAGGACCAGGGAGGCAGATCCTCACCATTATGACACTGCTGAATAAGGGATGCTACAAACAGAGTAATCCTCACATGTTGATTCCTGTTCTTGAGCAATGCAAGTCTTACAGAACAGTATAGCTTCTTTGAGACTTTTTTCCTCGAGGGATGAGCTGCTGCAAGCATTTACTGTTTCTTAACATAAAGCAATTAAGAAAAGTTCTCTAGAGATAATTCCATAAACACTCTTTAGCAGTGTATTTTTAGAAAACCATTCTGATGGCATCCCACTAGAAATGCAGTGCTAACATGGCAAAGCCAAGCACTGTAGTAATGAGCAAGGGTTGGGTTTACTCTGCCAAACATAACGCAAAATAGTCTCAAAAACAGAGTTAAGAGTACTCATTAACTTCAGAGATAGCCTTAAAAATTCAGAAGCGACTAGAATAATACTGATTTTCAAGGTTAAATTAGTTTTGTTTTGCAGATGCAAGATCACTACTGCAAATGGTTTGGCTTGACCATGTAGAATAATTAAGTTTCAAGGAAGGGAATGGTTAAAAAACAAAACAAACAAAAAATTTTCTTTTGTGTCTCTGCTCTGCTTTAGGTAAACTGACATCGTAAGTCCTTTAACAGCAGCACTGTTCAGCTCTGTTCCCAGTCCCACATTGACAACAAGGCAATTCTCCAAATGCAGAGAAGATAAATGGAGTTAATGCCACTAAGCAAACATGACATTTTTGTTGTACTGTGATCATAGATGAGTCACTAAGTAAAATGATTAATCACAAATCAATGTTACTAGGCTCATTTAGAGATGATGCTCCCTTTGCAAAGCAGGTAGAAGCTCTAAATTTATAGGCTAATGCGTTTATTCTAGCTGTAGCAGTCTCGTTATTGGTCTTAAGCATCAGAGTCTGCAGGAAATTTGTGCGCAATTAAGCTAAAGTGATGACCTCCTTATACACATTTTGGCACTTTTTTATCTGATAGTGTGTTGTGCAAATATATAAATGAATTGAAGCATTACATAGAAATTACAGCTAATGCAATACTAAGAAAAATAGACATATACCAGAATTTTAATACATATGCCAATAAGGTATCTAGACCATAAATTACACTCATTTTATCAGTCTGCAAATGGGTTTATCAGTCCACAAATGGGTTTGTACGAAGATTTTAGACTGCTTCATTTTCGTTTGACTAACATTTGTAACTTCTACAAACAGTTTTATGATCTAAATTGTTTCAGGAGGAAGTGCATGGATTCGTTGAGCGACATGTTTATAAGTCATACACACACTGTGAATACTTTCTATTTGGTAAATAAATTCACCTTATTTAAATATTAAGCAGGAAAAAAAATATTCTTTCAAACTTCATAAAGGCTTGCTGGCACCATAAAGCTTTTTTTTCTCTCACTTTGAATTTAATGAAATTAAACACTCACATAGACACATGCACGTACCTTTATCTGCCTACCTAATCTGTCAATATAAATTGTTTCTGGAGTGATCATTTCCAGCGTACAAAGGGTAATTTTCCAGAACAAAAAGTTGCACCAGTCCTATAGGCCCTGGATCCCCGTACTACGGGCAGGGACTATTTCAAAGCAGAGCTGGCTGAATATCAAACATGACTTAAAGAACATTAAATAAATACACGACAATTTGATCAACTTTAGTGTTCAATTATGCTTTCAGAAGGGAGTCATTAGTTGAATATAACAAATATACTCGTGACTGTGCGGTGAAAGTCGTATAGTCAGCACCATTATTTCCAAGATTTTAGACCCTCCTAACACCCAGAATGTTTTTGCTCTGATCAGCAGCATCTGAATCACATAGCCACCTGGAAAACACAAGGTTTACACTGACGCCACAGTTAGATTCTCCACAGCGCAGGGGTGTCAGTGAAGGGATGCGGTGGCTGGTCTGTGTTCTAGTAGAGCAAAGAGGAGTTGCCAAGCAGAACCATTCGAGACCTGTGAAGTCCTAAGCAAAAATAATCTACAGTAACTGCTAAGCAGCTCACACTGCTCTTGCCAGAAAGTACCAGCCAGGCATCGAGCACGCCACTGTGCTCCGGCTTAGGAAAAAGGTCAAGTGCAAGATCTGTGGACATGCACAAAACTGTCCTGCATGTGGAGCGTTTATTGCTCGAAGAATACACCTGTCATTAACAGTTCTTGCGTACTTCCAGTGCTACTCAAGACAGTAATTGATACATTACACCGTTAGATATCTCCTGAATGCAGATGTCAAAGCTACAAAATGATCTAAACTATGTCTGAAAGAAGCTGTCTGTACATAAAAATTGACCATTAAAATGAACTTGTCTCAGCTCTTCCTTTGCTCCTACTATGCACAATGGAAGGTGAAACAAAACCCTGTGACTAATGTATTTCTTTCGACACTGAACAAAGAAAGCAAGGACTAAATCAACTGCCTTTTAACTAACTAACAATGGAAATAAATACCAAGAAATTAGAATTACCTAAGTAATTAGGAGGGTCTACAATGAATTAAAAATATCTTTCAGCAACTCCCGTGACAAACTGCCATGTTGTACTTGCTACTTACTGTTTCTTGTCACCTAGTTCCAGAAAAAAACAAGTTGAGAGTGCTCTGTAGACATTAACATCTGTCACATTTTAAAGCTCTTTACTCTGCAGTCATAATTTAAAACTTTACTCCCTCCTTTCAGGATTATTTAGGCACACATTTTCCCTGAGGAGATATCCCAGAATTAACGACTTAAGAATCTGCTACCAAGAGCCCGAGTAGGAAGAGCACCTTCACAGGAGCCACCTTATGGCCAGCCATCTACACAGAGATGCCACAGAGTTCTATTTTGAACTTGGCACTGCAGCTGACAGACCGTTTGCTCTGTACTTTTCCCCATTTACCAGCCATCAGTGAGGAGGGATAAGCAAAGCATTCACAAGAAACTTTACATCGTGGTCACAGAGGAACCAACAACCCTTCAGACTGGTTCCCTGTTTCAAAGGAAAAGTGCATTTGAGGGCCAAGCCACCTCACCTCTTCTGCAGCAGCAGCACACTGCTGCTAGACATAAGGCAACTTACATTTTGATGATATACTGGTATAGCGCAGCTCATTAAACTCAGATGGCAGTATTTAACCAACGGATATGATTAGAAGCATCCTGCCTTCTTGCAAGGCCGTGTTGTCACAACCAGGAGAAACACGGTGCTTACGAGGCCCAGGATTTCACGAGTACTAAGCCAACGACATCAGTCCTCCCAACACTGAAGAAACAGCAGCCAAGTACGCTGTGAAGGTGAATGTTGCTGGGTCATGGGATTTGCGTGATGATGCTTCTGTGAAAAGAACATACTACTGAGAAGATACTGCTTTTTCTTACGGGAGCAGGGCTCACGCAAGGACCAGGCATGCTGTTTGCAGCAAGCTGCCCTGGATCACCCTGCAACCAGGCAGCACGCTCAAGGCCTGCTGACAGCAGTTTCCCACCGAACACGAGGAAGTGTCTCTCTACTATAGCGATGTGACAATTTTAAACCAAAGACACTATAAGCCATACATGGAGCAAAGAGGTGGCTAAATAAGTATTTCACTTGATGACTAGAACTTGTATCTCCTTTTGCACTTTGTTTTTATGACAGCTACTGACACAGATAGAAGAGGACGAGGCACTAGCATACCTGCGCAATCACGTACGAGTGCTCAAAGCCTTCCGAATTCTGCACAGGACCATTAAAAGCTTGACTTCCAAGAACGAACCTGAGATTCCAGGGAGAACTCCTCACACATTCTTTGTGGTTATACTATGCATTAGTAAGCTTTTTTAAAGGTGGCAATAATTGTCAGACAAGGAAAAAAAGAAAAAAAAAAAAAAGAATTAACTACAGAACAGGTCCCATTGAAGCAGTATTTCCCTTTGTTCCAAAGGAAGCCCCCAAAGCCCTATTCAGGAGTTATTAATCAAAAAATGAAAGCAGTCAAGCTACGTTTTCTTTCCTCTGCCTCCCAGGGACAGACAGGTATCTACATCATGACATGCAGCGCATTATAAACTGCTTGTTTTCTACCGTCATCTAATATTTTCAACTGGAAAATTCTCAGCCCACATTGAGGAAGGCTGAATTTGAAACAGAGACCAAGAAACTTAAAGCAGCCATATAACATGCACACAAAAGTTAACACTAAACAGGAATATACTTTCATCTTTTGATTGCAATAAGCAGTACCAGGCAGGAATTAGCAATCGTCACAAACAGAAAAAGGAAATTTTTTCGTTAGTCACTGGAAATGTTATTATTGTAAAACTAAATCTTGACAGATTCCTCCTTCAAAAGCAGCGTAAGAGGAGAAGCAAATCCCCCTATTATTTTTTTAATGGGACATAAGAGAGTAAAGGGAAGTGTTTGCACCAAAGCAGCGTTGGCAGCTACAGTCTCAAGGCGCGTAAGATGATTACAGCGCTCCCTCTAGTGACACCACGCCCGGGTGAGTTACCTCCCCTTAAAATCACAGCAAGTTGCTGGTCAAACTCTGAATTTCAGCTACAGCAATAAATCCTCTTTCTTCGACAAACTCTGCAGCAGTACAGCAGGAACTTCAACTGAAGTAGCATTAGAAAGACTCTCCAGCCAAGATGAATTTCACACTTAAGCCTCAGGTCTACGTTACGAGGAACAAGTTTTTACACCAGTGATGCTGCCAAGTGCAAGCTGCTGCAGCACGTGGAAAAGAGCGTGAAATGAGGTCTCTGATCAGAAATGTGGATTTTTGAATTTAAATTCGATCTCAGCACCAGAGAAACCATTTACAAGAGATGAATGTTCTGGAAGTAGTTTAAAAAAAAAAAATTATTATTTTCTATCCGGTAGGACACAGGATACTTTGGAGCACATGCAAAGGATCTCAGGAAACCAAATTGTTCCTGTACCGGGAAATGTTTGGCTATCAAGTGTACAGTTCAGTACTACTACTAGTATTAAGTAGTAGCAAGAGAGGGCTGAGGACAGTGAGATCAGAGCCAATGCCATCTTTCCCTATTAATTCAGTAAACGAAGTTTATCAATTTGTTTTACCAATGCAGAAATTTTAGTTCAGCTTGTGCCCAGAGTGTTCGGCCATCGATGAGACTCTCTCATTGCTGTGAAACTTGATACACTTGAGAGAGCAATGAAGAAACATTGAGGAAAGGATAAGAGATCCTTAACATGCAGTGTTTAGTTGTGACCACAACTGTTTGCCAGGAGGTGTCACAACCGTTACGTCGGTAAGGAATTGCTGCAACAGGACGTACCAGGAAAGTTTGGAAGTCCAAAGCACAGCAGACTAGCTCACCGAGGTCCTGTGAAGCAGAAAGCATAAGCACCAACTTCCCTGTAGCTTCTAGCTGCTATCCAGGGAGTGGTAAGTCCTTACTACAAGTGACCACCAGAACGGGTCAAGGTCCCTGGCAACATTTCAATTTATTTTGCTGCAAAACACTCTGCACCGTCACTCATCTTTGGGTAGAAACAGTCCAAAATGACAAGCAGGCTGCTGAAGTGAAGGCAAAGCAACACAAATACAACAGCTTCTGCAGCTACATTCTGCAGCTTCCCAGCCACAGTCTCCACAACAATTAAAGGTCTCTGAGGGTTGGACAAGACTTACCGTGACGTGCAGTCTTTCTGCCCTCATCTGTCCCGCTCCATCCCTCAATATCTACAGAAACAGGCTGGGATGGTAACATATGGCCACTTGTAACTTCTCTAAGTGTTTGATAGCCTTAGCTGGGATGAACAAGGCAGTCTGTATCTCCACGATGCTGCATGAGACTTTCTGAACACTGAGGAGTACATCCTCATGCCAGTTGTCCTCAGGTTTTCAGGATTTTTCTGCTGGATTCCAAGGGGAAAAAGGAATTTTTGTAATATTACACCTGAAAATTCAGTATTGCAGAAGGCAAATTTGGTTCAGGGACAACACAGAATATACAGGCTGGCAAGTGTCCTCACTGCAGCCTACGCAAATACCGGTGATCGCAAAGCCAGTGCCACCGTCATGCCCTTGCGAGTTCTGCATGTCTTGGTGTGCATCGCTGCAACTTCTAGTATCCCCAAGCATACCCGCCTCTGTCGGAGCAAACGAGATCTGGATTTACAACAGTGACACACAGGAGCCTGCACGATGAATGTGGTAGGTTGTCAGCTTACGAGTCCTTCCAGGGATTTTAAACATCACAGGATAAAAGGGGGTGGTTTGATGGCAATGGGCGCTGAGGGGGACAGCAGAAGATTGAGAGTTGTTGCTGGCAACAAAAGTGATTAGACTTCCTATGCCCACGGCTGTATGGTATATAGCTCATACACAAAAACATCCCTCTGGTACAGAAATCGAAACCAAAGGACAGGCAGCTTTCAGTACAAGGTCTTGGCTTATATCATTCACAAGTAACTGTTTTCCTGTGAAACAATTCTGATCAGATTTTGTGGATAACTAGCCACACCAGTTAAGGGGGAACTGGTTTGCTTTCTCACAAACAACAGTTAACACGTCCTGCCACTTTATTTGTACTTTCTGCCTGAACTGTGAATATGCAAGCCCTCCTTGCTCTGAAGAAGATACCACATAGTTTCATCAGAATACCTTTGCTGTGTCATCAATTTTAATTCCAACCTGTACTTCAATATGCACTTAACTATTTTCAAATACAATGAAAACTTGAAGTCAACAGCATCAGTCACCAGCATTGCAGCTTTCGGTAAATCCTTCACAACTTCAGAAAATCTCTATAAACATTGTGGAAAGTAGATACAGAATGTACAGAGGACAGTTTTCTATACAAAAGTGCATTTTAGCAATACAATTAGCAGAGAACTTGGGGGAAAAAAAACTAATTTAAGCAGTACCATATACTCTAATCTATACCCCCATCTCTCCCCCCCTAAAAAAAAAAGAAAAAAACCATCACAAAACCCCACTTTCCCCTTGCTTTGGTTATGAACTATATTCAAGGCTTCAACATTACAATTTTTTTTTAATTGAAGAATTTATTTGTAACTTGAAAATGTTTTAAAGTGAGCCAGATGAGAGAGAATGGAAGTATGAATAATCAGAGTTAAGAGTCCAAATAGACAAGCTTCGAATATTACTAGGACTTGCCCTTGGTGGATTAATAAACTATCTTTGCAATCCTTAAATGGAAAATTGCATGTTTTGTCTTTTCTGTGCCCAAGAAGTGCAAGATCAGTAAGCTAAAGAACATTAAACCAATATATCTAACATTTGCCATGAAAATCTGGCTTATAAGAATGAACTTCAAGAGTCCCCCAAAACAGTCAGGTTTATTAATATTTATAGACCAATGATCAACTGATTTCAAAGGTGAAAGTCTGTTAGGAGAAAAGAAATGGCTTCAGGCCATTCAGCTTAAGATGAACAGTAAATATTGCCATTTTTTTATGTTTCTATATTGTATACGCACTCTGATGTAAATGCATATGAATAAGTTCAAGCAGGTTGGTTTGTTTTTACCCCAGAGAATGATCTTCACAGGTTTCAAACCACAACATGAGAACTAAAAGTTAAGTCCAGGAAAGTCTTGTGAAGACTTTCCTTGCTCTTCTTAGTAAGCATCCCATACTGAGCATACTATAACCATCTTTTAATCAGTTTCCCAGATAAAGAAAAATAGATAATATCTTAACAGAGAGAAAGGATGACATTAGATACACGCACAAAAATTAGACAGGTTTGTCAGGCAGCTAGCTTTCTTCCCATAGGTAAAATCATATTAGAAAAGAATGTTCTCTATTGTTTACAGTCCTATTGCAATCAGACTTTCAGTGCTCCTTCTAAGCCTTTATAGAGAAAAAGTTACCATGGAAGCAAACCGTTAACATTACAGAGTGTGAATTGATTACATTCATATTACAGTGGGTACAAAGCACCTAGATATACAGCTTCAGTACCGTGGAGCCATACAATTATGAGCTTTTTCCCGTTTGTCTCTATTTTGCTTTTAAGCTTGACTTTTTTTTAACTATGAATAAAAAGCATAGATTTGATTCTTTTTTTGAAAAATTACTGATAAGAATGCATTATTTTAGCAGTCTGTTACTCTTTATCTATCTGAACCCAAAAATCTGTAGATAACTTCCTGTAAAACAAAGCAGTAGCCACAATTGTCAACACTTGAATCAGGAAGACCAGGCTTAACTAAAATTCCAACTGATTAATGCCATGGGTATCCAATACAAATTCATAGAATCATTTAGGTTGGGAAAGACCTTTAAGATCACTGAGTCCAACCATAAACCTAACACTGCCAAGTCCTCCACTAAACCATGTCCCTAAACACCACATCTACACGTCTTTTATATACCTCCAGGGATGGTGACTGGTCACTTCCCTGGGTAAGCGTAGAGCATATTGCAGGGAAAGACAAGAACCTGACAAAAACACCTCTCCACTCTATGAAACGAGTGGGTCATTAGAACAAAGAAGGCAAGGGGAAAAAAACAACAACCCCAAACATATAGAAGGACATGAGAACTCCTGAGTCCCACAGCTACTTCAGGCCTGATTCTCTGAGATGCCAAGTACAACATCCAGGTAAGCAAGATGTTATTCTGCATTCTTATCAGAACACTCAGAGCTTTGTAGTCTTAGGTTATACAAATACTGGGAATACAAGATTAGAGCCATAAAT
This sequence comes from Psophia crepitans, assembly GCA_013399095.1. Classification (NCBI taxonomy): domain Eukaryota; kingdom Metazoa; phylum Chordata; class Aves; order Gruiformes; family Psophiidae; genus Psophia; species Psophia crepitans. The sequence continues at coordinate 3,022,284 of VWZZ01007084.1, read as the reverse complement.
TATTACCATGGATCTCCTGGAAATCCACTCTCTGCTGTTGTTTTAATTGTCACACAAGTGACTGAAGTATCCAGCTGGAGATAACGTACCACAATCAGCTACTGTGGCACCCAGGACCTTGTCATCCAATGTAACAGATTAGCTACTGGACCCATCTAATCACTTGGATTAATTTATACTTACATGCTCACACTAAGATCACGATGGAAATACTATCCTCCCTCATCATTTCACGATCTCTGGAAGCTAGTAGACAGGTGACCAAAAAAAACTGTACCTCATCAAAATGAGGGGGTCTTCTCTCAACAAAGCCTGGGGGATTTTAAACTCTGAAGAGCTGCTGAAACAGAATAAAGTGACACACTTTCATGGTCCACCACGCTGAGATATTGCACCTTTCTTACAATTCATTTCAGAGTCTCATTTCTCTACAGTACTAAGTGTGCATTTTTCTTCAGAAAAAAAAAAAATCACATTTCAAAGTCACTGCAGAAAATAAAGGTTGTGCTGAGCTGTGACAGTGTGCACACAGTGAAATGTTTCATGATGAATTCATCCATTACAGCCACGTAAGTTGCAAGAGTTCAACAACTGCACCCTGAAATTAGCTGAACTGACAGCAATTCAGTTTTTTCTTCCATCCAAGGTACTTAAAAGAAGCTTCAGATTTAAGTCAATCTAAATTCTCAGTGACTTCTATACTGTTATGAAGTTTTGGGGATTGTTTCTACAGGAGGCAGGGAGAGATCAACCAGCTTTATGCCATACAAGCAAATACTGACAGGTAACAGCCACTTTTGGTTAGTGGCCAAACACCACATTTAAAATGACATTACATAGCTTTTAATCAGTCAGTGGCCACGTCTTGAGTACCTGCTGTCTAGCAGCAGTAAGACTGACCAAGTTCACACAGACTAGTTTGACTATCAACCTCATTCATTTCTTATCAAAGCCCTTTCAGAGGCCGTTGTTCAAATATTTTACTGGTCAGTTTATTTTGAGGCTACAAGGAATGCCACTTCTGAAGAAAAATACTTCAGCAGTCAGGGCTAATAAGTCTGCGCAGGACAAGCAAAATGAATGTGAGCAGTCCTGTATAAAGCTGATCACGCAGGATTAGGCTATATCCTGCAACTACAGGCACCTGTGGCCACAATGAACTGCCAAACTCTTAATTCACAAGAGCAAATTAAAGCAACAAAGCATCAAGATAATGAAAAATTACTTCCTAAACTCAGAACTAGAAAATACTTTTATAATCTTTTAGGTTTCACGTTGAAATGTGGAAGTATCATCTTTATCTCAGCTGTGGGGGGAAGGAGTTCTGTAACAAGTAGTTCCAAGTTAAAGACAAAAGTCACCTTAGATTGTCAGAATTAGGAAAGCGGTTATAACTACTTTTACCTCCCTACCTGAAAGCCAGAATTTTACCTCGTTTTTTTATCAAGAGAAATTTCTAAAGCAGACAGACAACAAAAAAAGGATTCTGAAACATGTGATGGCATAACAACCCACACAGAAGACACATCCTCAGCTAAACATACAATTAACAAGCACAGTTGCATTAATGAAGTTCTCTTGCCAACAACATGAATCTATTTAGATATGCTTCTGGGGAAAAAAGCCACCAAAGTTGTGCACCGCTTGTTTGTACTTCTGTTTCCAGTAGCATTTTTAACTATTGTTAAGTAGTGTCCTAGACAACTTTATTACAGATTAGTATACTTTCAATGCATAAAGATGTTTTTCTTTTAATCTTTCCATAGCAATACTAGAGATGCACTGGTCAATCATCAGTAATAATCATACTGTAAGATATTGAGCAGCAAAATAACTTTCTGAAGACTAAGCTTGCAAGTTGTTTTTTTGAATTCTAACTGGTTCCTAAAGAACTACGTTATTAGGCATTATTTGTGTTACAGATTCCCAGCATTAGAAGTCCTGCTTCTAGTTTTCTGTGCAGTTTGAGTTAAATCGCAACTGCTAGAAAAGGATTTATTACAGTACTTCGATTTTGCATGATCCAAGAGCAAGACTATGAAAGCCCTATAGAACTAAAGATTTTTTCCTCATGCTAAACAATCTTCCTAATAATGGGAAAGGAAGACAGAACAAGCCAAGTGTAATATTAACTCCAAGTTGGAAAAAAAAAAAAGCTGAAGCATAGTAATGCATGCTTAGTGTCATCCAAAAGCACCCCTAAGACCTACGTCTTGCACGTAAGGTAGCATATTAGCCAACTTCAAATTTCCTTAAAATTGTATCTATTCAGCAGCTTTTCAGAAGTCAGTTAAGTTTCTGAAGTCTTTGTTGCAAAATTAGTCTCAAAAAGCTGAAGTAACTCAATTCTTAGACCTTCTTATCAAAACTACACTTGAGAAAAGATCTGGTTTGTACTGTTAGCACTAATCAAAATTTGGTCAAGAAATATATGTAAACAATAAGGATAATACATTTAAGGCTTAGAAAGAACACTGATAAATTCACCCCTGTCACATTAAAACATCCACATCTCCTTCATGGTCCTCCTCAGTCACTTTTAAAGAGAGCACTTCTTCATTAAGAAATAATCCACTCAGTCTTTCCTTACGAGCTTGTCTTTGCTCTTTCAGCTGTCTCTTGCGTAAGGCCTTTTGCTGTAGTTTCCGTTGCTTGGAACGTTTCTGTCAAAATACAGAAGAGACAAAAAATAAGATTTTGTTCTGTAGATTAGGAACCACCTTTAAAGGTGGCAAATACATTTGTCCTGGTTTTCGGCTGGGATAGAGTTAGTTTTCGGGAGAAGCTGGGAGGGGCCACAGCCAGGACAGCTGACCCAAGCTAGCCAAAGGGATGTTCCATACCGCGATGTCACGCTCAGTATATAAGGGGGAGTTGGCCGGCGAGGAGTCGCCGCTACTCAAGGGTGGGCTGGGCAGCGGATTCTGGGCAGTGAGCAAACTGCATCATATATCACCTGCTTTGTATATTTCTTTATAAGTATTGCTGTTACTTTCCTCTCCCTTTGCTGCCCCAGTGAACCGTCCTTATCCCAACCCAGGAGTTTAACCTTTTTCTTCCAATTCTCTGCCCCATCCCACTGGGGCAGAGGAAAGAGTGAGCAAGCAGCCGCATCACACTTAGTTGCCAGCTGGGGTTAAACCATGACAAAGTTAACCTCTAAATAATGTCTGCTCTGAAAAATAACTAAAATAAAATCTCAGATGTTTGCAGTGCAAACATTCAACCCAAATCTTAGCTAATATTAGAATATCAAGACCGTTTACCACATCTGAGTTATGAGGCACAACATCACCCTGTGATGTTGCATAGCTGATCAGAAGAAACTCTATTGTAGGGGAAATGTTATGGTCTTACAGTAACAACCTGAGGTGTTCAGAGCAAGCAGAAATTGCTCCTCTCCTCCACACTTCAAACTGAAATTACAGAGACAGAACAAGTGCCACAGTACTACTTTAACTGAAACGTGCTTCAGTAGGGCACTCTTCACCAAGTAATCTCATGAAACATGATGGAAGAATAAACTGAAGAAGATTCAAAAAGCCTGACAAAACTGATAGTTGGGAAAAAACACAAAACCAGCAGAGTCTTTACTACACAGAAATTATACCTAGATTAGGTTGATCAATCTCGAATACTTGGGATTTTTTGGTAAAACTGTACGTTCATTCAAAGAATTAAGTTAGATCCACAAGCCCTTATTCAACACACTCACCTTAGTCTAAACAAAAGTAATGAGAAGATCTACTACATACAAACATCAGGCTTTCACTTAGAAGAAAAGTGATGAGAAAAGCACAAGTTTAAATTTCTTATGGCCATGTCAGAGGAAACAGTCAGCATCGGTTTAGCTGGACGATTTCAGCAGATCCTCAGTTACTAACCACGCTCCTTCAGTACAAATACCCCAGCTAAGATCACCTCAGCAACCTTAACAAGTTAGACAGCTTAACACACATGTACATGATTAGAAACTTTACTTTTGAATCCCGGATTCTTTCTGCAGCACTTGTGGACAAATTACTATCACTGTGCGCTCGACTCATGTTGGCGCTCGAGTTTGAAGCGGAGTTAGCAACGCTAGAACCACTGCTGCTTGCCGAGCTGACCATGCTGGCACTGCTGCTGCTGGCACTGGCACCGCTCACGCCACTGGTACTTGCACAACTGTAGCTACTCCTCTTCCAGCTTTCCCTTGCAGACCGTTGGCGAGGTCCGTGTTCCTTGATATAGTTTCGCACCTTTAGAACAGAGGCAGCAGAATTACTAAAGCCTGACAAATACTGTACTGAGATACTCCTTTTCATGGAAGAAACATAATTTGTCTATTAGTAATGATCAAGTTATTGGATCAGTTCAGTTAGTCTTCTAAAACATTTTGCTGTTGCTGCTTAAATCCCAAGCCATGTGGCAGCCACCAAGAGAACTTAACTAAGTTGACAGTAACTTAATTATGGAAGGCAGGAAACTAACTATCAAGGTTTAGGGGTTTCTCCCCTCTCCTGTCCCCCAAGTTTTCCACTATGTAACAGTAAGTTATTATAGCACCAAACAGGAATATCAGTCAAATTCAACTGAACTAAGTTGTTTACCTAACGTATCAAACCCCTTTATTTTGCTACTTTAAGATGATACTTAGAAAACGTTTGAAATATGAAACAGGCCAATCTTGTAAGAGCAGCAAGTTTTCTTCCATTTTCAATCTCTACTTTCATCATAATCACAAATACAGAATAACAGTGAGGAGTTCAGCTTGTTTGGATACTGCACCTTTTCCCAACACCACACCGCAGTAGTACAGACTAAGAAAAGAGTAGCACGTATCTACCATCCCAGTCCAGTACCCTTCTTTGTTATAATTTGTACTCCGTAACATCTTTAAAATGCATTTTTCTATATCCCTTTTTACATGAAATTTACAGTCTTCCCCAATGAATTCCAATCCTTTGGAGTTTTAAATTCTAGTTTATATTCAGTGAGCAAATGAAGATCCTCAACCAGTTGACGGTCATGAAGCAGAACATGCTTTGTCATAAGCGGTACTGGGTCCACAGCATAACTCATTACACAGACGCCAGCTTAGACTTAACACATATTGAGAATATACAGTCTTCCACATACAGGAGTAATACATACAATATGCTTTTAACTCTGTTTTCCCTCATTGACAACACTGTGCTCTAGTGTATCTCCCTATATCTAATGATTACTGTACTGGGTCTGGCTGAGCTGGAGTTAATTTCCTCATAGCCACCCTTACAGTGCGGTGCATTGGTAGCAGCAAGGTGTTGGTAACACACCAGCGTTGTGGCTACTGCCGAGCAGTGCCGGCACACACCAAGGCTGTGTCTCCAACCCTTCTTCCACCCCCTCAGCAGTAGGCTGGGGGTGGGCAAGATCCTGGGAGGGGACACAGCCAGGGCAGCTGACCCAGACTGGCCAAACGGATATTCCATACCATATGACGTCTGCTCAGCAATGGGAAGCTGCGGGAGAGGGGGAGGAACGGAAGGCATTCATTTTTTCAACGTTTTGTCTTCCGGGGTAACCACTACGCTTTTGGAAGCCCTGCTTCCCAGGAAGTGGCCGGACATCGCCTGCTAATGGGAAGTAGAGAATAATCTTTTGTTTTTCCTTGCTTTGCTTCCGCGCGCGGCCTTGCTTTTCGCTATATTAAAACTGCCTTTATCTAAACCCACGATTTTGGAGTTGTCTTTTCCATCTTATTTTTTTTCCCTCTCCCCTCTCTGCCCTGCCGAGGAGGGGAGTGATAGAGCGGCTTGGTGGACACCTGGCGTTTAGCCAAGGTGAAACCACTATAATTACGTATAAAAATTCATCACAACTCTGTATGAGATTTTGCAAGACATACCAGATGCTGAAATTCTGAAGTCATATGTACAAACCTTAACTCACCTGTTTCAGTTTTTCATCTGTGAGACAGTTCAATTCAATAATGAATTCACTATCTGTAGGTGAGATCTGAGCAGTAGGATCAATAATTTTAATAATATCAAGTTGCTCTCGAAGGCCCATCTCTGTACTGACTTTGCGACTCAAATATTCAATATATTCAACCTAGGACCCAAAGAAAGGCAAGTCATTCTAAAGTAGTACTGATTCTAAATGAGCAACAGAAAAAAGGAAGGACCAACAAAATAAAATGTGCTCAAATGTCACACTTCCTACAATTCTAGCCTCATTGAGTATCCTCAAAAACACAGGGTGAAAACTTGAGTACAGGTTAAACTGCCTACTACAGATGCAAAAGACAAGATTTAGTTTTAAGGATCAAGTAGTACTGCATAGGTCGACATTTACACTACAGCAATCAGTACATCTTTTAAGATGCAGCACCATATTGAAAGTTCTTCTGTATATTACAGTCCTCACACAGGGAAAAAAAGTCAGCGTCACCTGTTCATCATTTGTCATCGCACTCCATGGAAGTTCATCCAGATTCCTATGCTTGTTTTTCTTTTTCGGAAGCAGACAAGGAGAGCTCGGAATACTAGGTATAACATCAGAAAGTACATCACTCCCACTTGTAATGTCGCTGCCAGGCAACTTGCAGTATGCAACAGAAAGAACAAAGCCTTAGAACACAGTAGGCAGATTTAAAGTCATTCTAACACTATTAACAATTCAAAACATACCGTCAAATTAGCAAAGCACCGCTTATCTATGTACTCTAACAACTTAATAATCACTCATAACCCTGCAGTACTCCTTTGAATCTTCCAACAAACAGCAAGTGCAGCAAACTCAACTCACACTATTTTCTACTTATCAATCCTCTTTTTAAAAATTTGCCTGTAAGAAAAAAGCAGAACCATGTGGCATTTCAACTATTTCTCTTCTCCAGCGTAAATTGTCCAGTATAATCCAAATCTAAATCTAAACCTCCCATTTTAAAGCATAGTCTAGTTTAAGGAAGATAATTTCAAAGTAGGTTTGTTATTTATACCACACCCCATAATTACACAAGACAATTCAATTAAAATCACTGTCATGTTCCTCGAAACAACTGCAGAACTTTAGCTAGCTTCATTTATACAACTGACATGTAATTTCTGAATGCACTTCCAGTTAAAGTGTGACAGTTGGATTACTCCTGCTCAGATTCTGCCAGATAACACCCTAAAGAGCTACAAAAAAAGTCTTTCCAAAATTCTGCAAGTCCAGTCAAGTATGTCTTTTAAGTTAAAACGCTTGTTTTAAACAACAAAGAATAATAAAAAGACCTAGTTACTAATCAAACATGCTGTCAGCTAACCAAGACATGGGAAATAGCTTCTTTTCACAATTGCTGACTTTATCAGGCAATTAAAATTTCACAACTCAATGAAGCTCTGAATCTTTGGGATCCAGTCTGAGTTGTTCCTACAGGCTGCACTATACAAATGTACTTGTAACTTCTGTGATACAACACACGTAGAGGCTAGTGGTTAGACTAACAGAGTAAGAAATTCAGAGCTAATCTCAGTCTGTGTTATCTGAAGTTCATTTGTATCTTCCGGAACAGGATTTGCGCTTTCTTGAAATCAGTGTTTTCAGTCCTTGCATAGCACATAGAAGACTCTGTACCTGCTTTGACTAAGCTTTATGACAAAATGTAAAAGTATCCCTCAGTATATTCTGAAGCACTATTTCCTATTTCAAAATTACATATACACTCACAGTTGATTTAAGTCTATAATACAAAAAGTCAATTTAAGTCTATAATATATAAAAATATTTGCGTATCACAATTGAAAACCTGCTGAACAAAGATGACTACCACAAACTAGAGATACCTGACCAGGACTGCATCCAATACAGACTAGAAAAAAGGAGGATGTGATTCACCTTCACATTTTTCCCATCTCGGTGAGACAAAGGAAGCTCTGTACTCTTACTGGCACAGAAAAAAAAGATGAAAATAGGCTAGGGCAAGAGCTTCTACACTTTACCTAGGTGCCAGCTCCATCCCAAAGGAAGATTTAATACAACTAAAAGACTGGAAGCAGACATCTATAACCTGACTTCATTAGCAGAGCAGATCCGCAGCACAAAGGATCTAAGCTCAGGGCTACAAGACATGTTAGTCACTAGAACTAAACTACCATAACATGGGAGCATCCCTCTTTCAAGATCTGACCTTCATTCTCTCCTCCAGATTAAGCACGGTGGAATAAAATGGAATAAAACATCTTGCTTATCACTGAATATTCAGATACCTGCTTTTACATCCAGTAGTTACCGAGAAACAAATGCTGAGGACTTTTAAATTAAAGCTAAACCCAGCACTTAATAGTCTATATAAAATTTTACATTTACAGTGGAACTAGTTTACCTGCCATTCAAACTCACTGTCCGACCAATCCCAGTACGTGCTGATAGAAGAGGAGACATCACTGCAAACGCTTCCCTCGGGGAACAAATCAAAAGAGGTGAACTCCTGGTCATCCAACAGAGAGTAACAGTCATCTTGATCACCAACGGAAACCGATGAGAACAGCTCCTCGCTGCACTCCGAGCTGGCTACGCTGGTTCCACAAGATGTCAAGTTCCACCTGCAAAACAGGGTAAAAGACATAGAAAGCAGCACACATACTGGCATTGTGTCCTGAAAAATGCTTATTTTTTTAAGCCTCATAAAACTATCTCCACTTTGTCAGTAACATTGTACTCTGATTTTACTGAAGTTATAATTATGTAAATTGAAGTATTCGATTTTAAAATATTTTAAAGGTCCATAAACAGCACCAAAGAGAATTCAGTGTTAAAAAGGGCAAGGCAAAAATCCATATACAGTTAGTATAACTACACCTTTATTTTAATATATTAACAGTTTTCACCCCAGAGCCAAGATTCCTGTAGTGTGTAAACAGTCTTTGGTTGTTTGGTTTTTTTTAATACACTGAACTAAAAATATGATTTCCAATATGTTGGGATATTTAAACTTCCATGTAAATTGATAAGCAATACTTAGACATAAATCCTGACTTCAGGACAAATAGAGGTCAAAAAGAAATTCTGTGTTGATATTCCCACACAAAACTAAGGCTTAAGAAGGAAACACATTATGGATATACCCAAGGCTCCGTTGTTCACTAGTTTCAACTCCGAATACCAAAAATATTGGACGTGCTGTTGGAATGAGACAGTGCAAGATGGGAAAATAACCTGTGTGAAAATGCCACCATGCCAAAGCTAAACGCTTTTTTTCCCCCTCATGATTTCATTTAAAAAACGAATTAATGCTGTTGCTAAAGGAAAACAATTGAGGACTCAAACTTCACAGAACAGGTTTTTTACTCTAATGAGACTAGGCCAGAATTTAACAAGCTCATGAAATCATTCTCTGTATCTGGATTTATTTGCATATTCGTGAAAAATAAGTTGAGACAACTATGAGTCAGCACAGCACTGCAATATGGCCAAAACAATTTGAAAAGAGCTTCTGAAATTCAGCACACAAACCCATGCGATCAACTATTGTTCCACCAGCCTATCCACTTCAGCCTGGCTAGCTAGAAAAACATCCCTCTATCCAACTGCAAAAGCTGAGCAACACCATCACCCAGAAAGGCCGGTCCTCACCATCGTTATTTAAGCTGCATTATTCCACGCTGGTTAAATATGTTTGTGATGGACTCACTCCCGCATCTGTTTGGCCAGCAGGGAATTTATCCAATGTTAAAGACAGTTCAAAAACTTTTCTTTTAGCATATTTAGATCTTGCCCTCCCTTTCTGCATCCCTTATATATGTGCCATGTTTTACTAACACAGACTTTTGTGGGCAGGGCAATCCATCAGTATAGAGTGGATTACGAGCATGGTGACACAGCATGCTTTTAAACATTACTACAGTTTCAGTATTCATGACATAGCGACGAAAGGAAATATACAGCAGACAAAGTTTCCAGACCCATGAAAACAGAGGATGGGGTATAGGGCCTCGACCACCAACCAACCATGCACAGATCCTCCAGGTACGCAGTATCACTGCAGGTACAGGCAGTCAGCCCTCACCTTCTCATACCTAGGGGGGCTGCTGTACTCACTGGGGTGAACTGGATTAACAAGAAGTAGGAACTGCATTAAAACTACTCGTAACTGTGAAAAAAATAGAAAGCCTTATGCGAACACCACAGATTGAGCTGTGCATCTGCAATGGCTGAATCAGTGCAAGACAGGGCACGTCCTTGCCCAAAGAAGTGAAATACCCACTCAAGACGCCTGGGTTACAAACCTGGGTTTGTAACATGAACAAGCCCAAATAACCCGCTCCGAAAGTGAAAGAGAAATGTACAAAACTAATTAAATGCAAGTTTGGTGAATATCACACATTCATCTCAGATACACTAGAAATACATCTTAGTGTTCATATCACAATTGGGTCTTAACGATATAAGAACTAGATCATTAAAGTCTATCACATTTGATCAAGGCTCTTCATGCTGAATCATTTAAGAATCTATAATTAAGAGCTTGCCCTTGTAAAGGACACTTTTAAAGTGTAATTTCCACGATTTCATGCAAATTCAATTGAAAGATTACCTTACTATTCTCTCTTCATCATGGTGTAGTAGAAGCACTAACGACCAGTAAAACTATCTTGCAACTCTCAAACAGGAACATATCCCACATGTCTGTTCAAGACTGAAATCTCACAAATTGTTCTCAAAAAAAGCTATTGCTCTATTCAGTTTAATACCATGCATGAACACTAGCAGAATTAGGTCCTTAGGTCAGCAGGACTGTTTGCTTTTAATTTTCTAAGCACAACTACAATTTCTTTGTAGAGCTGCATTTGCATTTTTGGACTAGACCTTTCTACAAATTACAGGCAGAATGATTTGTCCTTAATTAGTAGCATGGGATGGCAATGTTTCTGCAGGAATCGCTGCAGTCCCCAAGCCACCTTGACTCATCCTGACCCCCCGCGGGTCGGCTCGGTGTCCGCGCCAGGCCTGCTTTTCCTCGTCACCCACACGCCACTCTCTCGCTGCCCACCCTGCAGCGCTCAAAGCCGCCTTTTAAGAAATCCAGAAAGGAATAAACACACCTTAAATACCGACCACGCTCACGCCAACAACCGGACCGCTACCAGCGGGCTAAGCTCACACGCAGCCCTGCCGAAGGGAAGCGCAACCCAAGCAAAGGCGTGCGAGCGGGCTCCGCGGCGCTGCCATTCCCGGGCGGGCTCCAGGCAGGGGAGCGGGGGAAGGGAGGGAGCACGGCCCTCCTGCGCGGGCAG